>JARJLF010001078.1:0-102756 GCA_029378395.1 Mycena leptocephala | reverse complement strand
GCTAAATTGAATTTACTTAATTTTGGTCACTGGTTCCTATTGGAATAGGGAGTATTAGAGAGCTTGCGCAGAAGCCGCACGAGCCGTATGCGGCTTTTGTGCATTGCGCAAAGCCGCATGGCAACTTTTGAAATCTGTGAGGTGTCAATTAACTATTTCAATGTAGGCTTACCTGAGGTAAAGGAGAGGTGCTATGGGGAGAGGGAACATCCTCGGCATTACACCTGTTGTGTGGCAGACGTGAGAGTGTGGGAAGAGGGAGTGGAGCTTGAGTAATGCCTTCGTGATGCGGCAAAAATGTGGCCTCCCACGGTTGCAGATCCAACACATGGTACTCTTGGCAGTGGGATATGAGATTTAGGGAACATTCAATGGTATTTAGCGAGACAAGGACCAAGAACAGCAAAGAAAAATCTGCGGCTTTGCGCAATGCACAAAAGCCTCACGCGGCTCGTGCGGCTTTTGCGCAAGCTCTCTATTGATGATGGCTTCGCCGTTTGACTCTTCCATCCCAGCTGCAGCCATTGATCTGACTCGGAATAGGGCAATAGTTAACGAATTTAAGCTTTTCTAAGCGCCCGGACAGGAAATTTTGACGCTGAGCTCCCCACGAGCAAACTCGGAATACAGTGCTCCGAGCCGGGCCATATACATTATTTGGGCCTTGTTTGGCAGGCATAGGGCGATATTTAACGAATTTAAGCTTTTCTAAGCTCCCGGACCGGAAATTTTAACGCTGAACTCCCCGCGAGCAAGGCATTTCATTGATCCGGCAACCCGAGCTGAAATTTTCATTTTGAGCTCCCCGCGAGCAAGGCATTGCATTGATGCAGCTATTCATCAGGAAACACTTCCTTTGCTAAAGAGGCCAGATTACCCTAAATTCGCACTAATCTAGCTACAGTGGTGCTCTAAATAAATGCCGAGCCCCGGTTTGAGGTCATTTCATGGTCGAATTCCTTCAAACAAAATTGTATCGTGAACGTTCAGTGGTTCTAAGCTTGTTTGCATCGAAAAAACCATACCATACCTACTTCAATGTCGCGGAATAAAAATATTTGGGGTATCCTGAAAAATCGACTTTGTAGACTGGCTTGCTATCTAAAATTGGTCATTACAGCATGAAAGTACTTGAAAAATGAAGTATACTGACATTTTAGTCGACTTGATTTGATACTCATTTGAGCTCACAATGGGCACTGCAAATCGGTCACTTTTGCTTTTTTAGAAACATTTTTGTCCATTTTCGCCCAAATTGGCGAACTTGGGAGCCTCCGTGTGAGCTCAAATCAGTATCAAATCAAGTCAACTAAAATGTCAGTATACTTCATTTTTCAAGTACTTGCATGCTGTAATGACCGATTTTCGATAGCAAGCCAGTTTACAAAGTCGATTTTTCAGAATACCCCAAATATTTTTATTCCGCGACATTGAAGTAGGTAGGGTATGGGTTTTTTTGATGCAAAAAAGCTTAGAACTACTGAATGTTCATGCTACAATTTTGTTTGAAGGAATTCGACCATGAAATGACCTCAAACCGGGGCTCGGCATTTATTTAGAGCACCACTGTATATAAGTTCACTTACGTGCGTTAGCTACCTAGTGACATTGAAAGTAAATTAGGTCTAAGTTAGTACTTAATTAGCCAGCCTAGCAAAGATTTTCGTGGGTCAGGACGGATATTACTGAGTAGTTGCTCATTTGGGTAATAACCACGCAGTGAAGACAAAAGGAAACTCATATATTAAGATACTGGCGACGACAAGGGGGTTACTATGTTGTACCGCTACATAGACATCAATCTAGATACCTAACGTATTCCACCACTATGCATCACCCCACAAGTCGCTGGCACTAGACGGGGAAGAAATGAGACAATGCAATGAAAGGAAAGCAATAGATGTACGTCAACAGGCCTGGAGGAGCGCGTTAAAGCCGGACCATGACGCAGTGGGCGGCATCGAGGTTCTGAAAGAAATTTCAACTTGTCCGAGATGATATTGGGGCTGGGTATCTCTTTGAGAAACGAATGACGAAAAAGACTGCGCGGAGGCACGGACCAGATTGGGACGAGCGGTTACGCTAGCGATGGGGTGGAGAAGCAGTGATGCGTACACACCTAACACATCCACCTTCATGCGCGTGAGTGAGAACGGCTTGAGGGACATGTGCAGCTTGTTGGTGCTGAACGTACTCAAGCGCGTGGAGGGGGGGAGCGCAGACATTCGTGGGAGAACCTAGGCGTGGTGTCAGAGAAGCATCAGAGGAGCAAAAAAAAGACGAACGAGAGAGGCGGGCGATTACGGGGACATCAGTGGCGAAGACGCTAGGATTTGATAGGGGGAGTTGAGAGAAAGAAAGCGCACCGACATCATCAAAGTGTTCGGCAGTATGAAAATTGACCAGCGAATGCAGCTCCACGTGTTGATCTGTGGGTAGGCATGAGCGAGTGCGCGTGGGAGAGGATATGAGAGGCACGAGGGAGAGGAAAAGGGAAGGGCAGCGGCAGGGAACGCTACAACCTTGAGGGGCAACGTCGGTCAATCATAATGCTAAGAAAGGTATATGGACGTACCCGACACGACTCGGCATCATTCTCCCGGATGTCGAAGATTTGACGGCTTGCAGAATGAGTGCTGCAAGGGACGCAGTGCGATAACCAACAGAGGTAAGTATAAATCAGGAATAAGAATTTCCCTCGGGTTAAACTTGAAGGAGGCTCGCTTTCCTTTGATATAAGAACAGGATGGTGGATGGATGCGGTGCAAATTCTGTGGGATGGCGGGAATAAGGCTTCCGGGTATGTGGCGTTTGCACATAAAGAGTCGCTTAAATTGGCTTGAACCTGAGGATGCAGTCTTCGTACTTTGTCTGGGGAGCTGGACTCTTCGTTGGTGTTGCAGCAGAAGAAGTGCATACTATTTATTTCAATAACCAGTTTGTCCCATCATAATCTTCCACCCCCTCCTACTAAACATGGTCATTCAGGTGCCAGTCAGGAATCATATGTTATTTAAGGTCCTCGGATAATTAATTCACGAAAGCATATATTCAGCCAACCCTTATCAAAGGAAACTCGGTTCTATCAACAGGAGGTGGGCTTCGAGTACTATAGTGCCTTTAAGTACAGGTAATATTAACGATGAGTCCAAATTCAGGAAATTACACAGTGGATGGCCCGCTATGGTCGGCGATTGCCTACTTACAAGGAAACGAGTCAGACACGGCGTGTGGATTTAATGGAGAGGGATGCACCCTCATCGAAACAAGCTTAGCAAACCCAACAGCAGAGAGTCCGGGCTCGGGGTCAAGCACTGACATCTCTTTGATCACCCCGTAACGTTGCAGTTGACACATACGGTGTAGCTAGCTGCTGATGCCTACACACAGTCACAATTTCGTAGTTCCAGTCGCCTTCAGGTATGACATTCTTACTAATCAATATTTGATGGTTGTTTAACGCTGTTGCGCAGATATTTCAATGGTTGTGATGGCGAAGGCGCAGAATGTTGTCCCGATCGTGAATCATAATAAATATATGCACAATCCCTTATTCAAACTAGGTCTGCAAGACAGTTGCCCAATGGCATTTCGTTCTCCGAATGATACTTGGGTCCAAGTTTCCTGTCAAGAAAAAGATGTCAGCCTGGAGGTGGGTCTTTCTTAGCTCGAGAGCTATGCAGAGAAGGGATCAATGGTTGTATCCAGATCATATTTTGTGCGCAGCAGGACAGTGCGAACACAGCAACCATCGCAAAGACGGAAGCTTCTCATGACTGTTGAGATACATACTAGGAGGAGGAGCGCTTTTTTATTCGCGGAGGTGGCTTTAAACACAAAAAATGCTCAATTGGTGATCCCAGACCAACTAGCTCGAAATTACCCGCCGATTCAGGTCAGCAGGATTAGATACGTCAAGGGCTAGCTCCTGTGCGATGTATACATCCCACACTTGGGGTGTGGGGCCGTGGCTTGCCCGGCAGGAACTCGAACTTATGTACTTTTCCATTTAACTGGCAATGTCTAAAGCTCTAGATGCCGGGCCATCGCACTGCAATTGCAATGCTTGCTATGGCAGCGGCAACTCCCGAAAAATGCATACCAGAGGCGTAAGCAAGCACGGAACACCCGGTTTTTTGGGACTGTAAGATTGCGGGGGCCAGCCCCGTGTTTCTAACTCAATAGGTCTGGCTTATGAGCGGATATTCGGCGTAAGCGGACAGCCCCATCAGGGACATTCCAAGAAGGCAAGCGAGCTGTTAAGAAGCAGAAATTCATCCGAGGCTGGGCCCCACGCACTGGAGTACGCATCTTATACCCGGCATCTCGCAACCTATCTAATTTCACAAGTTGCATGACGGTTAGGTCACTTTGGTTTTGGTCCAACAGCAGAAGAGACGCATTCAACTACTAGCCTTATATTTGACCGACCAAACCTTTCGCCACTTCCTCCAGTACCAACCGCATATAGCAGATATCCTGTGACTGCTCCGGACACTGTGACCTCAGGAACGCCAAAACCGCATCGCCATCCCCCCGTAATGTCGCATGCCCAAAGGCTCGAGGGTCTTCACCAACATGCTGGAACACCATCCCGAGGGGCGTCGACCCCTCAATTTTGGGCGAAACGTTTCCAATGCGGTGGCCCAATCCTTCCTCCACCACTCCTAGCATTGCGTGTGCGTAGCATATGTACTCGAAGTGCCGCGCTCCACCGTGACTCTGGAAGAACGCGAGGAGCGACTCGGCGTCACCCCGTATGGTCGTGGGCCCGAAGAGCCGTGCATTCACCGATAGCTCGAATGTCATCGCAATGTCCGAGCAGATGATGGGGCCACCTGGCCCTAAACGACTGCCAGAAAAGTCCAAGGGAACCACACCTAAGTTTGCAGAGATCGCTGACGGCCGATATCCCTCCGGAAGCGGCTGGGACTCTTGCTCCACGGCTCTTGCATGGTGCTGCCACTTCTCCTTGTTGTCTGTGACGTTTATTCGGGTGAGTCGACATTGAGTGGCAGCCGAAGCATGGCAGCAACAGACGCACCAGTGGGGAATACCTCCTTCCCCTCCACCATACTTGTGTAGGTTTTCTGGAGCGATTTGTCGGTGATCCTTTGCCCTTTCGGCGGCCTGACCAGTGATTGAGCGTTGAGATAAGTTTGGCTAAGCCAGTTGGTGCCCCGTTTGCTCCTGCCGTGCGCACCCTCTTTAAACTCTGTGAATTCTCACCTTCCGATAGCCATTTACGAGTTCGGGTTTCTTGTGCCCGGAATTCGCGACGAACTCCTCAATTTGTGTCACTGACAGCTGTGTCACCCTGGTAGGGGAGAGCCAGGCGCTACAACGCCGAAGGGGTTTCAGGAACGGCACATAACAAGAAACACTACGCACTATTCTCCGCCGGGGAAAAACCGCACGAGTTCTGTGCTCTTGTTCACGAAACAGTTTTTCTTTTTCTTTTGTTTGATGGCGTCCGGCGCCATCGTGGGGTCGACGATCTAAGAGAATGTTAGTACGTGGAAGGAGGGGGTGCCACCCCTTCGGGGAATATCTAGTGGCACTGACTTCCCCGGGCCACGGGGGGAAACCGTCGACCGTTCCGAGTACAATATCGCTCGTGTTAAATGCCGTGATTCTTATTGCGGGCTTCTTTCTCTGGCTCATCCTAGTTTGCGAGGTGAGTGGTCCCAATAAGTTTAAACTTGCTCTCTTATATACAGCAACCGCCCGTGAGAGACATGGACTGTCCTCCATTCCAAGTCATCATTGATAATTATAATTAGATCCCTATCTAAGGTTGCCACGGCCATCCTCATGGCATGATGCAACGGATACTACCAAATTTAGGAAAAACATGTCAAGGTTATACCCCAATACCCCGCTTTTGATCCCCGCTGTCGAGGGCGCTCATTGACGATACACGTTTCGGTTGAGACTGCAGTTTGAACATCTCGATGTCCAATGCCAATTATGGTAGAATTTCGAGCTGAAGAGCAGAACGAATTAGGCAGAGAATCTTAAGAGATCGGATAATAGGCAGGTTGCGCAGCAGCCACTGTGGCCCCGGGATTACTGAAGGAGTTTGTCGAATAGATTTATCTGCCAGTGTAAATGCCCACAATGGCCATCGAGTTCTATCACAAAATACAGAGGAGGCTTCAGGTGGAAGCCAGGATATAGTACATCGGTGACATTCAGGATTGCGACAGGCCATGTAGGAGCGGTTATTTTCTATTCGCGGACAAATGAACTGACTAATGGGTCAATAATGCTGGTGATATACACAGGAGGCATCTGCCACCGCTTATGGATCCATAAGCGGCAAGCGCTTATGTGCGGCTTATGGGCCGCTTATGTGTGGCTTATGGTACTTTGCTTTGTAATCTAAATTGATCTGGCCTGTGTTCGAATCTGGTGGCGTGCATTCTTTTTCAAAATCAGGTATTTGCCTGGAGCAGTCTAGAGAAGGTCAAAATACAGTGTGCCTCAAATGTAATAGCTCATTGAACATTCTTGAAAGTGAAAGCCCTTTCAAGAATTTGACAGTCAGGGTATGTACATGGTGAAAATTATCTCTGGGGAAAAAATTAAACCAGGCTGAGGAAAAATGACCATTCTCAGTGACAATCCTCTGTGGGCCTATATGCTCAGGTCTGATCAGATCTGGTGCATCTCCTGATCTTTTGATTGAAGATATTAGTATTTGAGTTTTTTTGCCTTGCATTGATAAAGTACACTGAACCAATTTCAATCAGATGGCAAGAATAAATAATCCCATGGTTAAAACTGGCAGGGACCCAAGGTCCCACTGGCTGAATGCTCTCAATGTACCTGGATTTATGATTTTCACACATTATAGTCCATGCACAGGGCTGGCATATTAACCACCCTCAAAAAAGGGACAGTGCATTAAACTCGTTGGCAAGACAGTAACAACTATGTGTAAAGTCATATATGTGAATTAAAGAGTTCTGATGTACCTGCAGTTAACAAAAGGTTTTTAGGAATAAGTCACCTCTCGGTACTTGAATGAAATTGGTTCAATGTACTTTGCAAAAAAACTCAAAAATACTAGCATCTTCAATCAAAAGATCAGAATATGCACCAGATCTGATCAGACCTGAGCATATGGGCCCAGAAAGGATTGTCACTGAGAATGGTCATTTTTACTCAGCTTGGTTTAATTTTTTCCCCAGAGATAATTTTCACCATGTACATACCCTGGCTGTCAAATTCTTGACAGGGCTTTCACTTTCAAGAATGTTCAATGAGCTATTACATTTGAGGCACACTGTATTTTGACCTTCTCTAGACTGCTCCAGGCAAATACCTGATTTTGAAAAAGAATGCACCCAGCCAGATTCGAACACAGGCCAGATCAATTTAGATTACAAAGCAAAGTACCATAAGCCACACATAAGCGGCCCATAAGCCGCACATAAGCGCTTGCCGCTTATGGATCCATAAGCGGTGGCGGATGCCTCCTGTGTATATATCTGGCTACAAAAGGAAAGCCGAAAATGAATCTCGGCTGCATTGAGCACTGAAATACAGAAGAATTCTACCTTGTGCACTGATATCTATTGTAGTGAAAAGAAAATGCACCCAAGTGCAATCAGAATGCAAAATAAAGTAGGCAAGAAGGCGCGTGCATTGGGTTGTATTTCGCCGCATTTGGGGGTCGCCTGGTCGTGGATTTGATTGCATCGAGCTACATCGAGTCGCATGGCCTGGCTTTAGCTACATTTGAATATTGTCCAGTAAAACCACTCATATTCAATTGATCGCCCTGGTATAACTGTACCCAAAGATTTTCAACACTAAGAACAAACAAATAAATGTCGAAAATGGCATGGACATCGCAACTGTTCGGATTGACATGGAGAGCCCTCGGCACTCCTGCAAAAGTACAGAGGCTCTAAACAAGAATCTGAGGAGACAGTAATGGTTCCATGCAATCCAATTTAATGTTCCAAACCTTAAATGCGTCAAGTACCGCCTTGTACCAGCCGAGCTCGGCACAGTTAACACACATCGGGCCGAGGTCCAATTGCAACTGTTTGGATTGACCTGGAGAGCCCTCAGCGCTCCTGCAAAAAGCACCGAGGCTCTAAACAAGAGTCTGAGGAGACAGTTTGACCTGAAATTTTTGTTGGAATTCAAGTCGGTCGCTCGCTGTCACTGGCGACGCCCACTCGTCTGTGAAATATCAGGTGGGCTTGCACTGCCCAATGTCAGGTACCATTTGAGCCATATCTACTCTGCACCATTGTGTCACAATAAAATAAACAGCCGTTTTCCGAAAAATCGAGTCTGGATTTGAGTGATACCGAAAAATGGTGTATACCATCTCAAAGTACTTGCAAAAGCGAACCTGTTCATAGTTTGGTTGACCTAAATCGAATAATACCTACACAGTCAGAATCACTCATATTTCATTGTACGCAGTCTCGTCAAATGATTGTTTAAATTCTCGTGCAAGGATGCGCCGGCAGCCGCAATGCACGTTAAGTGTGCGACGAGTGCACGAGGCCCGCAATACGCCGATTCGACTCAGATACGACCCATATCTCTGATTCCGAGCCGGAGAGAGGAACAGTCTTCCAAGGGTCGTCACACTGATGACTTCCCCTTCATACTATGACCTTTCGCTTTGCCGATTTGGTCCTACATTCACTTTCTGCTTCCTTCCTACATCGACAAGAACTTGCCGCACTTTGGAGTTCCAAGTCTAATCGGTCACTCTCAGATCCTAACCGGATACCCCTAACCTCCCCAAATATTGCCTCACTTACTCACTTCTCGTTCTACTTTGGTTGCTACACACGGGTACAACATGTTCAGGACTTCATTTCTACTCGCTCTTCCTGGAGTTTACATGCTTAACCCTTCCTGCGCACTTCGAGACCTCACCCATTGCCTGCCATACCCGGGTTCAACCCACATTATAACTCCTTGCCTACTCATGCATCAAACTCCCATTTCCTGTGGCCCACCTAATCACGACCACACTCATAAACCTTCCTATCCCATACGTGGCCTTCTATCAGGTTAATCTTCGTTGCTGCGCTTGCATACCTTCGCATCGTCGAAGATTTTCCCATGGGAATTATAGCTGATCTTACACTTTTTCCTCTTCTCACTCCTTCACTCCCTCCGACGGGCTCCTCCCGCTTCACTCGCGAGCCCATCGCTCCTACTCTGGTGTGGGGTGGTGTCTTGCGCTTCGCGCAATGCGCTACACGCAAACCACCTGGGGTGAGCATTCGCTCTGGGTTGGCTAGTGTGGTTTGCGTCGTACCGCACCGCCTCCAGCTCCTTCCACTTCGGAGCTGGGCCGCGCGCTCAGAGCCCATCTGCAGCTCGGAGCCCCGACGGTGCAAACGCGTCCGGTTCTTCTCGTAGACCGGTCGTTTTCCACTCGTCCCGGCTCTTGCGCCCCAGCGGCCGAGCAGCAGAGCCCACGGGCTCTTCCCCCACACCCCGTATCTCTGTATAAGCCTTGTTTGCTTATTACAGAGATCCGGCTTTGACGTCTGTTCCGTTTTCACGCGGGACAGATCGTCGCCTTCGCTTATCCATCCTTGGGCCTGGAATTTATCACCAGCTTACCTGCGGCGTCACATCTTTAAAGTTCGTCATCCAAGCGTAATGTTATAAAGAGGGAGATCAAGAGAGAGAAGAGAAGAGAAGAGAGATGAGATGACAGATCTGACTGATATTTGGGGTTTAGTTGACCCCAATCGACGCGTTTCGGGGTGGTTGTCGAATTGGACCAGCGTGACATATCTGTCCAGTGCCGTGCTTGTGCGCGCGTGGAGCCCTGCGCAGAGACCACATTTCGAAGGCTCCATATCGGGGATGGGTTTCTGGCGACCGAAATCGACTTCACTTTCGGACACCATCTTCTTTCTGGAAGTCCTTTGTGTCGCCTCCGCCGTTGATAAGATCGACGCAGAATTCGAGCCCATGAGATCCGCGTTTACACGGACAAGTCAAATACCGTCGACAATTTCAATTCCTCCTCCTACGTACATAATGGTCGACAAAGATGGAGAAAATCAAAATTAGAACATAGGCTCTGTCAACCAATTGGTAACCTTCTGGGCTCGGATAGGGGCAGTGTCTTGAAGGGTGATCCCGAAATCCTCATTGTAAAACCGAATGAGACTCAGAATAGGCACATGAGTCAGCGCGTGAACATCGATGGTGGGATTGAAAACAGCGCCAACCACCGAGTTGGCTTGCAGACCTGGCATTACCACGTTGCCTGGAGCCACAGCTGTGGCGAGCCCGAGTCCATCGCCTGCAACCTGTCGATTGACGACTTTATGAAAGGATAATTCTGTACCAAGACGCTGAACATACCTGCTTCCGACGAGCAATATATACTGTGGAGCCAGAGTTGTTCGTCAACTGCAATCGATTCCTCTTGACTATTCCAGCGTTATCCAAGCGAGCCTCCACGCGAGCCTGTGAAGCCTCCAAACGTTGGAGAGTGGCAAGAATATTTTGCAAGGTGTTTGGATCGTTGAAGGCGACTTCGGCATCTGCGATGCAAGAAATGAGATAGATGCATGCACGAGAGGAGAGAGCTAAGTAGCTCACGTATTTTGGACAACATATGCGCCCTATCATTCGCGGTTTGTACAACATCGTCGGTAAACTCCGGATGAAGGCCTAAATTGATATAAGTCAGTGAATTTTGCGGGCAAAAAAGCGGTACTTGCTTTTGTTAGCTTGTAGGGATTGCACCAAAGCGTCCGCCTCCTGAACTGCTTGTGTGGTTATGACTCCACCTTGGGCCAGCGCATTGTCAAGACCAAATGCCTGGACCAGATTGACAGGAATAGCTGGATGTGCTGTAGCCACGGACGGGAGAGCAAACGGAGCCAAGACTTGGGCCATGACTTAAGTAGACTCGCTAGCCAGTCGACGTACACTCGGTTACAAGACGGAGTGGGCGAGACCAATTTGGATAGAGAACAAATATGCACAACATCAGAGCAAATTCACAAATAGAACATTAGTTCTTTTGTGCTTAGAGTAGCAAAAATGTCGCCACAAAAAAAACGTGACGTGTTTAGTCATTTCTGCTGACTGCGAAGATGGCAGCTTTGAATATAAATAATTAGCCGCCCTACCACCTTTGCAAAAAAAACATCGGTCTAATTGCCTCAATTCGTGCCGGGTTGGCTTCAAATAAATGTGGGAGGGTATATCACAGGTCATTTTACGCCACTAGGCGATACATTGAGAAATGAGTCTACAATAAACTTGAAATCGAGGGTCGATTTTTGATCGCATTGATCGCCCGCCAAATTCCTCATGTAATTTTTTTTGCAAAGGTACACACCGCCTCGCGACCTTCAGTGCGGCCTCGTTTCTGCCCCAAAAATTCAAAGGCCTCAGACTCGACATATTGATATGTCAAGCATCCCGCGTGTCACTGCCAATCCGTCCAGAGGCACAAAAGTGCTAGGTTCAACAAAATGCCATCAAACCAGTTTTGCACAAGTGGGCGACCGATAGTATCACTGCACCTCTTTATTTTGTATATAGTTCTCTGTCTGCACCACCTATCAGGCCCCTGCACCCAGATTTACCCGTGCCATTATCTTTCCTATCAACAAAAATCGCCGAGGCAAAGCACCTGAAAAAGAGGGTAGTGACCAAGTCCAGTCCATTCCTTTCTCTCACATATTATTCCTTCAAGTTCGTTACAATTCTTTGTCTATTTGTGACCCGCCGCTTGCCGGCCTCTTACCTTCATAATGATGGGACGTCAAACAACAGGTAACCTCGTGACTTAAGTACTGACTGGAGACGTGTCAACCACAAACAAGTGCAAAGTGTGGTCACAAGACCATATTCCGTCACCGGGCCAACCGGTCCGAACGCGGCTTTGTAAGCTACCAGAAGATGCCGAACCATACGCATTCCTGGCACCATTTTAGTATCACGTTCCCGACGTTGGATGGGCCGCGGCGATAGGTCAGGGTGAGGGTTTACACTGAGTGGACAAAAAAAATGTCCGATTGGTTTTGTGACGAGTTCTCAATGAAAATATGATATTTTGACATGAAATAAAATGTAGAGTCATTAAGACGGCTGGGCTCCACATTTTCACCACTTTTTTGGGATCAGAATCTGTTGATGCGCCATCGAAATAGGTAAAATACGGAAATCCCGATTTTTCAGCGCGAGCAGTAATTTCTTTCGGGACATTCTGAATTACCCGAATCACAGTTCAGTATCTCCCCATCACTTTCACAAGTCGAACTATGCAAAAATATTCAGGCGTTCGAGCGCTGTAGAGCCCACAAAGTGACCATTTTGACCATTTTTGATCAAAACACGGCAAATTCCGGCCAAAATAGCCGTTTTGCGATCGCCGTAGCGCGTTATCGCCTGTATATTCTTGTATGGTTCAACGTGTGAAACTAATTGGGACCTCTCAAACTTCATTCTCAGTGAATCAGATTATCGCTCAGAAAATTGTTGAAAGACTTGAAAAATGCGGATTTCCGTGTTGAGCTCCGCATGATGGCGCATCAATTTATTTGATCCAATCAATTCTGCAGATAGGTTTGTTTCCTCTTTCTAAACACTGTAGTCTTGTGTTTCAGGTGAAAATATGCATTACTTGTCCCGCATTAGTCCGAGAACTGATCGGACATTTTTTTTGTCCACTTAGTGTACAGTGCAGGGTTTAGAGCCCAGGGTTTAGAGATCCCCCACCATGGCCATGAGCCGCGACGAGTTTGCTGAATACACACAATTAGTGATGCTCAGGGCCCGGCTTCAAGCCCTGAGCCGCCAGGCCAAGTCCTGGTCAGCCCAAGCCGGGCCGGGCCCGACGCAAGGCTTGAGCGGGACCAGGGCACGGGCTTGAAAATTTTCAAGCCTAAGCCAAAGCTTGAAGCCCGACCCTGGGGAATTACATATGAAGTCATTTTTCGACGCCGACGTCAATGTCGTGAAGGATAAATTCCAGTGGAATATAGCGGAGATGCGCTGAAACCATGATGTAGACATATTTTTGAGGTCGGAAGCACCAAGTTGATAAATGAAGCCTGTGGATGAAGGCTCTCGCTGGAGGAGAAAAACCGAAGCAGCGAGAGGTTAGTAGTTGAACGTGCCAATTACTAAGGGAGATCTGATGGCCAAAAAGCTTACAGCTCTTTGCGGAACTTAGGGCGCGGGCTGTTTTTTGTCAAATTTTCTCACTTTTGTTATTGCGAGCTCAAATCTTAGCCGATTTCCTTGAAAATATAACCGATCGATTCGCATGGCGATTCCGGAGGGCATCTCGTCCCTGGATTTTTGATGGCATCATCTAAATTACTATATATGGAAATTCCGGTGTTTTCATGCAGAGCCACTGTAGCGCTGGAGATACGGCCCTGGGCAACTTAGATTTTTGTTTTGAAACACTAAGGATCATTTTCGAGGGCACATCGAAGCCTTATCATAATATTGACACAATCCTTTACATTTTCAAACGGGTGACCCTATTATAATATCGACACAATCCCTTACATTTTCAAACGCAGGACCCTATTTCCCTCGCCGCATGTTTTTAAATTTTCAAGTCGGCCTGCAATGGATAGCCCTGTCCATTCCGGTAATTTTCGGCTATTCAGAATCCACTCGGAAGCAATATTGCCCTCCCCAGCGGCCAATCAGGGCTTTGCATTTTCAAACGCATGACCCTATTCAAATATTAACACAATCAGCCTGTTCACGCCTACGGGCCCGCTCAGCCAGATCAGCGTCGGTTATCGAGAGGGACATGAGATTATCGCCGGAGAAAGAGTTCAGTGACCTGGAGTCAACTGACTTCATCGACGACGCGCAGTCAATCGGGACCGACGACGCAAAGTCAATCGGATTGTTAGGTGTGAAGCGGACATCAGAGCTGGTGTCAGAGCGCGAGACAGATGAAGAATCATCAAGCATTTGTGCTGCCGGAATTAGACACTCAACTAAAAACACTCGGGTCATAATTCGCAATCTCTTCCGCATTGAAGTTGACACTATTTCTGCAATGGTGGCTGGGCAAGTTATCAATGCAGTAAGTACAAAGGGAGGACAGAGAAAGTGAAGACAGCGTCGAGGGATTATGCGAGGAAGAACCTGGCTAGAATAAATATGAACTGTGCTCGTTTTATACACAACAACGCGGTGCGTGGCCGCAGCTCAACCGATCTTCGTTCTCCGGCGGGGTGGGAACCTGCGCATGAACCCTGTTCAACACGTGCTTATGCTCCGCTTCGGCACTTAAATATGGTTTGAAGATATTTTTGCCAGGAAATAGAGCAAGTATTATGGTGCACGTCATCTAAACACCACCAACTTTGTATAGTGAAAACGGAGCATACAGTTTCAACTGGATTCCTTATCCCCTTAGCCAAAAGCTCTTATTTGGCATGAAGAAGAATCACTCTAAACACTTTCCCAAAATTCCTAAAACTGGGGGAGATATAAATTTCAACCTAGCTGCCTACAATTACTAATTACAGAATACAGTTATTTTCAAAATTTAATGCTATGCTAAGTGTGAGACCTCCTACCTCATGTTCAGCTGCCATATCTAATGCCAAATTTTGTGAAGACTAAGAATCTGTCCAGAAGAACAGGAAAAATCCGAGTTATGTGCCCCTGAAACGAAATTTCCGGTTGCTTTTGGTCATGACGAGTATTTCCCGCGATGTTACCACAGCCCCTATCTGGTCGCCTGCTGGTCGCCTGCGCTGGTTGTATTTTTCCCCCGGCCTGTATCTGTGCTGTTCAAGCGGTGACCGCATTGTCAGTACTCTCTGTATTTCAACAATTCTCCCATTCTCACGTCTGTTCCAGCATGGTACCACTAGTTCAATATATTCGACCTCTTGCCCCAGTCTCTCTGCATTTTTGCCACCTGAGGCGCGGCTCTTGTCAAACCGTGTGTGCGTTTTGCATGGCTTTTAAGATACTGAGCCTTGGACGTGGAATTCTTTCTCTACTCTATCTACTTTTAGGCTTGGAATGTGAAAAGGCTCCAGCGACTCCGACACTTTCCCAGTCGCACTGTTAATTTGCATGTCGCTGCATGAGGATAAGGGTGTCGCATTGAGAACATGTTGATGCCCAGTTTGATGAAGGCGGTGATGGGAAACAAGTCGAACAAGTCGAACTAAATATTGAACCACACACCAGTGATTAGGGGGAGAAACTCGAAAATTCCCCCAAACCAAGGATCGATCACGAGCGGAGCACGGGAAGAGGCCGAGAATTGAGTTTTGAATTTTAAATGATGCATGGGGACGTGGACCTAGCAGAGGAGGGGATTGCCGACACTGTTGAATCGCATATAACTGCACCGCCTCCGAATTATGGAGAGCTGCAAAGCCCCAGGCGCAATGACGAAGGGACCAACAGGAAATCTGAAGCGACAGTGTTGCTTAGAATTGCGCTGGCTACGGCCTCGCAATCAGGCGCGCAAAAGTAACTCTCCATAATAAATCACGTTTTGACGGCGGGCACGGCGCTGTCAGCGTCCGAGCCGTGTTCGGAGAACGGAGATTGCCGACGCTATTGAATCGCATATAACTGCACCGCCTCCGAAATTATGGAGAGTTGCAAAAACGCGATGGCGTCTTACAACGATACCGGGGTTGTGTGTATTTTCTTGCGCCCATAAGAACGAGGAACAACCCGAGCTTTGAAAACGGCAATGAATATTTGGGCTGGGCACAAAGCAGATTGCCGCTCGAACTGTCAGACACCGCTATGGGAAAAAAGGTGACATTGGACTCAAGATGAAGGCTGGGTTACAGCTGTTCTGAAAATAATGAGACTGTCGAGTTTTTTCTTTTTTCGCCGATCGTTCCTAAGAGGATAACTCACCTGGACAGGCGGAAGTACCCACCGTTTTCACAAGTTTCTACAGCTTTTACGAAAAGGTGATGCTCCATCTGTAAACCATACTACCTTCCGGTAGGCCATACTTTTCGGGCCGATTTTTGCCAACTTTTGGCAGGGAAATCGGATGATCTGCGGTACCCAGTACAAATTTTGGGTCCGCAGAGTGGTTGGGTTAAGACAGAGTTGACAGGAGTAGACTGAATAACCACCAAATGGGGATGGGGAAATGTGGGACAAATGGAGATTTGGGACAAAAGCCAAACAATGACAAATGCCGGGTTTATTACAGCCAATGGCAGTATCGACCTTCCTTTTGTATCCTGCTCAACAGTATTTTGTACCGCCAACACAGAATTCCCTCGAACAACCTGGTTCTGACTCAGATGAAGAAGAAAAAGTATTGGAAAGGGTCCGATGGTACCTTTACACACTCACTTCTTGTGTATGGTCAAAAAAACGCGTGTTCTACATGCTAATTGGGTCGCGTCGCGTCTATTCTCGGTCGCAATCATTTCATGACTTCCCGTGATTTGATCAGTCTCCTCGTCACTCTGTCGACGCGCGTCGCCAGTGCCACTCAGCATAGGTGAATGGTTAACAAGAGGAAGTCCCTGGCAATTTCTCGACAGCAAGTATTTGTATTTTTGATTCTATTACATTGTTCTATACGTATTGAAGGACACACTCCCACAAAAGCAACTCCTTCCGACAAGAATTGGACTCTTTAGTGCGAATCTATGAGCCGACGAGCCTCAAATGCCAGGCAAGTCAAGATATAATATTTTTTCGGATTTTTTTTCTATTACTAATTGCGCATGAATTTGTACGAATTATCTATCTATGTTTCATCTCAATCCCTGTAAAACTCACCGAGATATGAGTGAATCGGTCGCGGGGATCAATATTCACCCAAAACAGTAATTTTTTGGTTCCCGCCTTCGGTGGCTGTAACCAAGCTTTTTCTCACTTTTTGTGGATAGAGACCTAATCTAGGATGTATTTGGCGCTAATCTCGACAAGCCATAGGTTATCACAGATTTATGGGGTGGCGGCTTACAATTTTTTCTGAGAACCTCAAGATCATTTGCTGGGTCAAATTCGCCAGTTTTCAGCAGAATGCCTCGCACAGTAGCTGTAGTGGCTGGATTCACCTAGATTTTTGATACGACGCTCTTCATTGTATTCCGGAGGGCGGAAAATACCGGCATAGTGCGGCTCCGATAATAATTTTGTGGACACAGTGTTTCAAATTTGTGGACAGACTTATTTGTGGACTATGTTTGTGGACGCTGCCCATTTGCGGAATCATTTCTGGGCCGACCCTGTCGGGAACCATAAATGATGTCCACAAATGTCAAATGATATCCACAAATGTATCCATAAATGCGTCAACAAGCAGGCTGGGACCCCGCTCATGCCGAGCACACAGGCCATGCCTCATTTCCGGGTCTCTTCACTGGGATGGTGGCTTCCGCTTCGGGTGTTCCAACCGTGCCGGTGAGTACGGAGAATACTGCAAGATATAAGCGGCTCTTTTCTGTCTGCTAAGCGGTTTGCACGAGTGCCTGGGCAACGCCAGGGCGTGTTGATAGGTGGCCGAGTACGTGGTGGATTCCAATTTCATTATAACTACAGTCTTTTTGTGCACAATCTTTCCCGATGCTTTCTTTGTAACTCTTTTCGTAGGCTTTTACTTCAAGGTATGTGTTTCAAGCTGAACTCGGAGGCCTCCATCATTCAGGGGACCCGCGACGGACGTGGTATTCAAGCACCCTGCAAGGAACAACGAACACCTCTTATCTGACTGGCAAATCACAATGGGGACCGCTGGCCCAGTGTCGCAAAAAAACTGGACGTCGGAGCGCACGGTAGACTCCTTGTATTCTTCTGTATGGGCTGATACATTGTCTTTTCAATGTCTTTTGAGGATGCTTGATGCTAAAGACTCTGTTGCAACGTTCTATCGCGCGCTGTGTGTTTTCTCACTGTATTTAACGCTCGTCAACAACAACATGGAGGCCACCACTTATGCAGGAGCTCCAGGGCGGAGGCAGTGGTATCGCGGCGGGGGCGGCGGGAAGGTGGGGTACCTCTTAGGTACCTTTCTCTAATACAGGTACCCACGTGACTTTGGCGGTGGGTCCTGAGGTGACTTTTCCAATGATTTGACACCGGCAACAGGCGGCGGTCTTCTGCCACGTATATTTCTATCTTCTGGTGCCCACGACTTGGGACAAAGACCTCCGACGTATTCAACGGCATTGCTGGTTCCGGAATGAAACTTGGGACGCAGCCTGCTCAACTTCATAATTCACGATACCAGACTTGACATCTCTGACTGCTAGGGCCGGGCACATGCCTGTGATCCCCTGATTTATTCACGGGTTCTGTTCACGTTCCTGACCACTGACCTTCACGCATCCTGCGCGGACGTGACCATCGGTTGCCTGCGGGGCCTTCGCTTCCATCATACACACGTTACCTGCAGCAATGCACAGCAGTAAGGCTGTGCACATGGATACTACAATAGAAACCACCAGATCCATTAGGATACTAAGTGTTTCACATGTCTAAACTAAGTGTCCATGAAACAGAACAAGAGAATGAGAATGCTGGAAGTCCCACACTTCAACAAGCAGAAGCTGAATATGTCGCACCTTTGGGTATGGGGCTGTCTCACCTATGTGCATGCGCAGAAGGACAAGAGAGATACTTCTGGGTTACATTTCCAGAAGTGCATATTTGTGGGCTATCCTAACGAGAAGAATGGATGGCTGTTCTACAATCCTATAACCAGAAAGATGGTTGAATCTGAGTGTCTTTGACGAGTGCTACTTCCCTGGGAAGTTACCTGGTCATGATGAGCAGTAGTCACTGCATCCCTTTGTTGCCTACAGCAACACTGATCATGGCAGCTGCAAAGACTCTGAGAAGAGTAGTTTTTGCTCAAGATCTTCTGAGTATTGGAATGATGACTGAGTCGATGATGCAACAGGTCCAGAGCAGTTGGACTCCTTGCATGCTTCAATAGCAATCCAGGGGAGACTCACTGGAAGGCTGTAAAGCATTTGGAGTTGGTGGGGGAGATACTGCCTCTCAACCTCATCTCTACCACATATCTGTCTTGCATTCATGGTTACTCTGTTTAGTCTGGCAATCCACACACTTATCATGAAGCACTACAGCGAGCAGATGCACATCTGTGGCAAGATGCAGTAGTATCTGAGATTAACTCTCTTCTTGAGAACTGCACATGGGATGTTGTTGATGCACCTCCTGGTGTGAAGCCCATTCGATCTCAGTGGGTTTTCATCATCAAGCACAAGTCTGATGGCTCTATTAAGCGTTACAAGTTTAGACTTGTTGCCAATGGTTGTGGACAGCGTCACGGTATTGATCACAATGAGATCTTTTCGCCAACGTTCAAACTAGCTATCCTTTGCATCATCTTTGCTCTTGCTGCTCAGCATGACCTCAAGCTTTGTTCCATTGACTTCTCCTCTGCCTACTTTAATGGAGATCTTGTGTGGCCGGCTTCTCAAACTGTACAAGTCGCTTTATGGACTTAAGCAGGCTGGCCAGCAGTGGCACAAGAAGCTGAACATGAAACTTCGCTCTATGGGCTTCTGGTGTCTCCAATCTGATCGCTCGTGTTATATCTACTCCGATGGCACAATGCACATCATCCTCTCAATTTATGTTGATGATGGCATGATCTGTGCAAAGCATGATGCTGACATTGATCGAGTTGTTACTCAACTTGGCTCTTCATTCAAAGTCAAGAATCTTGGTCACACAGAGTGGCTGTGGGGTATAAGATTGAGCAGGACTCTCAAACAAGAGACATCCGTCTTTCACAGCGCCAGTATGCTGTGCAAGGTATTCCTATGTACATCCACTGGTTCTCAGGTGAGGCAATTGACAGCCTTATTGCTGTTCTTATTCCTGTGCACAGCCTTACTGCTGTGTGCAATGGTCTGCAGGTATATATATCTTACTTCCTTTATATAATATCAGTCTGAAGAGAATGGTCTGCAGTGTCCCCGTACTCTTGACCTACAACAGGTTATAGGCACCCAAGACATTTCCAGCTCCACTACACGCTATGCCTTCAATTTGCTTAACAGAAAAGCTTGGTTGTTCAAAGTTGAAAATAAACTCGAGGATGAGGAGTGATGGAAATACATCAAGGACCCTCCAGTGCTGCCAATGATGATTGTGCAGTGGCCAGTGTCTGGCGACATGCCGGGGACCATTAAGGTTGAGGTAGCCAACCTAGCCTATGATGAGTAGCGCAAGGGAGATGCCAAAACGAAGTGCATGATCATAGAGATAATCAGTGATGACCAAGTAGTATACATTGAAGAGGTGAAGACCGCCACAGAGATGTGGAATAACCCCCAGGCAATTTACGAGGCCCAGGGCATGCAGTTGATGATTGCCATCCACAACAAAATCTCAACAATCAAGCATACAGGGATTCAGAGCAGACCCCTCCAAAACCATATTAACACCATCCTCACTTATGCTGCTGACTTGAAGTGCAGAAAAGACCCATTGTCAGATTACAAGCTCCTACAGTACGTGCTCAAGAGTCTTCCAGATGACTTTACCTCCCTTGTGCAGAGTATCTCTCTCAGTGGCCATACAACTATCTAGGCCATGACCCCAATCCTCCTGGAAGGAGGAGGTACGCCAGTGGGGTATACTCAAGAAAAAACAGCATGAGGAACATGCACTCAAGGCTCACACAGAGACACATGAAGACGAGATTGCAGCGAACACAGTCAAGCCATAGGTTGCCCAGCAGAGAGGATCCTGGTGCATGAGGCAGATGTGGTGGACGTGGTGGAGGTGGAGGTAGCGACTGGAAGAAGAATATTACCTGTCATGGATGTGGCAAAGGGACACATCATCAGAGACTGCCCGCTTAGCATCAAAAACCAGGCCGAAGAGAAACTGCATCTCGTAGAGCTGGCATTCAATACAGTCAATGAAGAAGATCAGCCAAAGGTTCTTCTCACAAAGAAAACCATTGGCTGTGGAACCAGTTGTACATGTGTCAAGACCCCTTTGGGAGTCCAAATCATATACTTCATGTGCATGCACACTATATGTCCTGAAGCTGACGGGATCACTGCTGGATGTCAGACAGTTGACAGCAATCCCTAGGATCAAATTGGAATTTGAAGGGACCTACTGTCTCGTCAAGCCGTGCAGCAAGACCTTGTGTCAAGCTTCATTCAAGGACAGCCATTACACCCTTGATCTTGCCAACCCAGTGCTGTCTGCTGATCGGTATTCCCCATCTGTACTGAAGGCCAAAACACCCACTCCTGCTGGTAAATGCCTCGACATCCTCACGCTTCACCAGTGGCTTGGCCATCTGAATATTTCTGACCTCAGGAAACTTGTTGCATCAAAGATGGTTAATGGGCTGGACCTGGGGATTGATGGATGGGATTTCTCGTGTGATGCATGTCTGGGCGGGAAGACTCTGTGCCAGTCATTCTCCAAGGGGGGCAGGAAGTGAGGCACTCGTCTTTTAGAGCTTGTAACTCTTGATTTGATACACTCTGATCTGAAGGAATACAAGGTCTTCACCCCAGAGGGCTGGAAGCTTCATTGATGATCACACAAGCTTCAAAGTGTGCTTTCAAATAGAGTGCAAGAGTGGTGCCCCAAGCAGGTACCGGTGACACTTGGACAGTTCATGCATGATGGCAAGCATCTCCTTGTTATAGATCTCATAGTTGTGCTCACTTCCGTTGAGAGGATGGGATATGAACACAACTGGATGCCAGGTGTTGTCTTTCTGCTGTTGCAATAATATCCCCCAGTTGCATAGTCAGACAAGTTGGCCTCCAATCGGAACTTCCCACAGGCTCAAAGCATGACCAGGAGCAGTGCAGAAGTGATCTGACACTTTGACTCTGCAAACATTGAATTAGAATAATTCAACTCTGGAAAATCAATACAATAGAGAGTTTGCGCTGCAGCCATTGGAGCCATCCAATGGCTAACGATTTACACCCAACCAGCGATATGGGTCCAACTCTCCCATGGTCGTTGCAGAGTGGGGTGTTAGCGTCAATTTCCTGCTGCTAACCGTGGGAAAATCTGTGGAGTTCATGTCAAACACGTCATTCTGGGAGCCGTTGGATGGCTCCAATGGCTGCGGTGTCCTGCTGCAAACCTCGGCAACCATTCCGGCGCAATGATTGCACGGCATTGATAAGCCGAGTTTAGCATTCCTAGGGCTGAAGCCGATGCACATCCTGGAACTCATCCAACTCGTGTTAAATAAGTGGTACAAACAGCCAATAAAATAGCGGCCTAAACGAAGAAAATTCAGGACTTGTAGCGCACTTTCGCGGCAAAGCCCACTAACTGGTGTGAGCTATAATTTTACCCAGTTCAGGGCCACAAATAGCTTCCCTCAGTTTCAAGTGCTTTAAGTAATCTGGTTCAGGGAAGACAAGTACTTAGAACTGTCCATAAATTTGACTCCGGTATCCGGCATCCGTCCTTGCAGCTTTCGAAATCTCTCTTGTAGCACATGTCGGGTCTTGGTTAGAAGTTTTGATTTTGGTGGATCGCGTCTTGGCCGAAGTGAACAGGAAGTTGGAGACATTATCGACTGAGCCAGTCCTGGGCGAAGGATTAGTCTCAGAATGAAACGTCAATGGAAATGGCATGAGCAGCCTACTATGGCCTTTATTTTCGTTCCACATACTCACGCGTCTTGTTTTTCCAACACCAGTTTCGTGGCCCCGCTCCGCTCGTCCCGCCTCGTATCCGTTTTGCTCGAGTCTCGGAGCAACCCGTGCTGTGACAGCTTGAGAGGACGATAGGACCTTCGACGGGGAGAGAAAGCTTTTACTCGACACACGAAGTTCGTCTGCATCCGGGGAATAGAGTACTCTTGCTACGAGGTGACCTTCGTCCAGCCGATGCCTTCTTTCCATTGAAGAATCAATTTTCATTTATCGCTATTTTCAAAAATAATGACACACGCCGTAGAGTGCACCATTCTCGCGGGTGATCCGAGAGAAGAATAATTACGAGTACCATTCAGTGAATTTATTCAGGTCCGAGGTTCAAAAAATAGAGACTCACAGTAATAATTGTGTAACTGGAGAGTGGGATTACCCCACCTACAGTACAGGAGAAAAGAACGTTAACGCAATCAGATAATTGCTCTGTAGTTGGTGAGCTTCTATGTAGTGCTCTGTAATTGAGGAGCCTCTATGTAGTGCCCTGTAGTATGGTCAACTTATGTAGAGCTACCTGGAACTCCGGCCGTTTGTAGAGTGTAAGAATTACTTTTTTTTCCAGGTCGAGATTTCCAGTTGGGAGTGGTATGGCTCACTGTTTCACAACACGTGCAACGCTTGCACGGACGAACTCTGTCTTGATCTAGAGAAGGATGACGAAGTGGATGCCGGCCTCCTACCGGCCCCATCCGCGTCGCGCGAGTGCTATGCTTGGGAACCCGTGCGTGCTGCATGCGGGTTTTTTTCACTAACGACTAATGATTTTCTTCAGGGGGATGTTGTTCGCAGCCGAGTCGCCATGGCTGAGCCACTGCCGCTTTATCTGGCCGAGCGGTTCTCGGACGCCCTCAACAACCCGGTTCTCGTTTTCGACGCGCTCCTTGCTTCCTGCGCCTGCGGGCGCGGGAGCGGAAGCTGGACTCTGCGAAGGACCAGGACCCTCAGCCTCAATCCGTGTCCTCTATAGTGCCAGTCGCCAAACAAGTCGCGTCGTCCACCTGCACGAAACCCGCACCATTTAAACAACGCCAGCTCAATACACCATCGGTGCAAAAAGGTTATGATCCGAAGTGGTATGTGACGGGGATTTACGGCCCGCGAACTCAAGCTCGAGCTGGGGGTGTGATCATAGTTCTGCATTATAGGCTCCTCATTCACAAAGCACAGGTGTGCCGACTCCGCAATGTTTGTATGTATTCTCAACATCAAACCAGCTCGATCGCAGGATTGATTGTGCTACTCCGAAACAAGTGGAAAATGGTGCGCAACTACGCGTAATGTTTTCCTGGGATTCTATTCTGTTGAAATAAATAATGCCTCCCACAGAATACCTTGAGCTACTGGCAAAAAATTGAGGATTTCATTCCTCTCCCACGTAACGTTCTCGGAGTGTGAAGCCGACGCCGCCGTCAAACCTCTCGCGGGATCATCTTTTTCAACCTCCGCCCAAAATTTCATGGTGTTGATCTGGAATACATCTCGCTTGGACAAAAACTACGGTTTTCCTGACAAGGAACTGCCGGAGCGGATGGTAGAGGAGGTGAAAGAGATATACAAGGTCAACACTTGGCCTGCTTTCTTCGAGAGAGTGAGGTTTCCTCAGGGTGTCGGCTTTGGAAAGGAGAAGTTCTCGGATATGCTTCGGGACGCCATGAAGACGAGTGCAGCGCGCCGCTACTACAACCCTTCGCCGGTCAATCGGCTCTCCCAGTTGAGAACTCATTGACAAAAGAAATCCCATTGACCCCCTCTTCGTCGAAAGTTCCAGCGTCTTGAAGCAATGTCTTCTGGTGACCGACACGGCCCTTGCAATAGCTTTGCCAATGGCTTTGGTTTTGCCTTAATTTTCCCGTGTTTCCCCTCCAAAGATGATTGCACCGCGAATGGGGTTGCTTGAGTTTATTCTGCAAATTCCAGTGTTTTGACCTCAGAATGAGTCCGCTGGGATGTCATTATAACTAAGCACAGGAATTTCTAGCTGACCCGTAACATATAATGGCCGGCAAACAAGCTTGTGGGACACCTTGCTGCTTATGACCCCGAATTCACGGTTGGTATGTGGTAGCTTGAATAAAGTCAGCTGGTTCAAATGGGCAAAGAATAAGAAACTGGGATCAAAAAATTATTCCAATGGCTAAGTTTAAAGGAAATGTACTTATGATGTAGGAAGGTTAGTCAGCTATTCAGATCCTGCTCGGACGCAGAATTGACCTTTCCAGCGGCATATCAGTGCTATACGACAGCGTATCGTGTACTCGTGGACACTGGGGATTTACACTTGGTAGGAGAGAACTCCGCCCGCACAGCAGCATATCTGGCTGGTGGTTAGGTCCTACGGTTTTACCCAGAGGTTGCCCCCCTGGAGTTTCTGTGTGCTCCGTTGATAACCACCCATACCATCACTACTTGTTTGTCTTCGGTAAACTCGCAGTTCATGTTGTGGACCGAGCGAGTATAATACGACCCACCCCCAGATAAGCCGGGGTACACTTCGAGCCCGCGTCCGTAAACCGGGTCTCGGTGCCGAGGTGCTCACGTAAATCGTGCCCGAAGAACTCGGGCCGAAGAGATGTGTCGGCGCCGAAGGCCTCCTTAAATTTGCAAGTTCGATGGCAGCCATGATAAGTATATTCGGCGCACATGTCAGCCATGCCACAATACGAAGCGCACCCCCCTGAAAGTATTACCGCGCCCAGGGTAAAAGTTCGGGTGGAGGGTAAAGGTCAGGAAAGGATCTCACTAGGAATGCGAAGCGACAGAAAGAAAGTGCGTCTTTTTATTCGGGTTTAAGGAGGATTTAGACCACCAATTCCCACCAGAAGGACAGTCTTCCCGTGTAAGCTGCTGGCTAAACTATCACTCGCAAACACTCTGCGATTGCCTCGGTGCTTCTTGTCCTTGGTGAGACGGTATGATATCCGGGTTACCGCAAACTAAATACAACAGTCCAAAACCGGCACACGCCACCTATGTTTTGAACGCGAGTAGCCGGTGCGCGCGCCTCAGAAAATGGCTCTCTTGGCCAGAAAATAATAATTTTGAATTTCAAAATCCTGCTCCAGGGATCTTTAAAGGACCCTATCCCTGTACTGGCAATTTATGGTGTGCAATTAGCTCTCCATACCAAGTCATGCTTTTCAAAATGTGTGGGAAATCAAACCAGCTGGGGTATATTTGGCAGGGGTAAGGAGACACTTGGAGGATTTAAGCTTTTTGCCATCAAAGTTGAATTGTGAGCGAGAATATTGCAGCCAGGGCTCAAATTATGGCTATGAACTCCCCGCGAGCGAGAATATCACAGCCAGGGTTCCAATTGTGGCTGTGGAAGTGCTTTTGATTTGGGCCGACGTTCCAGCACTGCCACATCCGATATGGAGAGTTCCGTGAGCTCTGGTTTGACAACCAAAGCAGCCAGGACAATTTCAAGCATATGGGGCTGCTCAGAATGGTGCTGGGTATCATCTGGCAATTTACGGTGTGCAATTAGCTCTCCATACCAAGTCATGCTTTTCGAAATGTGTGGGAAATCAAACCAGCTGGGTGTATTTGACAGGGACGAAGTCATGCTTTTCGAAATGCATGGGAAATCAAACCAGCTGGGGTGTATTTGGCAAGGGTAAGCAAACACTTGAAGGATTTAAACTTTTTGCCATCAAAGTTTAATTCTGAGCGAGAATATCACAGCCAGGGATCCAATTGTGGCTGTGGAAGTGCTTTTGATTCGGGCCAATGTTCCAGCACTGCCACATCCGATATGGAGAATTCCGTGGGCTCTGGCTTAACAACCAAAGCAGCCAGGACGATTTCAAGCATACGGGGCTGCTCAGAATGGTGCTGGGTATCATCTGGCAATTTACGGCGTGCAATTAGCTCTCCATACCAAGTCATGCTTTTCGAAATGCATGGGAAATCAAACCAGCTGGGGTGTATTTGGCAGGGGTAAGCAAACACTTGAAGGATTTAAACTTTTTGCCATCAAAGTTTAATTGTGAGCGAGAATATCACAGCCATGGATCAAATTGTGGCTGGCAATACTATTGTACCTCCTGCAGGCACACCTGTTCAACCCTTGATACAACCCCTGAACCACCGGTGATTCCTGAGCCTGCTATGACTCGAGAGCCTCCAGCATCTGCCATGGTGCGTGCATTTTTCCGGGCCTCCACCGTAAAATTCCCCGTTGGGTGATTCGACGAAGTTGCAGGGCATCAGCGGGGGCAGCGGTGGGAGCGGGCTCGGCCTCGGAATGACCGATTTTCCCACATTTTGCGACGCGTGACCTGACATCCTGTAGACCAGGGGACGGGGTTGATTAGTCTAATGATGGCCTTACATAACGGACACTTCCCGTCCGGATAACGGCGTGGCGGCGGCGCACTTCGACTCTGACACGCCACTCTCGCTCTCCGACAATTACACGACCGTTCGCGAACGCGCCCCGTAGTCCCTTCATAATTTTACACTGTCTTTTGATAATATGTGTTGGACTCTGTCAAAAATCCCTATATTCTGGCGACGTTTGGGCCTCAAAAATCTGATTTTGGACAAGGGTGCTCACCGCCAAAATTTTCGAAGCTTTTCTTCAAAATTTCCGGTGCCGTTCGCGCATAGAACGGTATGCGGACTCCGAGCCAAGCGCTGTGCCGGCTGAATTCATCTGGTTAATCCCGATGATCGTAGGCCAAATCGGAGTCAAATACTCCACTTTGAAATGCCTCTACAAGAAAGACCTATTTTCGGACAAAATATCAAAAATCCTATTTTCCGGACCACCTTTGGCGGGAGCTTCATGGGGCCGCGCAGCCAACCTCGCATCGATGTCTCCTAATCAGTGTAGTTCCCCGAGGCAGACAGAATACCAGAACTGTTGCAAGCCTTCGCAAGCTCAGGATCCCGGCTCTGATCGACGTTATTGAGGCACGAATGTTGTAGGAATTGAAGTTTATACTCCAAAGGCAACATCCACTACACCTTTTTCACTTTGTACTACTCTGCCTGGGAGACTGATTTGTCAGTTCTGCTGCCTCTGATCTTCATTTCAACATATTTGTCGCGTAAACGGCGACTGGCTCCATGCAAGATAATGACTTGACAGATGTAACGAGGGTTTCGACGTAATATCCAATACCTATGTAGCTACTGGGTCCAAATTATTCCAAGAGGCTTGTCCGAACTTGAAGTTGTTCTACTGAACTGAAATAAATTTCTGTTTGTTACTGTACTACATGGTGCCTAATGGTACAGGCAGTGACCGGAGCTCATAAGAATTTGGTTCTTCACCTAACTCTCAGAGGCTCGGCACAAATTTTAAACTAATATGCATCCCTATACGGCCAAATAATTTCCGAATTTTCCGAGATGTGTAGTAAGGACTCAGGATACACAAGTCAATTTATTTACTGTGTACACTGCAGTAACATCACTATAGATTTCATAAACCAGCAACCAATAAATGAATGAGGTCCCCACTTTCTTTCGAAGATGGAAGAGGCAAGGAAGTCATGAAGAGATAGTGTGTCATCAGCGTAGGTCTCCGACTCGTTGATATAACACAGTTGTATTAATCTGAACCTTCTGAAATAAAATGGCAAGAACCGTAGTAAGACATATTCGCCAGCACGCCTCAGCTATCGATTCAGACGAGCAGAGTAGGATTGGCAGGAAGCGAGTGGTTCCGTGTCAATCAGCCGTCATTACCTAATGCCATCATTAGACTAATCAACCCTGTACTCTGCAGACCATTTCAATTCCAATGAATTCCCAGGGCCAATTTATAAGCTGCTCGCTTCAGGAATGAATAGCCCAGATCAATGCGAACATTTACAGCTATTTAGATCGCACTCGGAGGCATTATTACACTTTCCAGAGCGCAATTAGTGGTTTACATTTTGAAAAGCGTGACCCTGTTGCCTTTCCAATGGTCCACATTTTGAACCGCGTGACATCCTGCAGACCATTTCAATTCCAATGAAGTCTCAGGGCCATTTTCCAAGCCGTGCGTGTCAGAAATGGATAGCTCTGATCACTAGGAACATTTACAGCTATTCAGATTGCACTCAGAGGCATTATTGCGCTTTCCAGAGCGCAATTACTGGTTTACATTTGAACCACGTGACCCTATTGCCTTTTCAATGGTCCACATTTTGGTTGGGTCCCGCGATGAAATTGTTCAGGGAAATAACTCAGACACCAGGCAAGCAGTCTTCCATCGCATTGTTATGCTTATTACGTTGTTGGCGCTGTGTTCCTACCCATTCGATTCGAAGATCGTCATGACAGCAGCCTGAAAAAACCGCAAAAACTACCAGTGAAAGAGGCAAGGCAGGTCGCCGCCGCAGAACAGTGGTCCAGACGCTTAGCACGAAAGGCTAATGCGGCCAAAGGAGCAGCGCCTGGCAAGAAAGGAGCACAAATTGTCATTTGGAAGGAGGAAGATGGTTTGTACATCACAATCGCTGCTCGCTGAGGCTTCAAAATGATAATTTAATGCCTGGGGACTGTTCAAACCTTAAATATGTCAAGTGCTCCCTTATACCTGCCCAAAATGGCCAAAATACATTCTGATGCACGTGCTGGACAGCCACATTCTGCAAATTGGGTGAGAAATCAGCCTGAGGGCCTCGGCATGTGTACACCTCAATTGTTGCTCACTGAGGCTTCAAAACGGCAATTTAATGCCTGGGGACTGCGAGAACGTGGAAATCTGGTCCGTTTTCTGCTCTCTGTGAGCAAAACAAGGTGCTGCATTTTGAAAAGCATGACCTAGACACCAAGCATCATTTTTCGATCGGTTCAGGTCCCAGTGATAGCCAGGGCAATTCTAAATAGTTCTGCCTCCGAGAACGTCGAAATCTGGTGCGTTTTGCGCTCTCTGTGAGCGAAACAAGATGCTGCATTTTCAAAAGTGTGACCCAGACACCAGGCCTCATTTTTCGATTGGTCCTAGTCCCAGTGATAGCCAGGGCAATTCTACACAATTTTGCCTGCGAGCACGTCGAAATCTGGCCCATTTTGGACCACCGGTCCATGCAAATTTGCACAAACAAGCGTCGGGATGCGTCGACTTCCCAAAGTCAGCTTGGTCCCATCAATGAGGCATACATCTACGTACTGGGGAGTCATTCTGCCCTAAATACCTTCCTCTGTGGATTGTCCGGGACCTGGGGATCCATTGCCATTTCGTGACAGACAGTGCTACTTTCAAAGCATGCAGAGGTCAAAAACCTGTGTTTTTGAAAATGCTATCTCTCTCTGCTAACCCAAACGCTCCACCAAAAAAAAAAAAAAAAACCCTGTATTGTGTGATAACCCATACTTTTGCCGGTCCACCAGGGGGTATGGGTTAAGACAGCTTCGATTGTATATAAGAGATGTCTGTGCTGGCGCGACGCGTTAATCACAGACCTTGGATGTGGCTGTGGTCTAAAGTTAGCATTGGCGGTGGAACACATGCTTGATCACGGCACCTGTGTATGGGTTTAGGCCAACGCCACTGACATCTGCCGAAATTAATGTCTCCAAATCTATGAATGAGGCAACACGCAACACGCATCGAATGACACCCATTCATCGTTGAGCGTGTCCGAATAACATGCCACACTGAATGGTGTCTGTCGTGTTAATCGACGAGTAATAATATACGAGTAATAATAATGCTATGTGGAATGCAGACAGACAGAACGCTCATGCCATCTGCCTCCCATCAAATTAAAAGAACGAACAGAATACCTGACACGTTTAATTACATGTGCCAGAACGCAAACAGAAAGACACCTACGCCCGCCGCACCACACACCATACTCGGAAAATTAATTAATTTCAATCTGGCGGCACCAGCGATGACCTTTCCCTTAACGCGTAGTAAAAACAAAAATTGTGGTATATATCCGCGAGATGAATACTTATCATAGTAATCAACTGCATATTCCTTTCTGAGTCGCGGGCGCGCCAAAATTGGATCCCGAACCGCGCATGCGCCAAATTTGAATCCGGGGCGGAGAAACCCATGCAAAAGAGGGGAATCAATATTCATCAAGTCCGACAGCATTGAACATGCACAATCAAGCAGTTTAGACGTCTAATGGGACCAATTGTTTGTGGGTTCCTACCAAATTCACCCGGGTGCCTACCATGTGTCAACATATTCGTACTAGTAGTGTGGCGGGAAATAGGCCGGAGGCCTAGTTGACTGAGGTAAATTACAATGCGACGCCGGAGGGATCCTATTTGACCTAATTTATCCGTGGGGAGGAAAATTTGCTATTTTACCGGGGTGAATTTGCTCCGAAACCCTAATTTACTAGGCTAATTTACCCAAATTTACTGGTCAAACTCTCCAGCTAGGTGGCGGCAGCCCGGAATGCTCTGGAATGCCCGTGATGCTTCGGAAGCTTGTGCGGCGGTTGCGGGTCGCGGGACCAGGCATGGTTGGGCAGTGAAAGGTGGGAAATATGGACATGAGGCAGAAGAGGACCCGTGGGTGTTGGCACCGGTGTTGTTGCAGCAATGCGAGAAGTGAAGAGAATAAAGTTTCCTGAGGTAGGGAAGCTTTTCTCAAATATGAACCGAACTGAGGGGACACACTTGTAGCCTGTGGTGCTTCACAAAACCAGAACTCGACCCGCCGGGGCTCGAGCAAAAACGGCATATGCGGATACGTGACAACTCCGCTGCAAGAAACCGCTTAGAAGGAGAAACTACAATGACAGATTATTGGACCCGTATGAACAAAGTGAAAGCGCCCCGAGACACAATGCGGGCACTACAAATTCCACACTGGGGGAGGCCAACGGATAGACTTGTCGGAGGACGCGCTCCAACCTTGGTAGAGCTCAGCAAGACCCCTGCGTCCGCGCCAGCTGCGAATGCTCTCAACAATTGGACACAATGCCAGCGGCGGTTGGGGGAAATTGCTTGGCGGGGCGCATCGCGTTGGTTGACCCAATATGTACCACCATTCTGGCGGCCACTCCTTCGAGCACCGCTCATTCCACTTGCTTGTCGTTAACTCGTCTCTCACTCGTCCTACGGGAGCGTTATTATTTCAATGGAAGTAGTCCACAAGCTCGGGTCAGTGCACAGTTTTGTCTCGACATCTTGGTAAGTCATTTATAAACAGAAACTTCGTTGCCCCTGTGACATTCCTCTACGGCAACATTTTTTTCGCCCGCAGTGGAAGGATTCGGAATGACGGTCTGCCGCGAACCCGACGAAGGGAGAGGATCAAAACACTCGACGCACTGATGATTGTTGGACAATTTGATTTTTCTTGAGTTCAACGTCTGGCGGGATCAAATTACAGACGATTTTGCGCGGAGATACACCTTTGGACATTCGAATTCTGTAATGTACTTTACTGTAAATAGGCTATTCTGTATCCGCTGTGTCACGCAAACTCTGTCTGCTGAGCGAGTCCATGATTGTATTCCGCCTGGGACTTCGGTTTGGGCTGGTTGTGCCCGATGTTGCCACTCCGTCTTCCCCACTCTGCCCTTCGGTCCAAGTTCGATCCTTCCCCTTCTTCTCTATATCCATGTGGTTGAGCGCAACATAGTGGGAGCTGGGTAATGCGGCTTGGGCGACACGTAAAGGCTGGCCGGCTCTCTTTGTTCGTGACTTTGGCAAGCGGAGTTGACTTGGATGTGGGCGTTGAGACTGCATGAGGGTAGATTTCGGCGGTGCGGATGTATGGATGACGTTAACGCCTCGGATTCGGCTGGTTTGTAGTCGGACTTGGCTGGGATTTGGGCGTTGAGAGTGCTTGAGGGCAGAGTTCGGCGGTGCAGATGTATGGATAACGTTAACGCCTCGGATTCGGCCGTTTTGGAGTCGGAGTTGGCTGGGATTTGGCCGTTGAGACTGCATGAGGTTAGATTCGGCGGTGTGATCTGTATGTAAATGTCAGACACCGAGTTTTGGAAACCGCTAGCAATGTACGCACCGTTGCATTACTGAGCAGTGGCATCTCAGGGGCCTTGACGGTACGTAACCGCTCTCCTTCAGAAGCTGACAATAATACGACGGCAAACCGCCGAGCTCTTGCGTGGAAGAGTTGAAATGGATGTGCGTCAGATGAACTGGGTTTAAGGGATTGCTGATGTTGATTTGAGCCCCACGATTTCTGCGTTTGACCAGCTTCGATGAGTGCAATGAGTGTACAATCGAGAGATCCGCGGAAAACGAAACCGAATCCAACAATTCAGCGTCCAAAGTGACAGTGTTCGCTCGTGATGGCCGTTTGGGAGGAGGTTCCATGCGATAGATGCGAATACGAGAACAATTATGTGGCTCAGTAGTCCAAGTCACAGTGACAGCTGGCGAGAAACAAACTTACACGTGATGCCACTGTCCGTCACGTTGGGCGGCCGATCACTTGACTACAGAGCAGTGGGCCGCCCGGTCCAACCCGCGCCGCACGTTCAACACCTCCGTGGACCTTCCCGATTCCCTGGTGCCATTTGGTGAAAAGTCGTCCATTTTCGAAACGATTCACCCAGGATTTGTGGATAATCGCTTTTTAATCGCTCAACAAAATTGTGGAATCACTCCTAAAGCTGGAATGGCGTACGCGGTGTTTCGACTGATTTTGGCGTCAATGGGTGACTTCCCGTAAGGTAAATATAATCTACGGGAATATCGAGACAATTTTTGCCGCCATGCCGAGGGACCTGTCAGGACCCCATCAGCTATACCTCCGGTTTGCACCCTCGAATAGATTAAATCCCGGAGGATGGGTAAGGACCCCCCCTCCAGGAATATGTTTTAAGATTCGACGGGTGAATAAACGTTTTGGGCGACGATTCTGCCCGATTGGGCTGCATGTCACCAGTATCACACACGTTACCGAGCGCGTTAACCACCGCCAAACCACCGCAGCGCCGCCTCGCAGCACCCAATCCCGCGGCGGCCACCTCATCGACCCCGAGTACACATGGGACCAGCCCGCCATACGCCTACACCCCCGCCCTCATGAGCCGCTTCGGCCCCGCCGCTCGTGTACTTCTGTATGCCGCACCCTCGTGCCCCTCGCGGACGAGCCCTCGAATCCCGCCAGCCGCCCGGATTTGAAACGAAGGCGGATACAGACCGCGTGCACGAGGCTGGCGGCCTGTGTCCGCATGCTGCGCAACGCGTCCGTCGCGAGAGCAAGGCGGAGCTCCCGGTTTACACCATCGGGCCTCACGTCCGCTGCGAGCGCGATGTTCCCGCTGTCACAAGGAGGCGCATCGAGTCGCCGGTTGTCGTTCAGCAGGAGTAACTTGCTCAGTGACGGCTGTTTTCTCTCTCTCTCTTTACTTACTTCCCTCATCACCTACTTACGTCCGACTCGTCATTAGGCCTCTCCGCGGTCCCGGTCTTTTCCTGCAGCACCTACGGGCGCACCCCTTCACCCATGCCCGCCATTCTCGCCATCCGCACGCCACCCGGCGCTAGTGCAGCCTGGACAAGGCGCTACGACGAGCGCGTCAATACCACCCCCGAGCAGCTGCGCTCTACGGCGACGAGGGGTTCAGCTGTCCTTTTCTTGGCATAATAGAGTTGGGGGCAGCACAGATGGAGGTGACTAGGCTTCCTATGATGCGCCGCGCTCTTCATGTACAGAATGAGCCTCATAATAGTAAATAGTTGCAGTATATTAGGCGCTCTTACGGGAAACGAGCAGGTACAGATTTTCCGAAAAAACTGTCAGCTTCCATCATTCGGCACCATTCCAGTAACCTTTTGGAATAAATCTATCTTACGGGAAGTCACCCAATGACACACCTTGTTCAGTTTCGTGCTCAACTTCTTCTGGGTTGAATTTTTTCAAACCCGGCGAGAAAGCATGGGCCTTTGATTTCAGGAGCTCAACAAAATTGTGGAATCACTCCTACAGCTAGAATAGCATACACAGTGTTTCAACCAATTTTAACGCAAGAGGTATCCACCGGAAGATGCCGAGACACAGCCCCATAGGGTAGGTAGGGTCTGGGACCCCTTATTTCACTTTTCGGACAAACCTTCCAAATGCTTCGAAAACGCGTTTGGACACTTGAAAAAAAAATTGAAGATTTTATTTATTTTTCGGGTTGTTTCGGGTCGGGAGACTCGGCTCGGCAAACGAACGGATGACATCATGGCTAACAACCTCAAATAAAAAACCTCCCACGTCACGGCTTCGCGCGGCTTCCTCGATTTTACGCAACGGCATGGCGGGCGGCAATCCGAGGCATGAGAACATTAACCGTTCTTTAAGCAAATGCCTCCTCGGCTGTGCTATTTCCCCATATATTTGTGGTCCTTTTTTCCTCCTCTGCCGATCCTCTCTCTTTAACTCCTTTCATATCAATTTTTCGTCCCGCTCTGGCCTGTTTCGTGTTAAACTGTCGTCCTCCGCAGTTCCCAATGCCCCATTTCTCGAGCTGGCCCTTTCAACGCATCCCGATGAGAACCAACATTTCCCCGGCCCATCGGGATAACATCGGCCAGTCCCAGCAAAACTTCTCATTTCAGTACTACGCCGAAGCACGATTATGTTCATCGACCAACCCTCACCTCATTTCTACGAAGCCAGCTCAATCAATATTTTCCAGCCAGTTCCATTTGTAGCTTTCTCTCCCACACTCCCAGAATTGCGTTTAGCGTTGACCCGTCCGCCGATGCTATCATTCTACTCAATCAATGTTGCTCCGGAACTAACCCTATGACCATATTGAACTGCGCTTCTCACTGCGCATTACTCTCTTTGTTCACCTGTCTCCCTGAACTGCTAAATCAACGGTGTATGCGGTCGCAGTCAACCCTTCACTTTATTTAAATCCGCCACAGCGAATCAAATAGACACCCCGCTTTCTTTGTCCACTCCCATGTCGTGCTTCAACATCCTCGGCTTCTTCCAGTTAAAAGGTGGACGCCGGGTATCTATACAGAAACCCAACACGAGCTATTTGACGTACTACGCCCATTATAATACCAATATCTGGTGCACTAACAACACTGCAATTCCGGCTGACCTCCGCCTCTACACCACCAGCACAACACCCATTCTTGATGACTGTACGGTCGCATTTTCCGTGTGCACGGCTCAGTCAACAGCTACTACACCCGGCACCAATGCCGTAACTCTGGAAGCTTTAGCTTTCGTTGTCTTGCCCGGCAATCCTAATACCGATGTCTACAATGTATGACTTCCTTTTCATTTTATTCCGACTACAACGGCTCATATGAATACAGGACCAGTTGCCCGATGACCGTCATTCTATGGTGTTTGGCGTCGGCCGTGTCACTGGCTCACCCCAGACTCTGGATGACGGTCATGGCTCTCGCGTCATCAATGTTGCAGTTTCAGACTATGTGCGCGGCGATACAAAGGGTTCTACGCTCCAGTACGCATTCGCTCCACTTCAGAAATTGTTTCGCTGATCTTACTAGATGTATTTTCGATTTGTCGACCGCTCGCTGGACAAAGGCTCCTGTCCCGCATACGAACTCTGTGATTCAATTTTATGGATTGTGCCGCGATCTTAGTCCTACCGGAATCCTCCGTATCAAGGTCGAGTCCACCGCCCTCAACTTTGCTTCGAATCCTTCGACTTCTCCGAACGATATTTCGCATGTGCCTTCGAATCCCGTAACGCCATCCAAACGCCGAAAGTTTGACCCGCCATCACCGCCTTCGACTGGCACAGATGCCACGCCCAGCACAGCCTCTTCCACTCCGTCCCCTTCCAAGGATGCCGGCAAGACTACGATTCCGGATCCGTTCACTGCGACCGGCCCGATGCACTACCCAGCCATGTTTCAACAATACCCTCAGTACATGTCTGCCGGACCCCCCACATTTGCGCCACCTGCGATTGGGCCCGCGCAACCTAATATGTATGTAATGCCCCACTATGCTAACTTCCCAAGCACATTTCCTCCTTACTCCCCTTATAACGCGAAAGGCGAATACACTACTCCACCCTCCGTTGATCCCCGTACTGTTGCCCCAACCCACGTTATTCCGCCTGCTCCTGTCAATGTGAGCTCGACAGTTCCAGTCAAAGATGACTCTGCCTTCAATCGGTCGGCGGCCAATCCATACAGCTACCCCATGACTCAAATGTAAGTTCCCGCCACTACCTTTTCGTCCTGAAGTTCGACTCACATCCTGTCAATTTAGCCCGCCCAGTACTACACAATCCAGGTATGTCATACTATTTCATTCTAATCCAATTTCTGAAAATCCCCAAGTTCTTCAGCGTCGAAACAGCCCGCCACTCCTTCGTCAACCATGGTGGAATCGGAACGGGCTTCCGGCCCTGAATCCAGCCCACATGTTCCGGGCCCGGGCGCATCAACCCCTAACACAGCCTCTGCGCCTGTCGCCTCTAGCTCGCAAGGCCCAAATCTGCGACCACGTACACAAAAGAATTAACTGATTATCTCTACACACTGTTGTAACACCTGAATACTATAAGCATCCTCCTCTCAACATGTTCCGATTCCGCTGTGCACAGTATTTCGTCGGTATTAGCAACTGCCATCCGTCACTGCCATCGATCAATCGATCCAATCTATTTTATCTGCGCACCATCGCAACATGCCACGAATAGCTAGCGCCAACATCACATCATGACATCGGTGACGGAGACACGACGATGCCTTTCGGGAACCAGCGAGACGCAACCCTATTCACCGCTCTTTCGCTAACAGTCTAGCTCCAGCAGTTCTAGAGTTTTGTTGTTCATTCAAGCCTGGATCCATATTATTCAATAAATTCCGCTCGCCAACAGACGCTGTTCTGCTCCCACGCTGATATCGATATGATCTTTCACCACATGCAGTGCCTGTTCTTCTTGACCTCCGTTAGGGCATGCCACGACAAGCCTCTGAAGCGCCCACCAGTGAAAAGAATGGATCTTCCTAAATCAAGCCAGGTAATTTTTTACACTGCACTCCGTCCCTGCAGACTCGGTTCCCACAGTCCGGATATACATTCATGCTGAAACCCAACTCAGACGAACAATCCACCGCTAGTATGCTCAATAGCTGACTGTCTTTTCTGCACTCTGCCGGTCAATATATTCATCAATGCTCTCCTCGCACCCCAGCTTTTTCCACTCGCACCGGTCCAACTGGCTTGACGCCAATGCGATGTTCTAACATGCTATGCTTCAATTTCAAATATGTTCTGCCCCTCTCGGGAATTATCTTGACAAGCGTAACATTAACCCAAAATTAACCCAAAACTGCGAAAGGAATGTATCGCCCATATCCAGCAAGCTGAAACTTCCTGCGCTCGGAAATCTTCAACAAAAATATATACCCCCGAAATGTTTCCTCGGCACGACGACCTATTGCAGTAGCACACAGCCCATGTGCTTCCGTGCATGACCGCCAGAGGTTTCCTGCTTTTTAATTTGCTCCGAAACAAGGCTTCTCCTGCTTTGCAACGCTGCGCAGACTTTGCCCGCAGAGAAATTTGAGATGTGCTTCATGGACCCAGGCCTCTCATTTCGGGTATTGACCCATGGAAAGTATAAGTTCGCCATTTCTGTGATTATACTCATGGCATCTCCGACGATTCATTGTTTACTCTTGCAAGGCCTCGTGGAGCAAGGTCCGTTGTCTGTTCGATCGCGATCAAATTTTGGTTGACACTTTGCCGTCAGCGTCTACGAATTTGTTTTCTTCTGAGGAAGCTGTTGTTACTTACTCCGACGCTAACACCCGTAGTCGGATCCTGAACATCGTCAACGCAGCATGGGATGACGGGTTATTTTCCACCTTCGGCCTCCTTCCAACGATCATTACCGTGCCCTTCATCTTCATTCTATTCTCCTACGCTCTTTTCTAATACCACGATAGCCAGATTCTGTCTTTTATCGGACCGACAGATGTCTTGAAACTATAAGACATGCGAAGAAGGCGCCAGTACTATTCATTTGGATGAAGGCCTCAGCTTTACCGGTATCTTTCATCCCAGATGCGGCTTACGCTGTCGCATTTTTTGTTCCCGGTACCGGCACGTTCCAGTCCCTCGATCTCTCCTACATTCTGCTGCGCTTCATGGACAAATATATTCGAAGTGGGAACTACATCCGATTTAACTTGGTCTCCCTGTCCTACAAACTCGGGCCCTCTGGTTCCATCGGAGTTTTATTCTTTGACCGTGGCTTGCGCGCGGCCTACCAACAGGCACGCATCAGAGCACGGGCTTCGCAGAATCGTTTTCGGCGCCAATTTGATTACCCGATTTGCACTTGGCCCAGTCATTCGATCGAATTGATGCAACCAGATGTGGTTAGACGACTGCTGAGAAGCGCCAGGTTCGTGCTCCAGAATTGAACCGAAGCACCGATCGTTTTTTAATCCGCCGATCCAGACTTCTGGCTGCGCTGTAGACGCCCGTCCTTCGGTATTTAATGTCTCCAAGAACCCCCACTCCTTCATTCGAATCCTCACCACCGACTAACTCCCCTTCTTCGTTTACATCGTCACTATGTTCAATCTTGCCGCTGGTCAATGTCTTTTACTCTGTATTGCTAGACGTCTCTCATCGTATATTTCGACTACTAGGTTTCCGCCGTCTGTTGGGGTTCTTCACTCGCCGTTTCTACCTTCGCTTCCGCACAAAAACCTACCATCCGATTCCTCCTCCGCTCAAGACTGACGCAATCTTTGACGACTCCTACACATTCAAGAGTCAAGGAAATAACGTACGAGTCGATTCATTTCCCACTATCACGCTGACTCGATTCTTCTGGTCAAGGAGACGCACATTTGGCTCCCGCACCTCCTGGATCGCAAGTTCAAGTTCACAGACGAGGACGAGAAGGACGACAGTGACGACGAGGTACCGATGGCTCATATCTCCTAGTCTGTAGTTTACCCGGTGACAGGTGTATGGAGATCGCAGTTATTACATAAACATCGGAGTTTGAATTTGCCCCAAGCCTCTGCAGCACTTTCAACACCCTCCCCATGAAAATTTTGGAGGAAAAATGGGCTAAATTTGCATTTCAAAGCCATCTGCCTGTTCACAATGGGTGATTTTATCCATGTGGGAGCTGGAACGAAAAGGCTGCTCGGTAAGCAGCCGAACCATCAAAACTCGGCATCTTTGTTCTTGACGTTTGTCGCTGAAACTTCGCAGAAGACAGGACTCAATTTGAACCACGGAACTTGAATCTTACACTAAATTGTGGAAAGACGCATTCTGAAAGCCATCTTGAGATCCGCAATTTTTTTGATTATATAATAACATTGATCTCCGATCAAGGATGACGGGTAATCGACAGACTACAACAAAGCGAAGTATGAGCTCAATATTTTGTTGTACTGTCTGTTTATAAGAGACTACATATCTCCATTGCCGTACTCTGATCATTTATCACGAAGATGCCTCCCCTTGAATGAGCCATTTTCCTATTAATCCACGTACTCCGACTTTGCAGTAGAATGTTTTAACCACCCCAACTCCATTTATGTCCTGTTTAGTCAACTTGAATATCACATTGTCGTGCTCTGCTCTGAATAATGAACTGCGCCGTGGTTACACAGCCCTGAATTCCAACCACACAATTATGACATCGGCCGGACCAACCAACAGGCAGACTTCTGCATCTAAGCGTACCAAATTGAGTGTCCTCTCCTTGCCTCGAAGATGAAAACTGCTGGGGCGAACCCTCACTGACCACCACCGCTCGATTTATGTCGTGTTTAGTCTACTTGAATATTACAGTGTCGTGCTCCGGTGTAAATAACTAACTGCGCCGTGGTTACTACACTGCCCTGAATTCCAACCACACAGTCACGACATCGGCCGGAGCAACCGACGCGCGGACTTCTACATCTAAGCGTACCAAATGGAGTGTCCTCTCCTTGACTTAAGGATGAGAAAACTGACAGGGGAACCCTGACTACCTTCCCCTGCTGTTTCCACCCTGAAAATCGAGTCTTAATTACCAACACCACCACAAAGGCCTGTTATTTCTTGGTTGGACTTCTCAAACGATCTCATATGAGTACAGAACATGAACATTATATGGGATATTCAGCCCATTGCCTCCACTCGTCTCATCTGGGGTGAGAAACGCGGTGATAAATCACATTCATGTCGTACCTGCGGTGTTTTATTACTCACCGGAGAATCATCTGGATTCTGCTGTGGGCCAAATGGCAGCAGATTCAATGATGTCAAACCACTGCCGGCCTTACCTCCAGAGTACAATACATTTATAAATGACCCACGCATCTCACAGTCCTCGAGAATTTTGAATCTGGTCCTTTCGTTTGCATCACTCGAGACAACACATCCATTTCCAGAAATTTCGGGTCCTCCGTCGTTCCTTGCTATCCAGGGACGAGTGTACCACAGGGTTCGACCTTCACACGAAAATTCCGCAGTTCGCTGGTTGCTCTACGATGGATTTATGGATACATTACCCCCACACACAGTTTGGGCTGACACTATTCCTGGCGAGTGGATTCAAACCTGCAAAACTGTACTCTGTCGAGTTAATCCACTCGCAAATGCGCTGAGACATCTAGGCTCTCTGGCAGCCCAAGGATATCATAATCTCCAACTACAACTCGAAGATACAGGAGCGACCGAAATTGCGGCAGTCATGTCCTATGGAAACACGACACCGGCCGAAATTAAAGCTCGTCGGATGATCGTCGTGACCACAAATGGTGAAAATCAGTCTGTATCTACGCTCAGTCGCTTCTGGGAACCTCTTGCCTATCCACTTCTCTTTCCACAAGGCACATTGGGCTGGGGTATTGTTGACAGAAGTGGCCTCATTGCCCCACCGACAGATGCCGATGTTCCGACTACTCAGATTTGGCACTACCGTGCTCGTCTACTCCGAGAGCCCCGATTTCAAATATTTGGCCGCTTGACCAACGAGTACATCGTTGATATGTTCAGCCGTGACCTGGAATCCCGCCTGGCTTACATCCGATCCAATCAGGAAAGAATTCGACGAGAGGATGCAGCACTCATGGGTGTGAACAATGTCGAATCAAATGAGAATATTTATTTGCCAGCTTCATTCTTGGGCTCTAATAGGTGGGCAGCTGAACAGGTCGCCGATTCCTTGGCCATTGCAGCAGCATTTGGAAGTCCTACATTTTTCATCACCATGACCTGCAACCCAGAATGGCCAGAAATTCAATCACAGCTACGTCCTGGCCAAAATTTCACAGACATTCCAATTGTGGTTGTTCGGGTGTTCAAACGAAAACTAGCACTATTGGAAAAGGCTCTCAAAACCATGTTCCCGAATGCTGGTGTACAACTTTATTTTATTCACTCTGTGGAATTTCAAAAGCGCGGCTTGCCACATGTTCACATTATTGTGAAATATTCCAAGGACTGCACAGACCCATCCGACATCGACAAAGTAGTGTCAGCTGAAATACCCGACAACCCAGTCGATGCAGCACTGGTACGGAAATTCATGATGCACAATCATCCTCCAGCCCATAGGCCTGCTGCGAAATATTGTCAGCGCGAATCAGCTGATGGCAACCGCACCTGTCGCTTCAAATATCCTCATAAGCTCCAAAACACTACCACAGTGGATGCAGAGGGCCGTGTACAATATCGTCGAAGGAAACCCGGTGATGAAATGGTTGTACCATACTGCCTCGAGCTTCTGCGCAAATTTGAATGTCATCTCAACTTCGAAGTTGCAAACACATCACACATATTTCAGTACTTATTCAAGTACCTTCACAAAGGTATAGTTCAACCTACATACCCATTCTTATCATGAACTTATCACGAAAATAATTCTAGCCGCTGATACTACTCGGTACCGAGTTAAGGTCAACCCGCAGGCTAATGTAAACCCCGATACAATTGATGAGATCGATGACTACTGGAATGCTCGCTACCTCTCAGCCGGGGAGGCTGCTTGGAGAATTCTTGGTTTTCATATTGCGAAAAAATATCCAGCTGTCAGCTCCCTCCCAATCCATCTTCCAGGAAGCATCACAAACAGACAGTATGCACGCAAAGCCGGAATGGCCCCAACATTGTCCCAGCTTGAGCGGTATTTCTTGCGCCCACTTGGGACATTCCCTGATGGGCCTGAGGAAGCACCGCGTCCTTTCCAAACCCTCACGTATGCCGAATACTACAGTCTGTTCTGCTTGGCGAAGTACGACGAAACAAAAGATTTTAAGCCTCATTACTTCCGGGAACAACCAAACATGCTAGGAGCCCCACAGATGCATGTCATTCTGCGAAATAAGTCACACACTCACCTCAGCCGCATCCAGTCTGTACGACCTTCACAGGGTGAAATTTTCTATCTTCGTGCTATCCTACAACACAAGCCTTGTCTTTCCTTCAAAGATGCTCTGACGGTGGACAATGTTGAATATGCAACTTTCCAGGAAGTCGCAATTGAACTCGGACTCTTCGCAGATAGCAACGAGGCTACCTACGCAATGTTAGAGGCTGTACAGACTCTGCGAACTCCGCGACAATTATGCTTGCTCTTTGTTCACTTGCTCGTGAACGACTGTGTTGACAGTCCCATCACCATGTGGGAAACATTTCAACATGAAATATCCTTCGACTACATCCTCCGTGCCAACAATATAATTCCTATTGGACTGAACTCTGCGCTGGATGACCTCTCACATCTGCTCGAAGAGTATGGAAAACGTCTTGGTGACTTTGGCCTCCCCGAACCCATCATGCATTCCCGAGAAGTTGAACACGAACTACTCCGATGGGGCCAAAATCCAGATCTCCTCTCAGAACGAGCTGACAATGCTGTGACAATTCTGAAACCTGGTCAGTTGGAGGTTTACAATTACGCACTTGGAGCCGTTATGAATGGAACCCCACTTTGTCTGTTCGTTGATGGCAAGGCAGGGCGAGGAAAAACGATGCTGGTTAACACACTATGCGACAAAGTGCGATCCCTTGGAAAGATTGTAATCCCTACGGCAACTTCCGCTTTTGCTGCTCAGTTGTACCCGGGTGGCCGCACAACCCATTCGGCTTTTAAGGTACTACTAATTTTCGCTCTTGATCAAATATTTCATTGTTTTCTAGGTTCCTGTCAATGAGAAAAATGAGATGCTGGTATCACCAGTGGAGCGAGGGGATCCACGTGGTGAACTTCTGCGTGAAGCCGCTCTCCTGATCTGGGATGAAGCACCAATGGCCAACCGCGCAGTCTTGGCATGTGTTGATGAGCTTCTCCGTCGAATTATGGGAAACGATTTGCCGTTTGGCGGCAAAGTTCTTATACTTTTAGGAGACTTTCGCCAGACGTGTCCCGTAATCCGACGTGGAACCCGCGCACAGGTTGTTGACTCTTCGATCAAATCCTCGCCGTTATTCTCTGCTTTCACTGTAGCACGCCTGACAGAACCAATCCGAAATGCAGAAGATCTTGAATTTGCCGAATTTGTAGATGCCATTGGGGACGGTGCTGGACCTGAGGTGCAACTGAATATGTTGCAGACTGTTTATTCTCCCGAGGACCTCATCGACTTCGTTTACCCAATTCATATTCTCAGTAATCCACTCGACTGCTTGAAACGGGCGATTTTGGCACCTACAAATCAACAGGTCGATAGCTTTAACAAGACAATTCTCGACGCGATTCCTGGCATGTCCCGAACCTACCTTGCCGCAGATTCTTTGAAAGAGGTTGAAGAAGCTGGGCTGACCTCTCCGGACAGTGTACTTGATTACGTCGCAAAGCACACACCACCAGGAATGCCTCCACACTCACTGACAATTAAAACAAATTCTGTGTTTCGTCTCCTTCGCAATTTTTCTCTGGATCTAGGTCTAGTGAAAAATGTGCGAGTGGTGGTTATTGACGTTGGTGTCAGGATTGTAACAGTTCGTTTGCTGCGCGGAATGTCTGGCGGCAATGGAGCATATGTCGACTCTGAAGACATCTTGATACCCAGAATTTCCTTTACAGCTACACTTTCCTCTGGCCACACCTTACTCCGACGTCAATTTCCGCTAGCACCTGCATACTCCACAACGTTCAACAGCTGCCAAGGTCTCACCCTAGATGTCATTGGAGTCGATCTACGTCGGCCGGTATTCTCACATGGCCAATTATACACTGCGTTATCTCGGATTAGACACCGTAATCATGCAAGGGTCCTACTGCGACCGGGCGAACTTTATACCACTAATGTAACTTATCCCGAGATATTAGTTTAAATATTTACATGCCGGAGCGAAGCGGAGGCTTATCTTGTTTCTATTATTTGATTACTTGCTCTGACGCCCATCCAGACTGGACGCTTCTGTGATGTGTGCGGAAGGTGGATCAAATTCTGGAAGGCTGGCGTGGCCCATTGGAACGGTCATATCGACGGCCAAGATCACAAGGACGCCGACAAAGCCGCTAAAAGTGCAGGTAAAATTAGGCAGATAACTAATTTTTTTACTGCCCGACCTTTACCTGTCGCTGGCAGACCCAGCGCAGCTTCCTCTGCCGCTGGGGCGTCATCGGATACTGTGTCTACTGGTGGGCCGTCTCGTTCTCCTGGCATTATTGATGTGGATGCCGATGGTCCGGGGATGGATTCTGATATAACCCCTCCGTCAATAGACTTGGATCCGCGGAGCATCCTACTGCGCCAATTACGGGTGGCGGTTTCCACTTTGCCATCAACTGTCCCGCTTGCCTCCCCTTCCGACCCGCTTGCAGCCTTCGCCGTTGATCGCAGCGAGTCGTTGCCGAGGACATGATACACTCCTCTCCACCTGCGCCTTTGCGGCCCTTGTCTCCTTTGAATTCAGACGACGAGCTGCCGGCCGCCAGTGCTCGTTGTGTCTCAGCCTCCCGTTCCTTCCGTGTCCCGCGAAACTCGTCTCGAGTTGACAGCCTTTCCTCCCGCAGATGATACCGATAGATCGACGACTAACAACACTCTAACTGTTCATGCAGAGCGGCTAAGACCACGCAGAATCTTGAGGCGCGGCAGAGACACTGTGTCGCCTTGCTGGCTGCGTCGGACGTGTACTGCACAGCCGGCTCGCGAGGCCGAAACCCTAAGCTGTGCGCCTTAACTCCAGAGATGGCGGATATGGTCGGAACCATCAAAAAATGCTCAAAAAGGGGGGGAAAAATTCGACCCTCCGCGGGCCGGCATCCACTTGTACATACAATACATCGGAATCTTGGTGCATTGAAAGTTCCGCAAAGAGCTGTAAACCGTCTCGCGAGCGAGGTAAGCACTAGTTGCCAAGACTCGTTCAGAATGCTCGTGTTGCTGCGGGCGGCGGCGCCCACAGAAATTTCACCTATTCGGATGCAGGACAATAATTTGGACAGCTCGCGCGAAGCTCTGCTATTGGATTGACTACTTACTCAAGTGCTACTTCGCTAAACTCGTTATGGTATTTAATTAATGCTAGTAGTGGGAACTGGTGACCTCGCGCGAACGAGAAAATGAAATACGGGGCATAATACTACTAGACTACACAACTGTAAAGGGTGTTGGCAGATGATGAGCTAACGTCATGATGAGGTACCGTCATACCGCCGACTCTGTGCTGTCCCTACAACTTGTCATTGGTAGTATAAGGTGGCCAAGTCATAGTTTAACTTGATTGTAAATTTGAAGCTCATCCAAGGTCAACCCATTTGACTCGGCTCACGACCTGACTAAGTCACTTACTGTTCAACTGACCGCTTCAAACTGCCGCCAACCTGCACACCGCCCAAAAAATCAATTATGAATTTTCCGGGGTGCAAGACTGGTGGTCTATGGATTCGGGTGATAAGCTACAACTGTATACATTGCCTCTGTGGTCTATGTGTACAATGTTGTCCCGGTGTTAAATATGTAGTATAATATTGACTCTGTATACCCAAGTACTGACGACAGGGAGCTACATGACACTACAAACACCTTCACTTGACTACAGGGGCCACAAGTGGCCACATGAATCTTGCCTTGGCCACAGAGGATTTATTTTTTCCTGATGGACACAGCTGATTAACGTTCAACCAAAAGCTGAAGACGGCTTATACACACTTTAAAGGCGCCTTAGACATGGCTTGGACATGCGCCAACAGCTGTGTACATCCAGGGAGAGCGGTTTTTGCCTGTACAAATCGTTCACTCAATTGTGATGTCACGCGTCACAATTTTCGTCCCTGTCACGGGTCCCCGAGAATCTGCCAAAAAGTCAGAAAATAGCCCAAAAATTGCGAAATACAAGCGCTGGGAACCGTTATCAAATCCATGGTCGACCTCAAGGTTTGTCTTCAAAAGGTCTGCGTGCCCACACAGGCCCAGGCCTTTTTTATTAGCCTGCAATGCGGCCATCAGCAGCCCAGCTTCTGCAGCATCAACGAATCAAATTTGCATTCAAGGTTTCTGAGATGGAAAAACTGTCTCTTGTCTTTTTGTCCCCCTATCTCGCTTACTAGGGTTTTCTAGGTTCACTACCATGAGATCCAGCCAGCTGGGCCAGCTGGCACTGAAGGAGAGGGAATCGCGGAGCATCGAAACAATAAAAGACAGAGAAGCTCAAATTAATCCCCTCCAATCTCAACTTCATGAATGCCAATAACAGCTGCAGCATGCGCAGCTTGTGATCCAGTCTCATCCAGCGGTCATCCAGGCCGCAGTACATATTCGCGGAGCAGAACTACGCATTCTCGTCCTGTGCCGCGAGGAAGCCTTGGGGAGGGCGATTCAAAGGAAAGAGGCGCTCGTAGCGGGCGCTGTGAAGCCGCGAAACAAAGGTAGCCTGCCCCAGCGCTTCGCGTTGGTAGAGCGCCTCCGTTGGTTTATGCGCAGCGTGACCCCGCGCCATCGCTCACACATGCAGCTTTCAGTTTCACGCCTTCCTGTCGTCCCTCCACACGCGAACACCGCTCATGCCCCACGCATAACCCCTGGACGTGGCGGGCACAGTGCGCGCTGCACTGCAGCTTCCCCGCCGCCCATTCTTCCGCACCCAAAGCAGTACTCAGACGTAACACTTTCTAACGCTATCCTCCCTGTGTGCCGCCCCACCATGGGCGCATCCCCCTCGCACCATATTCTGTCAGATGCTTCCCCATTTTGATTGAACTCCGGTAGATTGTCGATATATGTGTTCTTTCCCCGGTAATATGGTTAAACGAAATTTTTTCATGGCTGAATATGGTGATTCTTCACGCTGAAATCTGTGTCCGTGACATTGTTTTGGTTATTATGATCCTTACTTAACATTCAATCCCCTCTGAGAAGTTGCCAGGGCACACAGGGACCTGTAAGCAGGCCTAGAAAATTATATTACAGACTGTACCTGGCCGGTATCTGCTCCTACGTACGTGTCAAACGCGCTGACACGTGATCGTGTATACTCTCGGCACTTCGTGGATGATCGGACTCAGCTGTCAACTTATGCGAAATCAACCTTGACCATCCCGCCTACCGTACAGCGCACACAAGTTCTTTGCCTTCTCCCCCATGTCGCCCGCTGCTACCTTCTGCAATTCAACCGTATCTACTGGTTTCGATGGCCGTGCTGCACGCTCTTGTGTTTCACTGGATTGGGTCTTCAATTCTGGGCTCCGTACACGCGCCTCCCAACTATTCGAGCCTCTGACGCTTCCGTGTGATGCGGGCGTCATCTCTTTATGTTTGCACGATATTCCTGTGAATGCCTCTCTGCCATACGACTTGGTGCTGGGCTTGGACTGGCTCAACCTTGTTCGGAACTCTGCACCGCAGCTCGTTGTGCATCTGAGTTGTGGCTCACTTGATCTCCGAACACCCGGCTCAGTGTTTCTGCCGTCATCATCCACAGGTCGTGGTGGCCTATGTATCACCGTTTTCACATACTTACTTGTTTACTTTCAGCCTCCCCACCCCTTGCACCGGTGTTCCCAGCACACGTCGGTCTGGAGCGCCCGGCCTCATTAGTGTCCACGGGTGGACCTGGTGCAGTACCTACCCCCCTCATCAATGCCAAGTACGCGAGGCAGTGATGTTGTAGGTGCCTGTACGGGCCCCGGGATGTCTCGTACGCAAGACACCCACACATCTCGTACGCGAGATGGAATGTCCGGTCAGGATGTTCAAACTGTTCGTTCGCCAGCAGCGCCTCCTCCGCGGGGCTCCAAAATCTTGAATTCGAATGGCGATTTGATTATAAATGACCATGATCCTTTTGTTCGTATAGAAAAAATTGCTATTGTACATCTGCTTATTGTTGATCAACCAATTGCTGTTCTTGATTCGAGGAAGATGACTGAGCGTCACCAACATATGTCTGCAAGAGAGTCCGGTGAAACGAGGAAGAGTGCTGATGCCTTACGCTCCGAATTTCTTGCTCATCAATGTACAGAAGCTTGTCTTATACTGGGTGTGACGTATTGGTGGAGGATATTGACGAGTAGATAAACGAGCAGTAAACATCGATTTTTATCCTGCTTCCATGATTTCACGACGGGTTTTGAACGCACGTTCCAAGAAAGGAAACTCGGCCTGACCCCGGCCAAGACAGCACTGCGCCAGCGACCAATCAATGCTTTACATGTTCAAACACGTGAACCTACATATTGCCCTCTCCACAATCCTTTGCATTTTCAAACGCGTGGCCCTATTTGGTGACACAATCCTTCGTATTTTCAAACGCTTGACCCTCTTGCTCTCGCCATAATTCTTTGCGTTTTCAAACACCTTCAATTCCAGTACCGTCCCAGAGCCATTTTTTTGAGCCGTTGACCCCCAATGGTTGACCATTCCGGTCATTTTCTGCTATTCAGATTCTCCTCGGAAGGTTTATTGACCTCTCCAGCGGCCAATCAGTGGTTTACATTTTCAAATGCGTGAGCCTATTGCATTCGCCACACTCTTTCAAACACTTCCAATTCCAGCGCCGTCCCAGAGCCATTTTTTGAGGCGTTGACACGTGATAGATAGTCCTGACCATTCCAGTCATTTTCAGCTATTGAAATTCCTCTCGGATGCATTATTAACCTCTCCTGCGGCCAATCAGGGCTTTACATTTTCGAACGCGTGACCCTATTGCCCTCGCCACAATCCTTTGCCTTTTCAAACACTTTCAATTGCAGCGCCCCGTCCCCGAGCCATTTTGTGAGGTGTCGCCCCGCAATGTTTCTGCATTTTACCTCTTCCCGGTGGAGAAGAGGAATTAGTGTTCATTTTCTGGTTGATTAATAGTCCGGCTGGGTAAATGCATCCTCCAACACGCAAACAGAAATTTTAAATCCCGGCGAACCTCGTTGTGGAATATTTTTTTGAATTTTCAGGCTGTGCACATATTTTATCCCTTCCCGGTGCAGAAGTAGAATGAGTGTTCATTTTCTGGTTGAATCATAGTCCGGCTAGATGAATACATCCTCCAACACGCACACAGGAAATTTACCCCCCGGCAAACCACGTTGTGGAATATTTTTTTGAATGTTGTGGCTGTGCGCTATTTTGCCTTTTCCCCGTGCAAAAGTGGAATGAGTGTTCATTTTCTGGTCGATTCATGGTCCGGCCGGGTTTATGCATCCTTTCAACGTGCACACAGAGATTTTAACCATTTTAGCCCCTGGCGAGTCACGTTGTGGAATATTTTTTTGAATTTTCTGGCTGTGCACATATTTATTTCTTCCCAGTGCAGAAGTGGAATGAGTGTTCATTTTCTGGTCGATTCATAGTCCGGCTGGGTGGATGCATCCGCCAGCATGCGAACAGAAAATTTAACCCCCGGCGAACCACGTTATGGGATATTTTTTGAATTTTCTGGCTGTGCGCATATTTTATCCCTTCCCGGTGCAGAAGTGGAATGAGTGCTCATTTTGTGGTCGAATCATAGTCTGGCTAGGTAAATGCACACTCCAACGTGCACACACAGATTTTAACCCCCGGCGAACCACGTTGTGGAATAGACTCGTAACTGGTCTGCCTACGAGGAGCAAAAAAGCGAAGGCTGATATGACTGATTTTTCGGAACTCAACTCTCCTTCACTAATTATCAACTGGCAGTCTGATCCAATTGCTCCTTAAGGTCAAGCTTCGCGGCCTGTGCTCGCTTTTCACGCCACCGTGCATTTTTTAATGCTGTTTTTGCCTCCGAGACCGTTCGCCGTTCTTCGTCAAGCTGGGCCCGGGTTGCGGCGAATATTGTCGCGGATCCCGTGTCCTCATAGTCTCCCGAGGGTGATGCAGGTGCGTATCGTCGTGGTATGTTCTCCTTGTTGCCGAATGAGGCAGATATGTTGCGGCCCAGATTGACGGCTAAGACGCCCGCCTTTTGAGCCACGGAGCGAGACCCTCGTCCCTTGGACTTCCACAAGTCCTTTTCCATGCGGTACACCGTTCCTCTTCGGTCGAAACGCGTGGAGAGGAAGCCCAGAGACGCGACAGTGGAAAACGCGGCCCAAAAAAGAGGTCACGTGTGCTATATTTGGTGCGCTGCTCTCCGACCAATTATCTAGGGCTGTGCGCCGTGCCGGCCGTCGTTTTGACAGGAGGGCGACGGGCGGGTCCATCCCGTCTCCGTCCTCTCTACGGCACGGGACGGGTGACGGGTCGGCCGTCACGGGGAGGTGGGATTGTCAAGGCAAAGAACGAACTATTAGCACAATCCCGAAGCTTCTGGATTGCAGCATAGATTGTCGAAAAAGTTCAGTGGTGGTACATGATATTGTGAGGGGTAGATATACTCTCAAACAAGCAACAACTTGTCAAATATTACACAGCACGTCTGAGTACCTGAATCATGTTCTCCGAGCATCTTCCTCTTCTAGATGGCCTTGAGCGTTTTTTCTTCGGGCCTGCGGCGCCTTGGGGAGATAACTGCAAACGACCCTGGCTGGTCCATTTTCCCAGATGTCCTTTACGAATCAAATTCAGTGTTGCAGTGATTACTTTGTTCAACACCTGAGACTGAATTGTTTCTGACTGCGGTGGAACGGAAGGCCTCTCTAGGCATTTTACCGGTCAGATACTTATAAAATCTCCCCCGAGATTCATAGGAACCACCGGGCTATATAGACATGTTTTACATTAAACTTCATGCATAATTCTGTGGACCTTAGGCGCTTTGGGTTGCATTTGCGATGCCTATCTCAAAGCCGAAATACCTCCTGGGTCTTTCTTTTGGCAGAGTCCCTATTTCCTTTGCTTATTCTTCGCATTTTAGAAGGCCAGGTCGAGTACTGGTTTGGAATTTCTTCCACTGACTTTCACATTGTTCTGGCCACAGTTTTAACATATTTTTGGACCTCCAGCCCAGTAGATTGTAGGAGCATCGGATAGGCACTTTATATTGCTTTGACAAAGGTACCAACGGTGAAAACCACTCGAAAAGCTCGAGAACAGACCCAAATGGGGGCCCGGGAACAAGCCGTTGACAGCCTCAGGCCTAATCGGGACACTTCTTTCCAATTTCTTTCCAGGTATTTTGCTTCTTCTGGCATAAAACTAGCGCCTGAAACATAAACAGGAGATCAAGACCGATTTGGACAGAACCATTCAAACACTCGGGGTCTGCTCCTCCTCTAATATCGACACAGTCCGCAAGTCTCTCGGGGTGGAATCGTTTATGAAGGAGCTGTCCCATTCCGTCCAGCAATCAGTCACTCGTGGGCAAAGAAAAGGGCGTCGCATTTGGGCATCATCAACTAAAAAGCAATTGATTCTCCAATACGCAACAGTTGCCGCGGAAAGCGGACGTGGTATGTTTGGCAGAATGAAGGTTTTGGCTCATCTCGGCTTAGGAGGCAAGTTAAAATTTTATTACGCTATTATTCATGCACTGTGCATGGACTCTAACGTCGACCCGGATTGTCGCAGCGCGCTCTCCGTCCTCGTGAGTCTATACCGCGTCGCTAGTTCCCCACAAACTCCTCCCCAACGACGTCTGGCGCGAGATCTTCATCCTGTGCGCATGGGACGCGAGCGGACTTCCGGGACTTGAAGCAAATCTGAACTCGGTCTTCGAAGCGCCTGAAGTGCGTCTCATCATACGCCAAGTCTCGTCTCATTGGCGCTCCCTTGCGTTTGAAGCGCACGAGCTCTGGAGCAATGTGCGAGTCGATTTCGGTCACTCGGAACCCCGCACCACTCGCATTCTGGACCTTCTCGACGTCTGGCTTTCCCGCAGCGTAAGGACTGGCATGGATGGCATCCGCAGATAAAAGGTCACGTGATGAATATGTTTTCTCTCCCTTCATTATCACAGATATTACCAAAAGTAGGGTGGGTGGAGGGCGTCATCATGGAGGACCCAAATCCAATTTTAGTACATTTTTAGCTGGATGTAGTCGGGTTCCGTGGACAAAATGATCTTAGCCACTCATCCGCGGATGTCATCAGTGCCGGTCCTTACCGCAGCGGCCAGTATTCGCTATCACTGTGTCTTGAAGGAAGCGTTCCGGACATCCGCAGTGAAGAACTGCTAACTCGTTATTCGCAACGGATTCGTGTTCTCCCCGCTGACACGGCGATCACGCTGGACACTTTCCTCGACTTTCCCGTAAGCCTGGGGACTCCAGACTCCATATTCTCACATACCCGCCCCATTGCAGCATTCGGGAGGGCTTCCTGCCTGCACCGTCTCAGCATCAAAAATATCTGGAACACGAGTCTGCAAGACTTGCCCTGGCACCAGCTTTGCGAATTGCATCTAGAGGCCATCCCTGCCGCTGAATTCTATCCCATCCTCGAGCAGTGGTTCTACGCCTTGGAACCCGAAGGACAGGTGAACTTGTGGACCCAGACGGAGTTGGAACTCAATGTCGATGTCGATGCGGTCATGAATTTGCCGAGCAATTAGCTAGAGGGAAATCAGTGCTTTCAGCAAGCACTACATTTTGAAAAGCACGACTGTAATCGGTGTATTGCCACCATTTGCATTTCGAAAAGCATGACCGTATTGCCGCCGCAATTCCGGCACGAACCCAGAGCCGGTTTTTGGAGCGCTTGGACTTCAAATGGATAGCCCTTGCCACCGTTTACATTTTGAAATGCGTGCTCGGAATGCCACTCGTATTTGAATTGGCACATAAGTTAAGTAGATAGTAATTATCATTGCTGTACCATTAAAATTCCCACTTGATTAATCTAAAGCGATTCCTTTGGAGTCGCACCCGGTTGGGCTCGTATCCTATGTGGGCCTCATTTAAATCCTCGCTCGTAATCCCAATTAATAGCGCTAAAGCTGGATTCACCACCGACCTCACCCCCAAAAGTGCCGGAGTTGCGACGAGTGGAACGCACTGATTTCCCTCTAAATACTCGGAAAATCCATCGAGAGTAGAGAAAAATGATCAAGTAGCGGGCAGTGAATAGGGGAGGGGATAGCGGGACGACTTGTCCAGCGACGAATACAATTCCCTCTACCCAATGATGATGCCCTCTGGAGAATGACAGGCTTGGGTGGTGCATCTGTGTAAGACAGTAATAGTCAGTAACATGGTGCGATGCTGGCAGGAGAATTTTTAAAGGGCGTACCACAGCACCAGAGCCGGCCGTGCGAATGAAGTATATGTCGCCAATTTGGTGCCATTTGAATGCACCTCAATTGTGTCAGGTCATGCTTTTCAAAATGCAAGCCCTTTGAATGCACCTCTATTGTGTCAGGTCATGCTTTTCAAAATGGCAGCCATTTGAAATTGAATGCATCTCTATTGTGTCAGGTCATGATTTTCAAAATGCCAGCCCTTTGAACGCACCTCTATTGCACCACGTCATGTTTTTCAAAATGGCAGCCATTTGAATGCAGGTCTATTGCATCAGGTCATGCTTTTCAAAATGCCAGCCATTTGAATGCATCTCTATTGGGTCAGGTCATGCTTTTCAAAATGCCAGCCATTTGAATGCATCTCTATTGTGTCAGGTCATGCGTTTCAAAATGGCAGCCCTTTGAATGCACCTCTATTGTGTCAGGTCATGCTTTTCAAAATGGCAGCCATTTGAAATTGAATGCATCTCTATTGTGTCAGGTCATGCTTTTCAAAATGCCAGCCCTTTGAATGCACCTCTATTGCATCAGGTCATGCTTTTCAAAATGTCAGCCCTTTGAATACACCTCTATTGCGTCAGGTCATGCTTTTCAAAATGCCAGCCGTTTGAATGCAGGTCTATTGTGTCAGGTCATGCTTTTCAAAATGCCAGCTATTTGAATGCATCTCTATTGCGTCAGGTCATAGACATTTGAAATTGAATGCACCTCTATTGCATCAGGTCATGCTTTTCAAAATGCCAGCCCAGGACTCTGATGCCAACAAAGACCTTTGATAAGATCGGAGCAGCGGCTATTGAGCTCTTTGCTCCAATCAGACCGCTATCGGAATGCCTGATCTTATCGAGCCTTATCAGAGGGTCTGATCCTATCGAGCCCTATGGCATTTGTATACCAACTGAGAAGGAAATTTGGCTCATATCTGGTGATGTCGTCGCATTGTAAAGGCCATTGCATCACACATTTCAAAATATAGACCAGTAATTGCGTTCTGGAAAGTGCAGTAATGCCTCCACTAGCCGTAAATGTTCGCAGTGATCTGTTCGGTATAAACTAGTTCATCTCCACCCCCACATATAATCCTTACATCCCCCTGCTTCGGCAGTACTGCTACATAGCCCTTCTGGCCAGTTATAGCGTAATTTAGAACTTCAAATCAAATCAAATCAATCAAATCAGTCCTATTCATTTCCAAGATGTGCGGCTCAGAAAATGGCCCTGGGGCTTCATTGGCATTGAAATGGTTTGCAGGATTTCAAGTCACATGGTTCAAAATGTGGGGTCATGCAGTTCAAAATGTGGGCCATTGCAAAGGCAATAGGGAACATCCTGCTATAACCTTGCGTGTTCTTGAAATCAGCATCTTCTCTGAAAAAAGAAATGGATAGCCCTGATCTCTGCAAACCTTTGCAGCTATTCAGATCGCGATCGGAGGTGCTTTCCAGAGTACAATTAGATGTACTGGTTTATATTTTCAAAAGCGTGACCCTACTCCTGTGTACCTCCAGTCATCCAGTCAGTGTTGGCATTGACCAGGGTCAAGGGGGGGTCAAATCAATTTGACCCAGGGGTCAGACCGTGAACCATCTCTCGGTGACTCACTAAACCGTTCTGACCTTTTCATTCTTCACCAAACTTCTTGGATATACATGAATTCAAGAGGTTTCTGTTCTCCTGTCTTCAGTTCAAATTGGCTTGACCTGGTCAATGCCAACACTGCCTCCAGTGAGGTAGGGGTTTTACCTCTTGAAAGGTAGTATTGGAGGTACAGGGAGAGGTATGCTGTTTTATACCCTTACCTTACCCCTGGTGAACCCTAGTTTGCATCTTCTCTTCACGTAGGAATGGTATTGATATCTATCACCACAGAGCTGGCTCCATCTTTTCCGAGGATCCGTGGGCCCTGCTGGATATCACTGTACTCATGCTTTTCAAAATGGCAGCCATTTGAAATTGAATGCATCTCTATTGCATTGGGTCATGCTTTTCACAATGCCTGCCATTTGAACGCACCTCTATTGTGCCAGGTCATGCTTTTCAAAATGCCTGCCATTTGAAGACCTAACAAGTATAATAAATCCCCCCCCCCAGCCATTTGAATGCGGCTCCATTGTGTCAGGTCATGCTTTTCAAAATGGCAGCCATTTGAAATTGAATGTATCTCTATTGCGTCAGGTCATGCTTTTCACAATGCCTGCCATTTGAATGCACCTCTATTGTGTCACATCACCGAAACCATGAAAACTTGTTATGTCCTGTTGAGTTCCGTCTTGCGTGATGGGGCTGATCAGGCTATATAATGCAGTCATCTGCGTGATAGAGCCTTACAAGGGGGCTATCAGCTTGATATTCATTTTATAAGGTCAGTATCAGGCTGATATAGGATCACCATGTAATCGTGGCTTTATAAGGTCATGTATCCCCCATCGAGCAAGACTGGAAAAAATAAAATACATCACAATTGAGTTGCATGTGCGGCACATTATTACTAGGCAGAGTACAACTCTGCTAGATGCTCCGGAAGATTTGCGGTAGTACTCAAATTGTCTTCAATTAAAAGGCGATGAATCTGGGTCTTGGTCAGAATAAGGCCCTTTGAACTTTTCATCAGGCTGATGGGCATGATGAGCCTTTCAACCTTTATAAGGCTTGATATGGCTTTATTATTTTCTCCTGGTTTTGGTGATGCAGGTCATGCTTTTCAAAATGCCTGCCATTTGAATGCACCTCTATTGTGCTAGGTCACCCTTTTCAAAATGCCAGCCATTTAAATGCACCTGTATTGCGTCAGGTCAGGCTTTTCAGAATGCCTGCCATTTTATGGTTGCAGACCGAACTTCATGGCAAGTCCGAGTCCAAATTTGGTGATCATTACTGACGACCCAGTTTTTGTCAGAAAGTCATATAAATGATGTAAATGACACCAGAAGCAGCTGCTTTAGACATCTGCCGGGTCAAAACCTAGAAAAACTCGGTGGCGGTGCAGCACTGCTAATTACCTATTTGGGAACCCCCCGACAGATTACAACTGTTTGCATAATTGATGACAGTCGGCGCCAAAAAAAAACAAGAACAAACTTTTGATCCCGCTCCATTGGGGCGCCATTTACCTTCCTCTGAGTGCATTTTCGACATTTGTCATAGTAGAATCGTGTTCCTTATCCACAGATCTATGGATTAGACACTTTAAATGGGCCAAAACAGTTCACGGAAAGATCGGCCGTTCGGCGTATCGGGCGATTCGGGAATCGGCACCGCAATATACATATGCGCAAACACGGGTCCTTCTTCGCTTCCCTCTCCCTTGCTCTCATCCAACGACAACCCCGCCGCAACGCCGATGCCTTTGTTACATACAGCTATCAACTTGGTCTCGTCTTTTTTTTGTTTGAGGTAAGTTCGGATTTCGTCGGCTTGAAAGTAACATATCTAGTCTACTACGGACAGACCTTCCGCTCAAACTCGGAGCGCAAGTGTACCGATGCACGGAGGTACGTCCTTTCATACCATTCATATTTTCTTATTCAATTCAATGTCTGCGGACAGCTCGCTGGCTTGTAGAACGGTCGAATACTCCTCCCGGATCGAGCCAGGTAGGAACCCGCTCTCAAATGGTTGGTGTTCACAATCTGATTTGCGACAGCGCACACGCGAGGTAACACAAGAAAGTGAATTGCATTGTGACTTGGGTATAGGATGGGACGTAGTGCATATCGCACGTACGAACGGGACGAGCAGTGAGCGGCGGCGCAAGGCCGCGCTGGAAGGCAGGGAGGCGAGCCGAGTGCGAATGCGGATGCAGGACTTATGGAGGGCGCATCAGCGGAGCCCGACGCGATCCGGCAGGGACACAGAATAAGTAATAGACGAATATCGACGAGTAGCTGTACATACCTTTTTTGAAAGTCGCCTACCCTAACCATATCCACAGTGAGCCGCGTGAGATTGAGCAAGTGTGCAAAGTGCGACTCGAGAGTGGATGTCGGTATGCCGCGGCTGGCGCAACGGCGAGAGAAACGTGAAGACTGAGGCTGAAAGGGAAGCGCCTGGTCAGAGACCGGAGATGTCGTCTTGAAGTACAAAAACATCGATGTCGCGGCGGGGTTGTCGTTGGATGAGAGCAAGGGAGAGGGAAGCGAAGAAGAACCCGTGTTTGCGCATATGTGTATTGCGGTGCCGATTCCCGAATCGCCCGATACGCCGAACGGCCGATCTTTCCGTGAACTGTTTTGGCCCATTTAAAGTGTCTAATCCATAGATCTGTGGATAAGGAACACAATTCTACTATGAAAAATGTCGAAAATGCACTCAGAGGAAGGTAAATGGCGCCCCAATGGAGCGGGATCAAAAGTTTGTTCTTGTTTTTTTTTGGCGCCGACTGTCATCAATTATGCAAACAGCTGTAAACCATGTTCAATGTGCCTATGGATGCACAGAGGGGTGTTTCAGCCTGTATTGCCCACGTTTCCGGTATATAAAAAATTTGGGTTTCCACTCAAAATTTTGCGTTTTTCAACCCTAAGTTAGGAGGAGGAGAAGGAGAAGGAGGAGGATATATTACTGCCGAGGTCCCAATCAGGAACAAGCAAGTACCGTACCTACGTACACCACGTCCTTATGTACGCTACGATCATCTACGGTCAGAACGCTGTGGTAGCCAGAATGCCTCAAAATGAGGCACAAAGTCATCTCACGTAAAGACTTGGCAGACGGGAAGGGCCTAGATAAATTTCGGAAAATTGTTGCACTGCTTTCCTTGACGACACGAGCTTGAGAAGGAAGGCATAATTTGTTATCTTCCCATACAAGGCCCGCAGCGCCAGATCGCGTTCCGCGAGCGCGTTGAGGAACTCTGAACGAAGTTCCACCAGCGGCCCTCGGCGGTGCAATCAAAAAGCGCGTGTACCTCGTCCTCCACCGCTGTGCGGCACAAACGGCATCGCCTATGCTCCCGCGGCACAGCGAGCCGATAATGCGTGGGGTAGCGGAGATGCTCGACGCTGAGATTGTGATCCCCGAGTAGAAGGCCGGTCATAGCCTTACGATGTGCCGGTACGGCCACCATCGTCGAATAGTGCCGCAGGCGTCGCGTAATGAGAGTGAGCGAGTCGCTCTCCCCTATCTCGAGCGTGTTGCATAGCAGGTCCAGGTTGTCGGTGTCGCGTTGGAGATCCGCATCGATGATGGAGACGACGCGCTTGCGAATCGCCTCGACCATCTCAGCATCCAGCAGATCTTCAACACACCATTCCAGGGGGTCGATCACCACAAGACACTGACTAACTGTGGACTGGCTGGCCGTGAAAGGCAGGACCACTGGTTAAAACCCTATGGGACCTGACCACCAGTGTTTCCACTGGTGTACGGGAGGAGTTCTCCCCTCATTACCTGTGAGGGGAGTACCCTTGCCGATTTTCAGCACCAAAAAAAACGGTTTCCCCGCCTCATCGAACGCTAGGCGGATGTTGAATGTCATATATGGGGCAGATAGGGCGTTTGAGCGACCTTAGCAGACCCTGGAATGGGCTTTTATCCGACGTATATAGTTGTTGCGTGTCTTTTTGAGCCGATAATTTCCAGAATGTGCCAGTTAGGCCCCTGGGCCTGCCGTTCAATTGGTCAATTTTAATTGGTAAATCCAGTAGCACGTTCCCGGCGCCGGGACTGCCGATTGATTGCATCTGCACGCTCCATTGAAGAATGGACCGCTGTACCTTCAATAAAATGGCCCTTTTGAATCGCACCCTCTCATACACAGATATCATATCTACGACAACCCGCATGGAAGAAACTTGGACGAACGTCTGCCAGTCAGCGACGGTGACGGTCGGGAACGAACGGACATCCTCACTGAATGGCGGCTCCTGATGAGAGCGTCAGGGCGTTTCACAGGTAGCTTCGCTATGAGGCCTGAGGGAAGGGCAAGGGGGAATGGGCGGGTGAGAGGCAGGAAGCAACGTGGCGTCTGCATTTGTCTGGGGGAGCGAACAAACCAAACAAACATGCGCACGGACCACTCTTTTCAAAAATGGACCTGTTAGAAAACGGCTGGGCCGATTGCTAGATAATAACGGAGCCCAGTCGTTGCGCTCTCCGAGAGCAGTAAGATAAAGTCTGTATTCACATAGATAATAACAGAGCTAAAGAAAGTAATTATGCCCCACCAAATCTGTTTGTTGGTGTTCTGCATTCACATTAGGATCTTTGGGTCAGAGGCGATCCGAAGAACATTTAAGATCAGATTTACCAAGTTAAGCCAGCAGATAGGTTCAAATAGCGAAGACAATGTAATTTCCTTTTCTGGACTTCGGAGGTGAAAGATGTCTCAAGAAATTAGCTGGGCTGTTAAATGAGTGAAATCCATATGCATCGTGTAAGTAAGTTATTATCCGTTCTCTTAACGAGATGGACGGCTTTCGTTTGCCTTTCTTTGTCCTAATCCCCATACGGCTTATCCCCTTCTTTTCAACTGGGACTTCGCTCTTCATCCTGAACGTCAATGACCCTGATCAGCCTTTGCAGTGTCTGCATCGATCTCCGTCCAGGTCCTTATTCGCACCGTGCCCGGAATTTTCGAACTCTGCGATGACTGCAAGCTGTGTCCGTGGTTCAACATCAATTGATGAGGTTGAAAATTCTCTGAATCATTGGTGAGTTCTCACTGTGCCGCAGGCATCAAGGCTGTGTCTCAGTCAGCCTTTTCCGTCGAAAAAGTTATTTTGTCTCATCAAAAAATGCCCGGCCTCATGGTTCAAAAATCTTCTGCAGCCTACCTATCGTCGATGCACCTGACCTGACCCGAACCCCGTCTGGGTACTGTATGCACAGTTTGTCGCAGCAGCTGCTGTTTAACTGCGGCCGCAGACCTCCTGACCATTTTCCGCGCATAAAAGGCAAATTCCTGTTTCTCAGGTCACCATTCCTTTGCCTACTTCTCCCATCGTCAAATTCTCCAGTCTACATTTTCTCAATTCTTTCTGGGGTCCTTTTGTTCTGCGAGTTGCTGTCAATCCCCCTCAAACTCGATTTAACTCTGGTTTTCCCGCGCTCCCTTTCCATCGCATCGCTGTACTGGCCCAGTTTTTGCTGGATTTTCGGGGATAACTGAAAGGAGGATGAAATTAAGGGAAGCTTTGCAATAGCACTGAGTGATTAGAATGACTTGCTTTAGAGCAAACGAATGCCCTAGGAGCGACTACATACATGGTTTATGTACCTACAGGAAATGTACTGGAATATTCTACGAGAGTGAAGTTGAACTACCTAAAGGGGAAAGTGAAACTACAAGAATGTTCGCGGGAAGTCGAGCTGTAACTACTGTGTTCCAACAGTTTTCAACAAATATCTGGGTTTATTCTGGACTATTTAGCAACTGCTCTCGTTACTGGAGTACCCGCAGCATATCAAATCAAGTGTTGCTGTAAATGCCCTGCGTTTAACACGCCGCTTGCGGACGATCTGTCACTCCGCTGATACATTTTGTTGGCTGCACGGCCCCTATTTTCCCCCTGTATCTCGGACAGTAAACTCTCCTTCTGTCTGCACTTTCAACTGGGCAAAATATGTACAATAAGTATGGTTTTAATGACAACGAAAATGACAAAAAAATGATTTTCCTCTCTTAATTTCAGCCGTGCAACTGCCGGAGCGAAGCGAGGGCACATCTTGTTACCGGTTCAGATTGTGTTCCATCATCGCGTGGGTGCCTTTTGATCGAAGCCTCGTGACTGTCGACAAAACTTCCCAGTTCGACGGCAACAACTCTACCTACAGTATCTCGCTATTTCTTCCATCACTGTACACCTGCTAACATCTGTTCATTGCAGGCATGCTCGAGCGTACGCAGCTCCGCTGCCATCCAGGAGCACCGGCTCCGCACCCGTCCCTCTCTCAATCAATAGAAATAAGTCCAGTCTACGTAGCTGCAGGTACTGACGAAGGGCCTGCTGCACAAGCTGTCTGTTGCATCTCCTGACGCCGCTGTTGCATTCTGCGGTCCGCTTCCTCCCTTTCCCTAACGTTTCGCTCCATCCGCTGTTCGGCAACCCAGGCCGGCACCCCATCGACAGCGGCCATCGGCGTTGTCTTGTGTCCCTGAAGGTAGCGCTGCAACTCTGCGGTAGAGAATTCCGCGGGTGGAATGCCGAGTGAGAAATTGGTAGCAAGATTGCCGATAACAGCTTCCGGCGTGATGGCGTTTGCTTCGTCTTTTCCAATGGACAAAAACCGGGATTCAGGGAAGAAGTGCATGAACAGCGACTGCGCCTGGTCTCTCGTGGCGAGTCCGTAGGCGACTTTACGATCGATTCGTCCAGGGCGCAGTAAGGCCGGGTCGAGGCGGTCTATGTGATTTGTCTGTGGGGTCGTGTAATGCTTAGAGGACAAGGATGGCAGGATAAGGAGAAACTGTACCGTGGCAAAGAAAAGCCTCCCTTCTTCGCTGCCGACACCATAAATCACATTCAAGAGTCCCGAGAGCGTGACCAGCGAGCGAGCACCATGAGCCCCTATAGCATGACCAAGAGGACCTCGGCCACCAGCACCGTAAAGTTCCTCTCGGTGGTCCTCGTCACTCCGGGACGCGAAGGCGCAGTCGATCAGGAAGATGGCATCCTTGGGAATCGAAGATGCGGCGCGTTGAAGGAAAGAGTCATCAACACTAGGCGGGATCCGTCACCAGAAAAAAGTCAAAGGATAGCCAATAGACATACTGCCTGGAGGCCAGTGACATCGAGTAGATTTCCAGGTTTAGAGCACCTGCTAGTGCGTATATTGTGGATGCTAACCGCATTTTCCTCATCAACCAAATGAACAGTTCATTATTCAAGATTATGTGACTCACTTTTTCCAGTCCCTGGGGGTCCATAAAGCAAATATCCTCTGCGATGCGGGATGCCTACTTCACCATACCACTCCTCTGTCGAGATAAACTCCTTGGCGTCGCGAACGAGGTCGACGACCACACCCTCCGGTAGAATGACCGAGCTGCGAGGTGTGAATTTGCGAGGCACAATGCAAAACCGGATGACAACAAACTTGAGTGACCGACGATTCTTGTGCTTCACAGTGTTCCAGGTCAAGTCAGATCCATAGTGTCGCGGCTATCTCCAGAAATTCAGAAGAAGGACATGAGGCATGGATGACCATACCGAGTCTGCCAGATGGATAGTTACACGGTGTTGGTTGATATCCACGTAACGTGTGCGGGCGTCCTCTACAAGCTCAGAGAGTAAGTTCACATTTCGTGTATACATTCTTTTTCCAAAGTAAGTAAATAGGTCAAAAGAATAAGGATAAAGCTAACGTCACGAAGATGCTAGAGATTGGCTGATACTTGCCGGATTCCGTGAAGTTTCCCTGCTCGCTATCTTGGGTACGTTTGATCTCGATCCAGTGCCCTCGCCAACGGAAGAGTTGAGGTAACCGGTAGGTTGGGACATAATCTGCGTTTCCCTTGATAGTCGGGTCAATCCACATCTTGACGGACCACTTGCGGCGTGAGTTGGTAGCGTTGACCACGAACTCGCGGGAGCTGCGCCACACGCCTTCTTGTGTCTAAGTGAAATGTAAGCCAGAGCTCCGAAAACAGACGGAAGACGCACCAGAAATAGTATGACCCACTCGTACGCTGGATCACCCTCGTGGAATTGGGCAGTCATCGAGTATTCTTCAGGGTGGCGTGCGTTAAATCAGCAGGAATAAGAACAAGAAAATCACACACGAAATCTGAACCGAACTATCATCCACCGAAAGAGCCTCCGTCCCGTCTCAATGATCGATCCTAGTATGAGCAGCTTGATGCTTGAGCCGAGGTAGGCCTGAGAGACAATTCCAAATGCCGCCAATGCTGTTGAAAGTCCCATGAAGGAGGTGATCCATTCGAACCGGGCGCCACCTTGAAGCTGAGGATTATCGACGGGATTCAAGGGCATGAAAGTATGTAAGTGTAAATTGCCAGTTCGCAACGCTTTAAATAACATTGAAATGGAGAGATCAGCGGTGATAGTGAGCTTGCCACTCCACCGATAGTCATCATCGATGTTGTAATGGCTGTCAGGCGGTCTCAGAGCTCTTATCGGGATTCCGGAAAATGGAAGGAAGCGTATGAAGGCAGGATTCCCACATCTTGTCCCGGTTCTGGGTCGCCGGTCGCATTGCGCTTACGGTCGCGCTCGCGGTTCTGCGGTCCCGCATGTGTATTATGCGGCATATGTTTAAATGCCGTGAGCCACTTCACTCCGTTTCGTCTTTGGCACCGTCGAGTAGTCCTCCAGTTTATGCAGAATTGGGCTAAGTACCGACATTATAATTAGGGTGTATGTAAAAAAGATTGGATCTGTTTCAGGAGGAATAAGTATCCGGGGGGTCATCTCTAGAGCTCCGCCGATCTAGAATCATGACAAAAGGAAGCAGAAAAGGGCTACTTCTAGGCTACCCCAAAACGTTATATTAGGCTGTGTGCAAAAGATTGGATCTGAGTTCCAGGAGGTAAATCGGGGTGTCACGGCTGTTGTCGGCAACTCGGCATACCGTTGACCTTCCCACGGCGACAGGCTCTAATCCAATCGGTAATTTCCGCCGAAGATTCATGTACACGGTAGTGTGAGCATGTTGCAACGCAAATGGAAGTGTTCAAATTATTGCTCCCACCAAAGCACCCACGTTTCCCCTAGCAACGAAATGTACTTGCTACCTCCGGCTTCGCTCGCCTGTGCATTTTTGTCGATTGAATGCGAGATAGGAGTGCTGTCTTTATAATTATTGTGTACCGTGAGACGGCTTTACGTGAGAACCACATATATATATAACAGAGTGGAGCGCCGGTGGTGTAATCTTTCAACCATGCGTGTAGAAATCACTGACCTTGGGGACAGGGTCTAGGGTAACAAATTACGTGACCCATCACATTACTCTTAGATCTGGAAGTGATCTGGAGTGTATCTGGCAACCCTGGAAGAACCTGAAGGCACCCCTGAACTATTAGGATGACTCCCACGTCACTTGCCCTCATGGCCTCGAAGGCCACTCGTTACTTTCATTACCATCAATTTCTGAAAAAAGTCCACGTGTTATTCATTTGTAGTCAGTAAAGATCTCCATCTATACAATAGTACAGCACTTTGAAGGGCCCTGACTGTTGAATGCCTGCTCCCAATGTGTCGGTCCAGAAGGCTCAGCAGAACGAAAACCCAGGTGTCACGGCAGGGATGCAGTGCCCCAACTCCGGGATCTTGGGACGCTGTGGAATGGTGAACTTTCATTCGAAGTGATGCATCGCCCCAGCAGCCTGGCGCACAACGCGCATGGAGGGTGGAAAGGATTGGCAGGTGATGAGCCGACACATTGCCACGTCAACTCATACTCCTTTCTGAGTTCTCTCCATCAACGCTCCATTGCCTATGTCCTTCTCTCTGGTGGAGGCCTTGTTGGTGGCAGCCAAATCATTCTTACCGGATCTCATTGCCTGCAGAGGATATTACATATCTTTTGCTTATGTCATCTTCTAGACTGGGCCGCAAGGGCTTATGTGGTGCTAAGTATAATCTAGGGACACGAGGTAACAGATCCATCAGATTAATATCCTATGTGAATGCCACTGTTTCTGTCAGGCTCAAGGTTAATGAGGAAAATGTGCAGTGCAGGTTCCTGGGTCTTCCATTGGGTTCCATGCACATGGGTGGGTTTGAACGTTCCACTATGGAACCCACAGTGGAGTTAGCAGAGTTCCACTGTGGGTTCCATAGACGTTCATAGAACCCACCCATGTTGATCGAACCATAGTGGAGTTAATGTTCCACTATGGAACCCATGGTGGAGTTAGTGGAGTTTCCACTGTGGGTTCCATGGTGGATCGGGCCAATCACCGTGGCCTCAGTGACTATCGAGATCTCGAAAATTTCAAACGTAGAGAAATGTAAATGTACAGTGAGCACTCTTCCAGAAGCACAAGATATCTAATCCAAATGCTTTGACACATGCCACAACGGGCTGTTGGTCATCGCTGTGGGCGAGGCCTTGAGGGTCGGAGGCAGAGAAGAGGTGATAAATTTTAGGGCCTGATCGTGTGCACTAGAATTCCCTTAGAATTGGCTTAGAATTGGCTGGTCGGGTAAGATCTGTGCTTAAAATAGATGCGCGGCATGATGGCTGAGGGCTCCGGCACACCCTAATATTTATCGACTGTCACTTTATGACTCCCGTTTCTTGGTGGGGGAGTGGAAGACTGTCGCCGAATTCTGTGCGGGATCGGGGTAATTTCATGGGGGTCGCGAACTGTCTTCGTGCCAGCGCAGTGATACATGATTAGAAGGCGATCCGATCATCTGGCATCCCGTGACGGAAAGTTATGTATGCCATCCGTGGGTCATCCGGCTGCCATTGATTTCCGCCGGTCACCAGAATGTAACCGATTCTATAGATTCTATCCAGTGTGCTATAGAATCTTCATAGAATCCCTCTATTCTGGTAGCCGATGGCTGCTGCATGATTGATGAGTTCCGCATGTCATGCGTCACGCTCTGTCATGCCACGCCGGAAAATCCCATTTCCAGTCACGGATCAATGCTGCGATGGTTCGAAGGCACTTCGGCCGCATTCCCCGCCCAAATCCGTACGCACACAGCTCTCCTTTAGCTGTGCACACCTGAAAGCGGAGACCATGAAGTGACACTATATATAGCTGTTTGCTCGGCACTGATGCCGTGCATCGATTTTAAACACGGATCTTACCCGATGGGTCGATTCTAAGGCAATTCTAAGGAAATTCTAGTGCACACGATCAGGCCCTTAAACCTATTCTTTCTCTCATCTGGGCCCATCAATTCATGCAACTCCTGCGTAAACCTATGGTTCGCGGAACTATCCACGGGTTCTTCAGCAGCATGGGCGGCTCGTCCTCCTTACTTTTCCATTTTTTGACCACTAACTCGGACATCGATGTGATATTTATCAAAGCTGCCGTTCACTTGGATGCAGGCGGCATGCCCTGCTTTCTTTACATCGTGTTTCTCGGCCGGCATCCAGCGTCCGTTTCTGGCGGGCTACGACACCTGCTATCCCTTCAATTTAATTTACATGTCTGCTGAATCCGTTCTCCGTTGTTTGGTGAATATACTGTAACGCAATGAGGTATCATGATTGAGGCTATCCAGACACACCAGAATATTCCTGAGAAAAGAAATGAACCATCTCCATTGACCAGAGTACCATTCCGAAAACTTGGCTTTGTCTATGACTCCTACACTCTTCTCACTGAAAGTCTCCACTCTCCTCAGAAAATTCTGAGCAGGGACAGACGGTCCTCTTGCTGAACCCAGGCACGTGCTTCACTTGTTCAAATGTGGTTCAGTCCCCGGTGCGGTCAATCTTTTGTTTTTGCTTTGAACCAAATCTTCGGTTAATTTTAAGAAAGCCTATGTATTGATTTTCTGTCCCTGAGAGACACGGAAAAGGTACATAGTCTACTTGAAAATTGCCCGCCGTGTCACTTGACTCAATGACCACTGGAAGATTTGTGTGCGCACAAATCTTCCAGTGGTGATTGTGTCATGTGACATTCTTACCGACATGGCAGAAGGCAAAGAGAGATTACTATTGCAATTGAACACAACAAGTGAAGGACGACCTGCAAAAACCAGCTCCAACAATCGTGAATGTGAATATTACAGCTCTTTGCAGAACTTAGGGCGCGGGCGATTTTTTTTTTTTTCAATGGTTTTCAGCAGGACCGTTGCCACGGGCTCAATTTTGATCGGATTGCCTCGGGAGTAGGTGCGTTGGATTCGCATTGAAAATTCGCAGTCACAGGAATACCGTGTTTTTTTGAACCAATTACATAATGAAATTTCTTCCGAAAAATCTCGGTTTCAGGCAGGAACGCTGTAGCACTGGAAGTACTGACCCGATTGACCTAGTCTTTTGGTATAAGACACTCTTGCATATTGTCTAGTCAATGGCCTGTTTGAATAGGCAATATGTCGAGTGATTGTGATTTGCTGCATGCTTTAGCAAGGCGGATATTCACATGCTACAATAAGTAGAGCTCTCCATGAGAATTTGGGTACTCCCATATCTGTGAACATTACGGTTGACTAGTACTGCTTCAGATGTATAACATATCCAAGAACTAGCCCAATCGGGACAGTACTTCCAGTGCTACAGCATTCCTGCCTGAAACTGACATTTGTCGGAAGAAATCTCATTACATAATCGGATCGAAAAACACGGTATTCCTGTGACTGCGGATTTTCAATGCGAATCCAATGCACCTGCTCCCGAGGCAATCCGATCAAAATTGAGCCCGTGGCGACAGTCCTGCTGGTAACCGTCGAAAAAAAAAAAAAAACGTCCGCGCCCTAAGTTCTGCAAAGAGCTGTAACGTTGCTCGTTCTCAATCATTCACACCTCCCAGAAGTTTGAACAGCAGAAAGTGCACCTCCATCATGAGCCAATTCCCTCCTGATGGCCGTATCATAATCCATTTTCATCCAACCGTTCGAGATTATTTATTCACCCGCATGTTCCTCGAACAGACATCGGGACCCATAATGTCCTTATCTCCAGGTATCTTCTGACACTTAGATCCTTCTCTGGGACAAGTTCTTTGAAACAGATACATTGAAATTCGTTTCCGTATGAATGTACAACCAATTCGATTAACCGCAATATTTCCAGGTCAAAATTGAGTCTGTCTCTTACAACACCTGATGTATACCTAAACGAAATCCCCACAGCCGAAGTGGGAAAGATGCAATCAATTGAACGGCACGCCCCGAGCCGGACATGGATTGTTTCTCTTTGGTGGAGAGCAAAACGCTTTGAAGACCCGGAGCAAAATCCTAAGAGACAGTTCTGCTTGAAATTGTGCTGGCCCGCATTGAACTGTACTGTCAAGGAAAAAAAAAAAAATTAACACGGTGGGTTCCAATCTGAGGCATGCGGTTCAAAATGCCATTGTGAGGCATGTGGTTCGAAATGGCTCTGCGGAGCAGCCGAGGTCAATTCTGTTATGGGGCGTGGGATTCAAAATGCCATTCTGGGGTGTGGGGTTTAAAATGCCATTGTGAGGTGCAGGGTTCAAAATAGGTCCCTTGTCCCTCCGGAGGACAGCCTAAATCCGTTTTTTGCCCTTGCTCGCAGGGCGTTCAAATCTGGAATGCAGGGCATCTATTCAAACCTTAAATACATCATGCGCTCACTTATCCCTGCTGAACCCGGCTGAAATACATTATAATGCACCGGATGGTCGGTTCCATTGTGGGGACCAGGGTTCAAAATGCCATTGTGAGGCACGGGGTTCAGAATACTGTGCCAAATTGTATGAGTGAAACACATTTTCAAGCGTTACTGAAACAGTTGACTTGAAACGAGAAACGGCCGGAGCGTTATGCGTTACTATTGAAACCAAACGAATTTTTGGATAACCTTTTTGAGTTTCTGGGCGGAAACGCTGGGATGTAACGATTTTTTGAGTGAAACAGACACCCAGTTACGCGTTACAGAGGTCGAAAATTGAAACGAAATGTACCCTGCATTACGCGTTACGTTTCACTCATACAGTTTGGCACAGTAGGTCCCTTGTCCCTGCAGAGGACAGCCGAAATGCATTGTGCCTGTGCTTGCGGGGCATTCAAATCCACCTCAAGTGCTCCCTTGTCCCTGCTGAACCCAGCTGAAATACATTATAATGCACCGGCTGGTCGGTTCCATAGTGAGGCACAGGGTTTAAAATGGCATTGTGAGGCACGGCGTTCGAAATAGGTCCCTTGTCCCTCCGAGGACACTCGAGATGCATTTTTTGCCCTTTCTCATGGGGCACTCAAATACGGATTGCAAGGTGTCTATTCAAACCTTTAATATGTCAAGTGCTCCCTTATCCCTGCTGAACCTGGCCGAAATACATTATAAACCGGCTGGTCGGTTCCATAGTGAGGCGCGGGGTTCAAAATGGCATTGTGGGGCACAGGGTTCAAAATGGCATTGTGAGGCATGGGGTTCAGAATAAGTCCCTTGTCCCTCCGAGGACACCCGAAATACATTTTTTCCCCTTTGTCGCTGGGCATTCAAATCCGGAATGCAGGGTGTCTATTCAAACCTCAAATACGTCAAGTTCTCCTTTATTCCTGCTGAACCCGGCCAAAATACATTATAATGCGCCAGATGGTTGGTTCCATAGTGAGGCACGGGGTTCAAAATGGCATTGTGGGACATGGGGTTCAAAATGCTATTGTGAGGCATGAGGTTAAGAACAGGTCCCTTGTCCCTCTGGATACCATTTTGAAATGCGTGATTCTGACGGTGGGGTAACCATTCAGCTAATGGCAGGAGACCGGCTACAAATTTTTGTTGTATTTTTCCCCTCCATGGTCTATGGAGTGGTCGGATATTCCTATTGCATTTCTTTTGGTGTAAATTCGGACACAGATTATGTCGTTTCAGATAACTCGAGGTTTACAGTAATGTAGGGGAGCTGGGGAGCCGGTATATCATTCTGAATCAGTGCTATGTCATTTACTATATGTGACTGGCTAGTTGGCCACCTTAGCCTTTTGGCCCATACCCAGAACGTGGAGCCAACATAACCGGTCCGAGTGTGTTCTAGAACGAAGTCACGCATCTCTGGAATGTGTTAAACATTTTTGGACGAATTTATATGAGGTTCTGATGCCTGCGTGAATTTATTTTCAGCGGCATGCCGAAAAAGGTAAGGACGGGCTAGTTGGCCACCCGCCCGAAGATATTGCTGCGGCTGAAAATGTGGGCACTGGTGCATCTCTAGGCATAGTAGAGGTAGTAAGGTATCATTGTGTATAGGTAAGCTGTGCATCCAAGCTGTAGAGGAGGTATTAAAAAATCCTTCTGGGAGGGAGCTATATTGGTGGGATGGGGGCCACGAGAAAACCGAGTGAGGAGTAATGGATAGAGTGCTCGGTGACCAAAAATAACCTATGGTTGCCTTCATAGGAAGGATAGGGACGTACCTGAGCGCAAGTTTCGTCCTCTTGATACCAACAGCTCCTCGAAAGAATCCATTTTTTAAAACCACCTAATTTGGGTGATTTGGCGTATCAGGCACCAGTGCGGGAGGAATCAGACGCATATAATATATGCGTACGTGATAAACCTCAGCTACACCTACCATAAGGGACCGTACGAGGTTTCAGGCTTGTCCCGTCCACGGGTGGTTCGCTATGCGTGAGGCGAGCTTTCACCGCTGCAGATCCAAATAAAACCTGCATCGACAGTTCAGCCCAGCGCAGTCCCAAAGTACACGCCTTCGTATGCAGTGGTGGCAAAAAATAGTGCAACAGGGTATTTTAAGCCCGTTTCTGGGTGAATCGTCTCGGACCGAAGAGTGGACATGAAATTTGGGTGATTTAAAGATTTTTGGGACACTTATCAACTTACGATATATGGCAACTCGGCCGAGAGGAATTTTCTAAGTATTAAATTTTGACCACTTTTTTTGAGACCATCGCAAATCCAAAAACCGTTTATATGCCATAAAAGTACTTGTAAATTAGACCCCACCCATATTTTATTCGACCTGAATCGCTGTGGGTCTGAGCTCGTAACGGGGCTTGCAAGTTGGTGATTTTGTGCGAAAATTGCCAAAAAAATGGCCAAAATAGCTGAAACTCGGCAGTTTGTCTCTTACATTGTGAGTTGAAATCACAAGCAATTTGGGTGAAATAAAATGTGATAGAAGCCACCTTTACAAGTACTTTCAGGGCATATAAGCAGTTTGTAGATTTGCAATGGTTTCAAATAAAGTCGTCAAAATTGAATACTTAGAAAATTCCTCTCAGTCGAGTTGCCATATATGGTAAGTTGGTAAGTGTCCTAAAAATCTTCAAATTACCTAAATTTCATGTCAACTGTTTGGTCCGAGACGATTCGCCCAGAAACAGGCTCAAAATACCCTGTTGCATTATTTTTTGCCACCACTGTACGTATGTCTCCGAGTCGTCCAAAATTGTTTTGATTCGGGGGTCAGATTATACACAAGCGCTAAACAAGGCACTTGACCTTGAACACAAGATGAATGAGCATCGGCGTCAAGACAGGCATCGAGAGAGTTAGAAATCGAATGCTCACATATCACGCTGAGTTACACGGTTCAAGTTTGACGTGAATCAAATTCCCCACGTACCAGTCGTATGAAAGATATTCAGCGGTTGCCGTTCACTGGACATGAGGCCGCGAGGAACCAACCGAAGGTTGGTGACGAGCGGCGTGATTAAATCTCCAAGATTCCGGCTACTATTATCTACGTGGCTCAGATAAATAGTCGTCGGAAGTCCTCGACGAGCCGACAGACACAACAGAAATATTCTGGAACATGTTGAACAGATCCGCAGATGGAGTTAGCTGTAATTCCTGGAAAAAATAACCCGACATTGAATAGTTGTGTGCACAGAAATACTAACTTGACATACCACCATCTCGACGTCTTCGTCAAGTGTTTGTACAGCACAGAGGATGTCGTACTTCTTATACTCGGTGCGGACGATATGGCGTGCATTGTCGATCCAATCCGAAGGCCAGCTCTGCTTCTTGAAGTATGCCATCTTCAAACCGGGATGGATAACTGTACGAGGAGCCCGAGAAAAGGCATTTGACAATAAATAGAGATTAAAGGTGTACTCATTGAGATGCGATAAATGTTAGACTCATCAGTGCGTCCGTAATAGCGGTTCATTGTTTTCGTTGCGGGTAGAAGAGCCATTTTGACAGATGGGTGGATGTCGTCGGGTGGCAACTGTCAGAAACATGACAAGAAAATGATGTCAAGTTGCTAAAGCTCTCGAGATCAGTGCGCTTGACGTCATTTTAGGGGGAGGCCAGGCAACGAATATTATATGAACAAAAACAAAATGGTGCTTTGAGAATTGAACCGTTGAGATCATAGAAACAAGGAAATGACAGTAAAGCTGAAATAAACCTCTGGACCAAAGTAGCTATGGAAATATTCCAAATACCTCTCTATACCCCTGTACCTCCGGAGGTAAGCAGAGGTTTGGGCAAAGGTACGAAATGGTAGTCTCTACCTCTACCTTACCTGTACCTCCCCCCATACATCCCAAGGTATGCCCTTACCCCTGGTGAACCTTATTGGCAGAGTAGTCGAGACAAACCAGAGATCGGAGAGAACGGACAGTCGGTCAAACGAAAGACGAGGGCCTCACTGGAGAAATAATATTCCAGGGTATGAACGACGAGCAACATATGCCCACTGCAACGTTGAAGAAACATTGGAGCACATACTTGGGGAGTGCAACGCACCGGGACGGTCAATCATATGGAAACTGTGCAAAGAACTGTGGGAGAAGTACTTCTGCCATCAGTGCCATCATACCCTGCATATCGATCTGATCAGAACCGCGCAGTAGACGAAAATGAGGTGCCCTTCACCAGCCACGTAGTCCAACATTTTTGGTTGACCCTATCTACAAGAATTTGATGGCTGACAAGATATTTCTTCATTTGTGGATTGCTGCTGCTTTAATAAAAACTTTATGCCGGTCTGTTGAGCCTTACTCCAGCCGCTTCCTCCGATGGCGCCCGTTACTTCGGCCTCTAAGTGAAAAGGAGCACCGGCTGTGCTCAAAATGGAAAAAATAAATAAATTGCCCTTGCGAAAATTCCGCAAAGAGCGTAATGACATTAAAAAAGGTACCGTGATCAGATCCCTAAACTAATACCTTCGGCACGAACGGTGTCCCTGCTGCCTGCAGTGCCGCCTCCATCGCCTTCATCCCCTCGAGGACCTTCTCCTCATCCATACGTCGCCCCACAACCTGGAGGTAAGCGGCAACCCTTCCATTTTTTCGGCGCTATACACACTATAAACGCCCTCCGCGATAGCATTCATCCCCTGGAACTTCGGCAAGCTCAAGAAGTCCGCGGGCAAGGCGTCGACTGCGCGATCGACGAACGTAACGGGGAGAACACCCGCAGCGTAGTCCAGCAGGTTGAACAAAAACGTATGCCCGGCGCTCATCAGGCAGGCGCGGTCGCCCGTGCCACACATTTTCGAATACTTTCACTCCCAGCATGACTCCAGAGCCATTTTTTAAGACTCGCATACCGCCAGTGGATAGCCCTGGTCATTCTGGTCATTTTCAGCTCAAAAGAGTCTGCTTGGAGGCATTATTGACCTCTTTAGCGTCCAATCAGTGCTTTACATTTTCAAACGCGTGACTGTATTGCATTTTAAAACACTTTCACCTCATGCGCGACTCCAGAGCCATTTTTCTGAGGCTCGCACACCGCCAGTGGATGGATCTGGCCAATCCGGTCATTTTCAGCCAAAGAGTCTGCCTGGAGGCATTATTGACCTCTCTGTCCAATCAATGCTTTGCATTTTCAAAAGTGTGACTGTATTGCATACACTTTCAAACACGTGACTGTATTGCACATTTTCAAACGCGTGACCTTCTCCAGCCGAAAGCAGCCGGCAATGCTTTATAATCGGAACATGGAGCTATTTTGGCCCTTTGCATTTGTGGTTCCTTCCCCCATATTTGAGTTTCCTGTCCCTCATATTTGAGTTTCTGAGTGTTGAAACCCCGCGCCTCGTTCGTGATGATGGGATTACGGTTTTGGCCGTCATTGGAACTAGACCGGAGCCGGTCTGTCTATGAAGCAAAGCTGTCGATAGACAGACCGGTCGATCGGAGTTTAAAATCAGTTAATGGGCGGAATTACCATAAAAGGCTATTAGATAAGCAATCTTTTGGCGGAGCCACGGCATTGACAAACAAACACAACCTAACTGAAAAAAAATTCTAGCAGTATGAATTGTTTGAATTCAGGGTTCGTTGAAAGATACAGCATATTTATACATGGACTCTATTGTTATAGGTACTCGTCTTTGTGCAATTTGTATTTCAATAGTCCAATTCGCACCTGCTTATCTAATAGCCTTTTTTGGAAAGCCGCGCGTTAACCGAATTCAAACTCCGATCGACCAGCCTGTAGATCGAGACTCGTCTCTCATCTACAGGCTGGTTTCGAGCCTACATTGGAACCTGGCAATCACTTAAACGCCGTGCCAGTACTTTGCATTTTGAAATGCGTGGCTGTCTTGCAATGCCTTACATTTTCAAATGCGTGACCGCATTGCCCTTCTCTGCATTTTCAGACCTCGCTGCTGTACATGAGAAGTGTGTACATATTTTTCTGTGTCTTTCGGAGAATGAATATATTCAGAGTGCGACTGATCCGGCCGTACGAACAGTACTTACCTGATCTGCTGATCTGGTTAGGTTAAAACAGTGACCCAGTTAGTGGGCTCTGCCACAAAGCGCGCTACAATTGGTATGCCAGAAGGGAACCCTGTCATGGGAGTCTGGACCTATCTCGACTAATTTAGCGTACCATTGTGCCATAATTTTTGGGTCGGTATAGGCAATTCTTGGCCATTTTCCTTCGAACTTTAGAGAGAGAGAAAGTCTCTATATCATTATTGAACCCCTTCTGCCTCCTCAGAATTCCTGGAATTACCTCAGTGAAGGTAGCGTACGTTGCGAAATTTGGTATGGTGCGCTCCGCTTAGTCACCGCTTCCCCGTAACAAGTGCTGCTGGTCACTCAGTTTTCCACCGATTTTTTTCCCCTCTTTCCAAACGACTTCTTTTCATGTGGGGAACATTTTGGCTGGACGGAATCTTCATAATTAAATATTTGAGGGAGTTATGAATTTTCCCATCGCCCGATTTGGCAGTGTGAGTTACATAGCCTCCATTACTGATCGAAAACCCTCGCAACCTGCTCCGGAATGCGCCGGTGTGATTTGTACTTCGCGGAACTGAACTTCTGCCCTTGAAGCTGAGCATCCTGGGTTTCCAGGCCTGCTCGGTACACATCCATCCATCGGACCATTCGATGTTCCCAGTGCCAAATTGTTGCCACTTTCACTGACGCGACGGATTTCGGCATGTTCTCCGTGAGTGTGTAATCACAGTTATCACCGAGATATTTCTTGAGCATTCCCAAAAGAATTCGAAGAAGTTCAGCTCGCAATGAAATTTCGGCAGAAAAATGCAGAGGTGGCCACTTTTGCTCCATGAAGTCGGAATAAGGCACAAACGATTGTGTCGGCATGTCGATTTTGTGCGAGCGCAAGCAGCTGCCGCGAGTTGGACTTTTCTTTTGGATGGCATGATGGCAGAGCGGAGTAAATGTAAATTTTCGGCTGAAAGGGGTACACAATAAAAAAAATTGTGGCCTCCGGCCGATTTGGCAGTAGTCCCAAAGAGGTGGTGACTAAGCGGAGCGCACCATAGGCGGCCCATTCTGTAGCAGTGCCCCCGGTAACTAAAAGTATCGGTGGATGTCTGTTTGACCCCATCTATGTCCTCTGGCAGATTTCTGAGTAAGTAGAAGGTAGATTTACAGCTCTTTTTTCACCAGAACGGCTTTCCTGGGCTCAATTCTCAACCGTTTTCCTTGGGAGTATTATCAGCGACTGCTTACCGGGCCGAACTAGGTAGTGAGCCACTTGCATAATACAAGGTATTGTGAGTAGAATCCTGAGATTTGGTGACTACGGGATGCAATACGACCTATGAGGACACCGTATGTCAAATACATATCTGCTACCGGCATCTTTCTCATATCCAACTCGATCTCAGCTTGTGATCTCATAGATATACCGCTGAGAATAAATTTCCTTTTTTGTTTGCTAAGGTCTGAGATCACCTAAGGCCTTAGAAATTCTGAGGGTCGATTTTTAAGGCCTTAGGGCCATCACTGCGACGGGGTCTGTATGTGTTGACATTTGTTTATTGATATTATTGATCGGGGGTCTCTGCCCAAAGCGCCACACCTCACCATACCCTTCACCGTGTAATCAGTGTTCAAACTGGATTATCGCTCGAGAGCGACTTTGTTCAAACAAACTTCATATGGTTACTGCGGGCTGCTTCTCGGAAATATGGAATGAAGCAAGGCGTGTTGCTGCTTCAATGCAAGATAGATACCGCCCTCGCTCATAGTCACGTATTTCATCAACTGATTTCCGACCGGAAGTTCTGGGTTGATTATTGGTCGTTGATGATTTGTTGTGTCTGTACCTTAGGCTTGCCACAGAAGTATTTGGAAAGATACTGGAATAGGGCAACTGTTGTTGAGAACTCCACATTGATATGGCAGTCGTATTTTAGAATGAGCCATGGAGTGTCCGAGACAATGAACGCATCTGGTCAACCAAAAGATTTTGTGATCGGATTTTGCCATACCGCGCTCATTGAATGAGGATTCAGGGATAACTATAGGCGCCACCATATACTTGCAGTGGCGGCAAAGAAAGAATGCAGGTGGTCGTGTGGGCTTGCTTCCTGATCAAATGATACGAAATAAAATTGTGGCATGGGCCTAGAGCGATTTCATGCCCTAAAAATGAGCCATTTCAAGGAAAAATGAACGAAAAACACTGAAAATAAGCAACTTGGTGGAGCATTGTGAGCTCAAATCGACGTCAATGTATATCAGCCAACATATGAATATGGCCCGTTTTTCAAATACATACTTTCATGCTATCATGACCATTGCTTGGTACCGTACGAGAATGTTCTACGAGGATGACGTTGAATAGCTAAATGGGAAATGGAAGACACTGCCGGGCAAAGGCACGGCTTTGGCACGGCCTCACCCCCAAGTTGATGATGACTCAGTAGTATAGAGATTGATCGCTCAGGTTTTCAGCTCTGCGGACTTAGTGACCCATCCACCGTCCCTGCGCAAAAAATGGACTCATTTAACCACATGCTTTCGGAGATTTTCAATATTTTGTGAAATTGACCCCGATTTGGCCATGGCGCAATACAAGTACGAAGGTGGCGACCAAGATCCCAGCATCCAGCCAAAATCGGCGTCCAGGATGAACCAAGAATATTTGGACTTTATCAGTACCTTGCGGCAGTCGAAGTCTCTAACTCAACCTCTTTACGACTTAGAGGAGTTCGAGCTTGAATGGTGGCAAAGGCTGGATTGAGAAAATCTCGATCATCATTGCTTCTAGGGATAAAGTGGCGTGAAAAACAGCATAACATTTCCATGCTGAATAGCACAGAAATCATGTGTATCTATTTGAAAAACTGATTATGACTGGGACGTCATCGACAACTGCTGCACAATGCCCGAGAAATATCAAAGACAAGTTCAATTCGTGATGAGATGGACGTTGAATCACTGTTGTCTATGAATGGAGGAACATATGTTTGAGCAGGCCACGCAATACCAGGCCGATACCCTGGAGCGCAAAAAGTTATGGGATAAAAATGAAAGAAGACAACAGTAAATCTGTCATCAAATGCATCCTGGATAAGGGTGCTTCGTCCGACCTGGAAGTCGAGGCAACGAATCCGGAATACAGCATAGGAGGGTTCCTTGGATACAGTATGTGCAATACGATCACGCGTTTGAAAATGTGCAATAAGGTCACGCGTTTGAAAATGTACGGCATTGCAAGACAGTCCCGCGGTTGAAAATGTGCAATAAAGTCACGCGTTTGAAGATGTGCAATAAGGTCACGCGTTTGAAAATGTGGAATAAGATCACGCGCTTGAAAATGTGCAATAAAGTCACGCGTTTGAAAATGTAAGGCATTGCAATACAGTCCCGAGGTTGAAAATGTGCAATAATACAGTCGGGAAAAAACAAAGCACTGATCGGACGCCAGAGAGGTTGCTAATGCCTCCAGACAGACCTTTTTTGGCTGGAAATAACGGGCATAATCAGGGCTGACCATTGGCAGTGCGCGCGCCTCAGAAAATGGCTCTGGAGTCGCGCTGGGGGTGAAAATGTAAAGGAGGGCAATAAGGTCATGCGTTTGGAAATGTGCAATAAGGTCACGCGTTTGAAAATGTGCTCGCGCAGTGACGGAATAAATCGGGGAGTGTGGTTGAAGGAAATGGGCGTGTACGAGTGCAAGGCTCAATCGAGACAGAAGGAATGGGTGGAATAAAATCAGAGTCGATCGGCTCGCCGAATGAGCTCCGTGTGCATGTGATCCAAAAAAGTGAACGAGAAATTAGAAGGCAGGGATAAAACATCAACTATATCTAAAACTCTATATGTAGAACATCCATAGAAATCGATTGGTGGTGGTTTCAAAGCATTCGGGGAAGAATTGAGGGAGAGATCGGGGCATTAGTGAAAAGCAGCTTTTTTTAGAAAAAATGAATGATCCGCGTCTTATGTTCCGCAAATAGCTGTAATTACACCTCAGTCCCCTGTGATCGATCATGACTTCCACGGCCACTGTGGGCAACGAAATTGCAGAGAATCGAGTTTTTTTGAGACTACCTGCCAAGAGCATAAGGCTAATTCAGCTCCGAGCGAAATTTTAGAGGCTGTTGGAGAGCTTCCGAGTTCCGGTCGTTTCCAATACCGAGGGCATAATCGTGGACTCCACAGCGCCTGGACCATCCTTTCCAGCCGCGCTATCCAGTTTCGGGTAGCCCTGGTCAAGACAAAGCTTTTGGATGGTTACAACTTCCGCAGCATGCTCTGGGCGTCTGTGAGCGCCAAAATGGTCAGTTTTCGATTGTTGCGCAAATGGAATGTCCTAGAGAATCTCCTCCTATTCCTGACATTTTTCCTGGACAGCCAGCACAATTCTGAGCACATCTGTGATAATAGTTTTACCGAGAGGAAAGACACAGACCATTAAGCAGTCCGCAACATGAAGAAATAATGTCTGAATTTAAGTTTGTAGCCACTGCACCCGCTCATGAATGAACTCGACTTGGTTGAGTTCTTGAAATCCATGACGAACGAAAGTCTTCCAGGAAATTTTTCCTCAATAGCCAGCAGGATTCTGGGCAAATCTGTCAGCCGACCATGAGCAAGAAATGGGGCGGGTTCGAACACAGCAAGAGAGATCACATCCAGAGTTCTGTACAAGTTCATGCGTTATACAACGTAGTACGTCGACGAGTTAATCGCTGTTACTTTTATGCATGTGCTTAGGCTCTGCACAATGTGTCGAAACAGGCGCTGCAGACACCTGTTCCCACACATTGAGCAGAGTCCAAACGTACATGAAAATGCATGTAAATGATAATATACGTAATAAAGCGGCCTCCATCTACTACCCTCCGTGGTCTGGACCTTCCCTATCGTGAGTCCTTGTCCAGGCATCAGGCATCACTGGTCGTGGACTGTTTGTAACAGAACGTCTACCCAACAATGATGCTCGCGGACCTGGAAATTCGAATCATCGGCGCGAGGAAGCGGCAAGCAATTCAAGTTACATACCACGCTGACCCAGCCATTCCCAATGGCTAGCCGATAGTTGACGCCACATTGAGGGACCGGCCTTCCCCATCGGCGTGGGGATGGCCGCGTATTCACTTGAACACAATACATCAATCAGCGCTTTGTTCAAGATTTAATGAGGCGAAACATAGGAAACTGGCCGATCGAAATCTTCATTGGGGTTAGCTACGCCCCTCAGATTAGGTAGAAGCCAAAAACAGGGAGAGAGTTAGCGGAATAATGACGTGCCTCAGCTGATTCATTGAACGATTCGGGTACAGAATGCCTTGGAATAACTCAATCAGAGATCTTCTTTGAAAAGAGGAGGGAGAGAAGGAAGAACAGGTCGCCGGGATGTTCCTTGGGGTTAGCTACGCCTCTCAAATCCTCGGCAACGTAGAAATGCAGAGAAAGCGAAGGAAAGAATCATATGCAACTGTCGGCGATGATGGCCTGGTCAGTTAAAATTCGGTTAGGTGGCGCCGAGTCATCGTATAGGGATCATGCCAAGATCCCAGAGACATGACCGAAGAGCAACGCAACGTTGTGAGTGCACATCAAATAGTGCCCCGTGGTCCTATCAGCAGTGACGTAGTAGAAAACATCGGCGATCAAGGAGAAATTGACGGTACAGATGGGCCTCCGAACATGACAGTCAAAGGAGTTTTCCAAGAATTAATTGCGGGCCAGAAAATGTCGCGCATATTTAGGATCGTTTGTTTTCTCATCTGCAAAATATAATCAGTGAATCGTTCCAAAATGTGGAGAGAGAGAAAGCGGCTTCAAGAGTCATCAGTGGCGAGCTGCTCAATCCATGCGATTGAGGGTATCTTGAACGTGGCGGACCGCGGCGAAAAGCAAAGAAGCGTCTTTTATAACGTCCTAAGTGGACGGTCATCCCCACAGCAATGGGGATGGCCTAATGGTCACTTGGAAAGAATAAACCAATCAGTGATTTGTTCAAGATCGAATGAGAGCAATGATGAGAGACTGATTGAATCCTCCTTGGGGTTAGCTACGCCCCTCAGATTCGAGATACGCTCCGATAAACCGAGAACAGCAACAACCAATAAAACATGAACTTGCCTGTGCCAATTGTTTACGAATGTGATGACGAGGTCATGTACCTGGAAAATAAATCAGGGATCTTTGTTCAAGGAAGGAACTTCATAGAAGTAGAGACAAGTCAACGAAATCTTGTGCTACGCCCCTCAGATCCATGAAATGCCGAAATGGAGAGAAAACGAAAGCATTAGGTGACTGATCGGATGCGGGGAGGTGGTCATGGATGGGAATGCCACTCCGATTGGACGTTGGGTGGGGGGCATCGATGAGGAATGATGCCCTGCGGGATGTCAGTCCGAATAACCACGTTGGCGGAGCTCATCTGGGCAAATATCAGTGCGGTGGCCGAGGGGATCACCAGGCATACCTCTAAGCCTCCGGGGTGGAAAACAACCGGGTCAATGTGACCAGAGGGGCTGTCCTGAACTGGGGACGCGAAAGCCGCGTAGCTCGATCGAGTCACCGAGCCATTATTCTCTAACAAACAAAGCCTCGCGTCCAGGAGTGCAATACTCAAGGATTGTGGGGTGCGGCAGTGGCTTTGTAATGGAATAAGAGGCGGTCCCGGATGGGACAATTAACCATGGTTTCAGTCTGCCCTTTATACAAACCCGGGATCCAACCGGGGCCGAAACCCCGAATAGGTGCGCGGATGTTCTCACTCCCGCGAGGGCCAAACACTTTCTCGTAATTCCTATCCGAAGGGACAGTCGATGCAAACCCAATTCACCTTCCTAGCAACATCAGCAGCTTCAATTTTGACAACCTCTTAGTTTATCTATATAAAGGACCCAGATATTTTCTCTTCCCACTGGCACATAATTTAATGCTCAACTCTTGTTAGCGTACACCATAAAACCAACGAATTTCTTGTCTCCATCTTTGCTCTGTCCACCTTCTTCGGCATCTAAGATGGAATATCCCACCCCATTTCCGAATTCACCCGTGACGGCAATGTTTTCCATCCCGCACTTCAATTTCAACTTGCACGTTGCTATCAGGTTGATGTTTGGATTGAGCCTGCGTTCTGCAACCTCGTCGAGATGCCGATCGTGTCTCTGAACATGGATCACATGGAGCAAATTGGACCGCATGGATCTTTCCACCTTGCTCAAACACAGGGGCAGCTTCTCAAAGTCCCACGCGAGCTCGCTTTTCATATTCCGCCCACAACCCACGACAATGACTGTGTCACTGCGGCATTCTGTAACCACGCCTGGGCCCGCGAATGGGGTGAGAATGTTCCCAGGATCATCCACCATCCCGAAGTACCGTGTGATTCTGTCACCATTCTCACGGTGACTGAATCCACGAACATTGACACGCTCTGCACGCCATGCAAAGTTGCATCTGTCCGTTGGCTGTGGGGGAAGAACTGGTTGAATAGGGAGGAGGAGGCAATTCAGAAGGGCATCTCTGCTTTGATGTCGTTGCAAACGGGGTCGCCAGTCTGTGCACGTTTGCGTGACGGGACTCGGGTTGAATCTGCATCGGAGTCTCATGAAGTTTCTCTTTGATTACACTACACCCTCTTTTGTTCGTGTTTCTACCACACACTCCCTACCTACTTCATACTTACTTATTAATGGCATAAGGTGTTACGCCTTCAAGTTCACTCAGGCTGACACAATAGAGGTTCCTGAAGGCCCTAGACAGCGTCAGCACTTCCAAGGCAGGATGTCTTGCCCTGACAAATTGCGGTGGATTGGAGTGGGTTTGCACACTCCAGATCCCCCCGAGTGTACAATGCGAGCAACCAATGATAAATTTTACTAAAAGGCGTCTAGATTAAATAATTCATTTCCCATGTCGCAAGTAACAGGGACAGCCGTAAGTAGATTATTTAGGCTCGTACATAGAGTTAATCACGATGCCGTGGGACCTGGCGGCCTACCGGATAGGCCTGCCTTCCCCAGCCATCCACCGTTCCTTCGCCTCTGTCCAGGGCGTATACGTAGGCAGATGGGCGGCGCGTCCGTGTACTTTTTCTTCCTCCTTAGAAAGTATTGTCAGTGGCTACTTTGATGATGCAATGCATATATATACCTTCTGGGCGGTTATTTGAACTAGCCCATCCAAACGTTAGCCCACTCCATGGTCTGCAGGTTTAAAACTTACTCCGTGTATGTTTCGGTCCCAGATGGAGAGGCTGTCGGTGATTCAGTCGTAGTTTGTGTCCGGGCTACATATGTATATATGTTCAAATACATCTGTGTTTCAATGTGGATGGACGTACTTTGCAATGAGAGCGAGGCAGATAAAACAAATCCATTTTCAAGGATCCTGGCCTTCAATACGTCCTTCTTGATCTTAGAAGGATCGAAGGTGGACTCGGGCCAGCGGGAAATTTGCCCTCGAATGATGGCAATCAAATCCTGTTTTGTCTTGTCATCCCTGATAATACGTATTATCGCATGTTAAGACCCGGAATTGCGATACATACAGATCCTCTTGGGAGTATGGGCGATCAGTTGACTCTATTGCCGTTCCCGCCGACGTCGCCAACTCGCCATGCGGATGCAACTCCCCGGTTGTTAGGCCCCCCGCACTGTGTGCCTAAACGGGTTTGAGCAAGGAATATAATTTCATAACGGATTAACGTGCCTCAAGCACCACAGTGTCTTCCTTGGAGCGCGAGATGATCCCGGGATCTCCGTGTGGGGTTACCGCTTTCTCGGTGCCGTCGATATCGAGATACTGTGGCTATTAGTAATTCAGAGTTTAACTTGGATGCATTGACATCATTGCTGAGAAGTACCTCGATTGTCTTGGCGCCTCTCTCCAGCTCGCGAGATGGGCCGTCGGCCGTTTCATTAACAAGGGGCTGAAATCAAATTGATCATTTGAAGACCACAAAGCGCCGGTGGAAACATACATCAGGCTGCACAGTTCTTCCCTGGGTGTCCGGGAGGGCCTCAGAATCTTTGGGGTGCGTTTGCGTTCTCGTTGTCATCCCGGAATTCGGGGGCCCGGGAAGTCGTGACTAGGAATGTTGACGTTGAGACTCAATGGGGCCAACAGTGGCGTACCATGCAGCAGACTAGGCCACCCATGAAAAGTTCCTGTGAAGTTGGGAAAGAAGGCGGGAAGTAAGGTAGGACAGCGCCGGCGCCTCGCGGCCAGTATCAAGGACATATGGGGTGCGTACGCTGCGTGTTGGCCACGTGGTGGCCGCATGCCGCGGCCCGCTGGAAAAGATATGATCGGTGTACTGAGCCAGTTTACTAGACTCGTCACCAGTCTGCCAATGACGGCAAAACTTAGTGCAAGCACTATGCCGTAGGCAGACTGGTAGTTCTCGTCAGATGTCAATGCTGTGCGCGTGGAGTTTGAAATTTTGGGTGGTGCCGATCGTCGGCATCATTGTGGCATTGTGGCTGTGCATCGCCCTATAAATGAGATTTTTCGTGCTCGCGCACAGCAGGATTTGAAAAAAATCTAAAGAGGCAGTTTTCAAGATATCCGGATTCTAAAGACCCCATCCCTTTTGAATTTTGAGAAATGACTGAAATTGAGCTCGGAACAGCAGAGAAGGAAAATTTTCAAACTCCGCGCGCAGCCCTTGCACAGCATCCGAGAACTACCAGTCTGCCTACGGCAACGTGCTTGCACGAAGATTTTGCCATCTCTGGGCAGACTGGTGACGAGTCTACCAGTTTACGGGTCAATCCTCTTGGACAAAAGAGTAGGCATGAAACTGGGGTGATTTCAAGATTTTTGGGACACTTACCCTATGCCATATGTGGAAACTCCGTCAGGAATGGGTTTTTAGCCATTTATTTTGTGCAGCTTATTTTGAGAACATCTCTTCCCAAATAATAGTCTATATGAATCGCAAATGCGACCTCAGTCATATTTCCTCTGAACGTCATCGTCAGGGATTTGAGCTCGTAATGTCACGTGACGAGGCTGCAACGAGGTGGTTTGGAAATGGTGATGAGTGGCCGGCAAGCGGCGGGGCACAAATAGACTCAGGAAAATGGCCATTCTGCATGTAAATTGTGGATTAAGTTCCAAGGTAAAAGGTAGGTGACAGTTACAGGAGGAATCTGAGGAAAGCAGGTAAGCAGATTGGTACGATCGATCTCCATCCCACAAATATTTTATGCCTGGGGTGCAAAAAAACTTGGGACTCGAGCTGACCAAGCAGTGTTGGCACAGGCCAGGCCGAGGGTCAAAACGGCCTGACGAAATTGAAGTTGACGGCCGTTTGACCGGGTTTGACCCTTAATCACAGGATGCGCGCCCCTCCACAACCGCTTGTGGTCATTCAAAAACTCCGCCTCCTGTTGCTCACTTCCGCCAAAAATTCCGGCCTGAATCCTGCTCTAGAATCGGCACTCCAAAATAAAACCCCGCCTTCATCTTTCAAATGGCGCCTTCATCCGACTTCATCATGCTCCCTATTCTCATCCCCAAATAACACGCCTTCATCTTTCTCGGGATAATTCCAAAAATCCGCTGGCTTCCAATCCCAGTGAATCCCAGTGATTGCCAGATATTTGTCACCTTCATCATGTCCCGTAAGGCAGGCCTTCATATGTGTTACTGCTCGGAAATTGGGACTTCCATGGCGAGAACACGGGTAACTGCTGGTACAATAAAGAAGGAAAATGTGGATCGCATCTCAACAGCGACAACATCTAGTCAATTTCCCACTGGATGCAAACACAAAATCCAAGATTCCTGGTGCTCCCTAATTGCAAACCTGAACAGAAAAATTCATGAGTTTGTTTTCATTACAAAACTCGTCCCTTCATCTTGCCCGACCTTCATCAAGCTCCCCAATTGCCGCCCCTCAAATGCGACCTTCATTCTTCTAATCGCCCTTCATATTTCAAGCCTTCATCTTGCCCGGTTTCCACATCCTGCTGCCTAATCGTTATTTCAATTTCAATTTTTTCCTCATTTTACTCGTGTCCTTTTCCCCATCTTCGTCTTGTTCAAGCTGCCTTCACCCACGGATTTTTTATTTTATTCACCGGCACCCGCGAAGCATTTCGCCATCTGGCCTGAATAAGCCGAGAAACAAACATCTCGACATCGCAGTGGGCTGAAGGGAGGAATTCAACATTAGAACAAACTGTGGAGTGGATGAAATCAACGCTCCGGATCCGCCTAGCTCCACTTTTGTCAGACGACGGGTTTTCCGATACAGATTCTTTGGCCCCAAAATATTCAGAATACTCTATTCTAATGAGCTCCTCAGTGTATTTATTCACCGGCGGCCCATCGGAAGGGCCAGAATTCAGGACCGACTGTGGAGAGCCGGGCTCCACATTGACGCAACCCGTGTGCGAAGGGAAGAAACTGTGGAGCAGATGACATCGGCTCCCACCGGCACCACTTTTGTGTTGTGTTGTCGGGACCGGAAGACGTCGCCTTCATGTGTTTATTAAGCCTTCATCCATCTGGCTTTTATTTCATTGGCCTTCATCGGTGTTTTGAGATTCAAGTTGAGAAACCAACACCTTGGCATCAAGAAAGTCATGATCTTGACATCGCAGTGGAGCCAGGTGCCGCAATTCAACATCAGACCCCGGGAAGAACCGGATGACATCGCCTACTCCACCTTGCTCCACTTTGACGTTTGTCTCTACCCACGTCGTTTGTTATAAAGACATCATCCCGCTCTGGCGATGACTGGTGGAGGACGCTAATCACCCCCCTTGCGGCGTCGCGCCTAGTTCTATGTAGCTAATACTCCTTTACGTTTAATCCATCCTCGGCGTCTTGGCTGTAAGAACACTCGAAGTTCATCACATTTTCACGCGTTTTCGCGTTGAAACTCGGAGATTGGGAGAGCATGTGAAAGTAGGAATCCAACCACTAACACTACACACAACCAATCCAAGGCGCATGAGTTCGGGGCTCCACACAAAGTATATGTGTGCTGCAATCCAGCAGAACGACGTCGAAGTAGCCCAGTGTGGCATGTCCACCAATAAAAGGTGTGTTTGATGAAATAGTTGAGGCCGCGCGACCAGCGCGCTGCGAGCGTGATGAATGCAATCAAAATATCCTTCCAACAATTCTCCTTCCTTCCCCGCCATCCTATGAATCTCTTTACCAACACAACCTCCAACCAAAACCAAAACCAAAACCGACTCTCAACACCAATCCCAAACCAAACCATCCCATCTAATAACCAGACCAACCAAATCCATAACCCAAATAAGAGGACGGTCACTGGCATTGCCAGCAACAACCAGGACGATCCTGCGCTGGGTCTTTCCTTGTTCAGGGGACGCTCCATAAGTCACGCAGGGTGCTGGGGTCGGGTCTTGAATACGCGCCGACACGTCCAAACGAAACCAAAACTAAACCAAACAAAGATCAAGGGAAAGGTGGGGTGTATATATCCTATTTTCTATCGAGTTTACATTGGGCTTTTATACCTACACTGTTTGGGCTGCACAGCCAATCACAAACAGCTATTGTTCACATAGAAACCATTGTTCAGATGAAATGTGTTCCCGTTTCCTTCCGACACGTTTCCTTCTCGACACGCCACAGACCAGTGCGCGCTGTTCCCATCAACCACGTGCCCGTGATTCCGTGTTTCAGCCACTTCCAAGGAATATACTGAAATTGCCAAAATCAACCAATTAATGGTGTTATCATGCCCTGGCACAGAGCCAGCTCATCAGCGTTGTTGGTGAATTTTGTCGACAACGGTGAGCTCGACATTGAGCTTGAAATTTTGCATGGGTATGTGGAATGGGATGCATGGATGGAGGACTCCCTTGGATGAGGAAGGATTTGAATTTTGCTGAACCGCTGAGTCGCAGCAACATTGCACCATCGCGGATTTTCGGTCCCACGTTCCGGTGTTGGGACGTTGTGGCCGTGTTGTATTCCGGTCATTTTCAGCTATTCAGATCGCGCTCGGAGGCATTATTGACCTCTCCAGCGGCCAATCAGTGCTTTAGTACTAGTTCAATTGCATCTTTTAGGTTAAGAACGAAACCCTTGCAAGCTTTGGATTCAACGAGGAGTGCACGGATAAAAAATTGACAGTCACTGCGTTTCGACCCCCCCTAGACTAACCTCTGTTTAGGTGTGGGTAGCTGTGGGGGGGGGGGGGGGATGTATTATACTTGCGTGGTCCAAATGTCTGAACAACGAGTCTACCGAAGACAAACAAATAGTAATGTAAGAGTGGTTATTCTTACATGTAACTACAAGATGCCAACGGAGCACACACTATTCCAGGGGGTCGATCAAACAAGACGCTGGCTTGCTGTGAACTGACCGGCCGCTTGTATGGCTGGACCTCCGGTTACAACCCTGTGGGACCTGACCACCAACAGGGTGTGTTGGTGTGCGGGAGGGGTTCTCCTCTCCCAGGTATAACTCCCCGGTGTCCATCAGTTACAGGCAAGTTGTCGAATGTCTTTCCCTTTGCAAAATGCATGCATGAAACAACCACAGAATAAATAAAGGCCTTCCGAGGAAGGAATGGATTGATCAAAGCACAGACGCAGCCGAAACACATTCACGCCAACAGTGTTGGCTCATTAACCAAAAGCATCGGACTAGCTTCGATATTTTTAGGACATCATACGCCAGTTTCCCGAGGAGAGGTGTAATAGCTCTCTGAGAAAGCAGACCTTTAAAAATCTGGAACGCGTCGATAAACTGATCAAGAATGCCTGGGAGCAGTTCCTCAACAGTTTCCATGAATTTTGCTCGTATAGGCAGTAGCTCAGGGTTCTGACAGACAAACATAGCGTGCGCGGGATCCTCAACATAGGCATAACAGAAACGGCAGAGTCGCCACTGCTGTGGTACAATTTTCTTGCCACGCTCAGTCCATCGCCGCCGTTCTATAGCAAGGCTATGGCTCGACAGGACCATTTTCGTGAGCGCTCGGCGGTGCTCGGGAGAAGCGATTCGCAGGTAGTGTCGGAAATCGAGGGACTTCTTTACTAACTTCCTCGATTCTGAATCCATCTCAAGACGGCCAACAAGGAGATCCCTAACCCGTGAGGAGGACTCAATCTCGTGGTCAATCCAGGCCTCCATGGATTTCTCTACGCATTTCATAGCCACTCGACGGTTTTCACGTTCAGATCCGTAGAAATGTTCAAGTTAACGGGCACATAGAGACGTGAGAGTACGATCCGAAGATCGTTCATCCAGCTGAGCTGTTGGTTGCGAGCAAGATGGATGGATTCCTGAAGGGCATTCGACGCTGGCCTTTCACTGTCCAGTCCCAAAAGATAGCAGAGATATTTCAGTGCCAAATGAACACGGCGATATTTGATAGGCCAGATACCAGTCTCTGAGAACAGAACAGCTTTCATACTTCGACGTCCAACACCCAGCATGCGGCGCAAAAATTTAACCTGCACCCGTTCCAGTCTCGCAAGACTCTTTAAGTCTATATCCAAGCAAACATCACAGCCCGCAGTAAGATATGGATCAACGCGGGCCATATACAGAGTTCTGGCATCCCAAGCAGGTAAACTGCCAACGAAACGATCAAGGCCCAACAAAACATTTGCAACTGTGGTCGCTTTCTGGGCTTTGACCTTGTATTGTTCTGTCCAGATAAATTTCACACCAGTTTCAAACCACACTCCAAGATAGCAAGCCTTGTGAACTTGCTTGACTGCGTTGCCGCCCAGATGAAACTTCGGGGAACCATTTTGCTTCCGCCCAAACAATTGGTACAAGCATTTGGGGATGGATGTCTCACAGCCATTGTTATCCGCCCAGCATTGTGAGCCGTTGAGATGGGCCTGGAACCCGGAGGGTGCACCCGATGCAGTCATAATGTCATCCGCATGTTCAACATTTGTGATTGGAACGCCGTTCAATTCAATATCTCGGGGTGCCAAGCCAGGCAAAGTCTGCCATGAAGAGATTCCAAAGATGAGGAGAGCCTGGATCACCGGTCAGAATGCCTAGCAGAGACCTGAAAGCCGGCGCAAAGCGGCCATCCAACCGGACAAGGTAGCGGATGTGATCATACAATTTTTTAAGCCACTCAATCATTGGGCCCGAGATTCCCATCGTCGCAAGTTTAACCCAAAGCGTAGACCGATCAGTTCCGGGAAAGCATTCTTAAGATCCAGGTAAGCCACGTAAAGTGGTTTTCCAAGTGCATCAGCCTTGTCAATGAGGGATAGAAGAACAAAGACATTGTCGTTTGTTCGCAGATGATCCTGGAAGCCATTCTGGGTCACAGGAATTAGCCCGAAGTCTTCTGCGCCTTCTCGGATTCGTCGATCGATAATCAAAGTTAGCATTTTTAACATGCAACACTCCAACGCGATAAGCCGGTAGCTTGAGGGATCAGCGGCATCTTTGTCCTTTTTGAGGATCCCAATCAAGAGGCACATCAACCAGAACCGAGGCATGTCTTGGTGCTTTAGACAGTATCGAAAAAATTGGAGCAGCTTCTCGTTTGGGATGTCCATGCAATCTTGGTACGAAAAACCGTCAACTCCAACCGCGGTATCGATGCCATGAGCCTTAATATGTCGCTTCATGGCTTCAATTTCCTCAAGCGATATCTCTCGAGTACACGACTGGCGCGGGGACATGTCAGGAAGTGGAGCCTTCAACTTTCGGTTCATGCTAGCATTGAATGCGAGCTGCTCTGAATTGAACGAAGCAGGCGTCACTTGAGGATAATTTAGCCGTGCCTCGAAGTCTTTAGACAGGGCATCCACGGAGACCTTCGATGGTTTAGGGCGGGGATCAGTACGCTTCCGAACAAAATCCCAGAACTCTTTCGGCTCCTTGCAAGCGAGAAGCTCCTGCCTTAGACCAAATTGAAGAGCATGAACTTTGGCACGGCCACGATGACTTCTGCCCGTATCTTTATCCGGAACATCTTCACCCGTCTTCCAAGGCTTGGGTTTAACTGGGGATTTCTCCTCTAAGGTCGTGAAAACCTTACGCCTCGGCCTGTATCGTGGCTGCAGACAATGAACAGGGTGCCAGGCGACTAACAGTTGGCAGGAAATCGCCTGAGGCAGTAAAAGACTCAGAGCTGACTTTGCCAGAGCATATGCACTACGCTTTGACTCATTGTTGGCCTTTGAGTCAACATGGACGAAGCAGGTGCCGGCCTTCCTGTCTGCCAGAAGACTGACAATGGATTTGAATACATCTCCATTTCTTCCCGGCCACCCCAATTGCATATTCTTTGCTGCGGAGTAACATAACTGTCGTATAATCATCTTTGAAGTGCAGAACAACAAGATACTCTTGTCGTTCGGAGCACGTCGAATCGCCTCATGGATAGCAAACAACCTTGCGCGGTCTGCGTTCAACTGTTCAGGTCCCGGAACAGCAAGTGATTGGTTCAAAGGCGAATCAAGTCCGAAGAAAATTCCAGCGCCAGCAGGACCACCCTTCTTGCCCTTTGCAACGGTGCCCTCAACATAAATATGTATTGGCTGGGTGTCTATGAATGTGCGTCCCCACAAAGAGTCCAATGCCTCATTGGGTGTCTGCTTTCCATCCATGGTGGCCTGGTAGAGTTGGTCGATGTATGCAGAACCTCCGAAGTTCGGTCTGGCTTCACGATTCTGGGACACTATCGGAGTTTGTGTGAACACAGTAGCATCTAGTGTAATGCAAATCCGCATATGATCTGCCCAATCATCATCTTCGATGGGAGCAGGGCATGCGACCTCGAATTTACGAACGAAAGGCAGTAGGCCTTCTGATACCATAGCATAGTCAATCACGGACTCGCCGGCACTTTGCCAGGAGGTCATACGGCCAGGGGAGCATGTCTCGAGTGATGTACCATTCAAGATACACAATCCATGGAGCCCGCACTCGTGTATAACTGCACGGCCGCGTGAATTGATTTTCATATCCAAGTCCGCTGATATTCTTTCCCAGTGCTTGGCCCACTCCGTTCCTGATTGCAGCGAACCAGTGCGTGCATTGATATCAGTGAGGAGGGCGACATGCTTATCAGCACTCTGGGTACAAAGTGCAATTGTTTCCCAGAGTTTCAGAAATGGTTCGACATCCGTCCATCCTTCCCATCGGGAAGACTCTGGAGGTATGTACGCCCCAATGAGCCATATAGTACCCATATCAAGCACGAGGATGTCCGATGAACTTAGTTCTGATTTTCTGAAAGTAAATGTGTTCCGGATTATTAGCGCAATGCCTCCACCACGCCGAGCATCTGTCATGCGCGGCTTTCTAGGAAGCGAGACCAAGGTATATCCCGCAGGGACATCAGCGGCTTCGTCCTCGCCCGGAAGCATATCAGTTTCAGCAAAAAACATAATGTCGTACTCGCACAGGAGCTCATGAAACTCAGGACTGGTGAGCTTCAACGTGAAGTCGTGAAAGATGTTCCAGTACATAAGATTTACTACATCTTTAACTGGACGCGGACGGGCACCTGTAGCTCGTCCATGATCTGTACTGTTGCGGTCTGAGCGAGACGGTGGTTCGTTGCCACTAGCGTGACCTCTGAGGCGTCCAGACCAAGCACCTGTGTTTTGCGAGGGGCTCCCGATCGAGGACATGAATCCGCCGGCGCCATTTTGCGTCGCAGAAACACTACGTGCATAATCGCTGGCGATCGCAGCCAGAAATCCATGAGACCCAGAAAGATCATTGACAGAAGGTATAGAAAAAACGGCTGGTCCAGGACAGCATGGCGACGGGAAATTTGCGGTGGGAAGCGAGGTGAGCGCAGAACAGGTTGACCGAATATACGCAACAAACGGGGTGTTTGATAATAGGCGGAGAGATCGCGAGTCATTTGTCTTGATGGTGAGAAGACCGCCAGCGAGCAGCAATGACAGAACCGAAACAAGAACGAGGAGTGCCGTGAACTGGAGAGCCGCGGGCATTGCCTCGCCAATCACAAGCAATCCGAAAGTAGCGATGCGCGGAGACGCGGACGGTGACGCGGGAGATCCGAAATCTGTCAGAGGTCCGTGCGTGGGTGCAAAAATTTCGGGATCGACGCTAGCGGTGCCAACGCACGGGCTGCCCCCGGTGGTCCTCGCTGTGCCCAACAGGCGGCAAGCGGGGCACACACCCTTCTCACGAGGGCCCCTGGTCTCATCAAGCCTGGAGGCGCTAGACAATTCCGTCTTGAAGGGGAACACGGGAGGATGAGACGGCCGATACGTGTCCACAGGCGACGTGTCCGCAGGCGACGAATCCACGAGACAGTTGTCCCAGTCTTGAGCTCGAGCAGCGGTACTACCCAAGACTTTCTGTCCGCTCACATCCGAGGGCGATGCGTGGGTTTCTGGCATCGGAGCAGGACATGCACAAAAATGTGTATGAGAAGGTACGTTTCCCCGGCTCGACTGCGGGTACTCCACACCAAGATGTCTTGAGCATCGACATTCAGGGGCAATGTGGTGGTTTCCGGGGCAGGAGCAAGGGCTAGCAAGCAGATGGCCAGATTCGACATGATGGTGAGAGAGGTAGCTAAGAACGTGAGGTCAAGAGCATTGGGTTCTAGGGTAAGTCTAGGTAAGCGGAGGGTATGATTGCAGACAGAACTTCATGACAAGCTGCAATTTTGATTGTTTCCACTTGGGATTGAAGTTTCAGAACCCCAGAACCCTGTTTTATCAACAAAATTTTCGTTTCGAGCCTTGTTGTACCGTGGGAAAATAAAACGCAAAATTTGGCCGGCTGACCAAAAAAATAGTGTACCTCTTGGAGCCTCTGGTCCATTGGAAGTCATCTTGACAAGACAAATCCACGTAGAAGGTGCTTTGAATGGCTCTGCTCCTTGACGGCCATTGAGGCCGACATATGCATACCTATGAACCGAAAAAGGAAATTGATGCGAGGTACAGCCACCGGCTACTACCGGCCCGGTACCGAAAACGCAAAATCTTCCTGACGAAAAAACATATTTTCCACTTTTCAAAGTTTTGCCGAGGGATCCATAAAGGACCTTCTTATAGTGCTATTCACACAATAACATTGTATCTCGATAAAAACTGGGGTGTCAGTAGCGATTTCCAAATCGGGACAAAAACTTGTCGCAAAGTTTGGTCCGCAATCATACTAGACAGACGTCCCTAGACACAAAATTTGGCTAGCTTGTGTAGCCTCTGTGTAGCATCTGTGTAGGTACCCCAACAGGGTCTGTCTAGCCCAGCGCAGATCAGTGTAGATCAGTGTAGGTGTTCGTAAGCACCTAGTCGGAGCTGCGATATTTGCCTTGCCGTCATCTTTGGGTCCGGGCCTGTCCAGAACCTAAGTGACTAGACAGATATTTTTAGATCCTAGAAACGACGACATGCGACCAAGTTTACCTGGAGATGATGCCTGATGTCTTATCTTGAGCCAAACATATATGTTGGCATCTGTCTAGGTCACTACACTGACCCTGGCGGACCTAAACTGACCTACGCAGAGCTAGGCAGACACTCACACAGCTAGACAGATCGAGCGAAAGCGACTAGGATTAAAAATGCTTGATCGCCAAATCCAAGTCTAGTGGCCTACACAGAAACGTCTGTGTAGTGCAGAGCGCAGTCTCAAAATGGAAATGATGCTGTGCTACTTAGCTCCGACAAGAAAAAAAATGGTTCCACATCGCACCTTAGCTAGCATTAGATGTAGAATGCAGGACGGGACCTAGAATTACCCGTACAACGCGGGACGGAAAACAACTCGAGGCGGTTCGAATAAATACAGAGGGAAAATAGCGCAAAAGAGATAAACAAAAATATAAAATAAGGCAGCGCCGAGACTCGAACTACGGATCCCCCACCCACATCACAGTAAAGTAGGATCCTAACCAACTGAGCAAAACTCCCGATAAGAATGCAGCAACTCAAGCACTTATCTATCCGTGAGAGCGGTCACGTGTGCACGTGACCTGTACAGCGTAGGGGTCCTTGTGCTTGAGTCGTGCGTGTGAAATCTTGTACCAGCTACTGATTTACTTACCTTTTGTCCAGGTTATTCTCAAAGATAGAAAGCAACTGCTTGATCTCGACAACATCTTTGGTGTTCCAATTCGCGAGAAGAAGTTAGTCTCGGCCCTCAAGAGAGCATGCTCCAGTGTGCCAAATGCATTTCGTCAGGATCTACGCCGCCGTGTCCCCTTCTCCAAATAGGCCTTGCTGATTTTATTTACCAGATCCGCGATAGCATCGATCCCGCCACTTTCATTCCCCTGGATAAATTCACATACAGCTTGGCCTCCAAGTACGAGCTCGGTGGTGTCGTTCGGGATCTGTCAGATTTGTTCACCATCCATGCTGCGCTCCTCTTAAGTGATGGCTCCAGTGAATGTCGTCTGAGCTAACTCGAATCCTGCAGCGTCGCTTCGCATTTGATCACCCAGAGCTTCTTTGGATTGACGAGCCAGTCGATGAGGACGGCCCTATTCTCCGCAAGTACTTCGTGTCATGGACGATTCGCTCCCAGATCACGGAAGTGGCCGACCCGCAACCCGATGAGGACGATGCGATGAAACTGGGACAAAGGCACCTGAGCTTTCAGAGGCCGCTAAGAAGTAAGTTCATTATATGCGCATATACTCACCTCGATATCTGACTTTGCGATGTCAGGGCTCTCCGCAAACTACTCCACAATGAAATCGACATCGACGCATCTGAATTCCCGTCCTGCTTTTGGGACGATAGACAGTATGACCCCGCCGATATTGAAAAAAATCTTTTCCGGAGTCAGTTCCTTGCACGGGTGAGTTACTTCCTTCTCTAAGGTGCCTACGACGTCCTCACCATTCGTCGCAGATCTGTCGCCATATCTGGACCGGTCCTTCGTCGGCTTATCAGCGCGCCAAATCCATTGGCCACTGGCTCCCTCACGGACTTCACAGACTGGACCGAATCCCTGGCGCGGAGCCAAATATTACCCTTTTTGCTCCGAGCCACCACCTTCGACGCAACCAGTGAATTGAGCGCTCCACCGAGAGCACGTCGCCAGTGAACACCAACCACCCAAGCCCCAGATTCTTCCTCTCCCCGAGCCCTTACGAGCCACACCCTTACTCCACGCCCACACGTCACTGACCCCTATCTCACCTCGATTTCTCATTCACGCGCCGACGACATTTCTGGTTACCACTCTTATTTCCATTCATCTGTGCACCCCATTCCCCGGACTTCCGACCCAAATATCTGTCCCCGACCTCTGAAAGTGTTACAAAATTTATGACTGTTTACACCAAAAGCAGTAGTCACGAAGTGACGACGCGCAATGTATAATCCTTGTATTCCTTGCTGCAACTTCTAAGCGCCCGTCGGACGGCCCAAATGCAAATTATTATCCTGCGCTCCCCGCGAGCGGAGGATTCGATAGCACTGATGGCCCGAATGCAAATGTGAGCTCGGCTTTGAATACCGACTGATACGTCTATTCAACGCCGCCGTGACTCTGAGGAATACATCCATCCAAAAAGTCCAGCGGAGACGGAATGGCGGACTCACTTAAAGGGGATAAAGCCCGTCCGTTGTTGATACGCAGCCCAGCGCAGACTACAGACACCAAGACTTCCAGAGAGCTCAATGGCCACGGCCCGGCTCGCGATGAGAATAACTTCTTCACAATGAACTTCTTCACCGGGCGCTTCGCCTTTCCTCCGACTTTGTTAGAATGCGTCCAGGGCCCTTGCGGGCTGATGGAACAAACTCTACGTCGGTTATAATTGATCCGGTGCGTCAGCGTGCGTCTATGGGATACTATGGGATATACGAACTGAAGGTTGGGATGAGGGCAATACAGATAACGGTGTTGGATAAAAGGAGGCTTATAAGCTGTTTGCAGAACTTAAGGCGTGGCCCGTTTTTTTCTTTCCGCCAGAACAGGCATTGTGGGCTCAGTTCTCGACCGTTAGCCTCGCGTATCCGAGTGGGTCCATCCTTAACTAAGGTTCATTGGAATCTTTATCGTCGTTCTCCTTCGCAAGGGCTTTGAAGGTGGCTTTAATCCTTTCGGACCAAAACCGAAGCCGCGATGAAATTCAGGTACGGCGGCATACAACAAGATGTGCTGGGTCTTCGACTTCTCGAGCTCCTTGGCAAGGGAGGCGATTACCTTGTGTTGCGCCTCCGACCTCTCAGACAGCTGTTGTAAGGTCGGTGACACGGATTGGAGGAGGAGAGCGCTGAAGGAGGAAGTGATCTCGGACTCACGAACAATTGTCAGGTGGTTCGCGAGCCACTCCTGGATGGCCTTCAAAAACTCCTGACTGATGGTTTTGTTGAGCTGGGTATATCTTGCTCCAAGTTTGTGCCCAAAACCCTCCGAGGAGACTCCAAATTCCAGGAGGAGTGGCCGAGGGCAAATGTTCTACATCTCACATTGGCCAATTTTTACCATTCAAGTCGGGGTTCACATTTTGAAAAGCGTGACCCGATTGCCATTAGATTTTGAAAGGCATGACTTCACGTCAATAGCTGGTTCACATTTTGAAACGCGTGACCCAATTTCCATTAGATTTTGAAAGGCATGGCTTGACATCCATAGCTGGTTCACATTTTGAAACGCATGACCTGATTGCCATTAGATTTTGAAAGGTGCAGGAATGGATAGCCCTGATCATCGCGAACATTACCAGCTATTCAGATCCTGCTCAGAGGCATTATTGCCCTTTCCAGAGGGCAATTACTGGTTCACATTTTGAAACGCATGACTTGCTTGCCATTAGATTTTGAAAGGCAGGACTTGACATTAACAATCACAATGCAGACTGTTTACATTCCGCCGCGGTCCCGGAGACGTTTTCTGAGGCGCGTGCCCCAGGAATGGATAGCTATGCCACCAGGCGTTTTAGATAGATCAGTAAATTGTGTGATTGGGTGACCTAGCCACCGATGCCACCAAGGGGTTTTCGATGTATGAGTAAATTTGGTGACCCGGCTATGTAGCGACCGATGCCACGAACCAACGGAGTCTTGGTACAGGCTAACTTATCCACCTGTGCCACCTCATTCTTGCAGCTATCAGCGGGATGCATAGGATTATTGCAGCGTGTACCCAAAAATGAAACGAGCACAAGCATCTTGCACCCTCGAATTGCAAGGACATGAACCGAATAGCGCCCCCAACGAGGCTATGTAGATCTGATGGGTCAAGACTGCAAGGGTATGCCCTTGGAATGCTTTCTGCAGACTACCCTTGAAAGACAGGTGACCGTGAAAATGTCCGAAGCATTCGTGAAACTGCAAGCGCGCCTGGATACACGCCACTTGAGAAAGACGGGTGACTGTCATAACATCGGAAGCAGTCTTGAACCTGCAAGTGCGCACCATTTTGGATACACTTGGGGGATCTATATTATCATATAATCCTTCCTTATCATACATAAAATACAACTGCACCTTTACATATTGTGCAGGAGTACAGGAAAAATCTGAACAGTTGCTAAATAAGCACAGGTCGCCTGTTTCCAGATGTATGACAATATAGTTGACCAGGGTTTTAGATTATAGGCCCTTTGTCTCTGATCCGGCAAGAGATGCATTCACTCCCGCTGGGACCCAAACTACCTACCTACACCTCACCGAAAATATAGATATAGATTTTAACAGGTTTCTGCTCAAGTGAATTTGGGGTGCTCACTGCATCCAACCGGGTTATGGAATACCAGTTTCTCTAAAACAGCTATAGCTTGGATACAAGTTTCAAGAATAGAGAAAAGCTGTTCATGGGCCATGCATTTCACCTTGAAAGTGCAACAAATTTATTGTTTGACGACTGTTGGTGTAGTCCAAGTTTCGTTTCATAGATAGAGTCACAATTGTTTGACCAGAAGAAGAAGGGAGTGCAGATTAACATTTGAGGCAAGATATTTGCTTCCGCTGCGTCCTGTTTCTCGCATGTGCGCCGTCGCTCAAAGCTTTGGACCCGGGGCGTACGTCTCGCCCCCGTGAATCGAATAGAAATCTATTTGCCTCCTTCGAATCGCAGACCCAATTGCTCATCACAGGCATTTTGAAAAGCATGAACAGACGCAATAGAGATGCATTCAATTTCAAATGGCTGCCATTTTGAAAAGTGTGACCCAGCGCAGTAGAAGTGCATTCAAAGGGCTGGCATTTTGAAAAGCATGACATGACACAATAGAGGTGCATTCAAATGGCGGGTATTTTGAAAAGCATGACCCAACACAATAGAGGTGCATTCAATCTCAAATGGCTGCCATTTTGAAAAGCATGACCTAGCGCAATGGAGGTGCATTCAAATGGCAGGCATTTTGAAAAGCATATATATGACCAGACGGAATAGAGGTGCATTCAAATGGCTGCCATTTTGAAAAGCATGACCTGATGCAATAGAGCTGCATTCAAATGACTGCCATTTTGAAAAGCATGACCTAGTGCAATGGCGGTGCATTCAAATCGCAGGCATTTTGAAAAGCATGACCTGATGCAATAGAGATGCATTCAATGCATTCAAATGGCAGCCATTTTGAAAAGCATGACCTGATGCAATAGAGCTGCATTCAAATGGCAGCCATTTTGAAAAGCATGACCTAGCACAATGGAGGTGCATTCAAATGGCAGGCATTTTGAAAAGCATGACCAGACGAAATAAGGTGCATTCAAATGGTTGCCATTTTGAAAAGCATGACCTAGCACAATGGAGGTGCATTCAAATGGCAGGCATTTTGAAAAGCATGACCTGACACAATAGAGCTGCATTCAAATGGCTGGCATTTTGAAAAGCAGTGCAATAGACCTTCATTCGAATGGCTGCCATTTTGAAAAGCATGACCTGGCGCAATGGATGTATATTTGAGAAGTTTGGTGAAGATTGGAAGAGTTCAAAATGGTTTAGTGAGTCCTTGAGCAACGGTTCGGGTATTGACCCTGGGTCAAACTGCCTTGACCCCTCCTTGACCGGCCCAATGCCAATACTGGAACGAGCTAATGTTGGGTCGTCTCTATTGACATTCCCCTGTACCGGGACCCTTCATCTGAAGCGAACGGACGTTTGGGCGGGTGGCCAACTACCACGTTTTTGCCCCTTTTGGGCATGCTGTCCGAAGAAAATTCATACCGACACTAAAACACCATGTAAATCCGTCCAACTTACGATGCACGCCTTTGTTTTGAACCCCATTCGACCTCTCCACTTGGACTACGTGCCTCGAGGCATGGCCAAAAACGCTAGGGTGGCCAGGTACCCGGTGACATACAGTACTTGTCCCTTGTCCTCTGTTCTTGTTCTTGCTGCGAGATCAGGGAGCTTCCTCCCTGCACTGTGACAGCCTTTACAGCATTTCCGGAAAAGGTTGACATGCACCGATTTTCTTTCTCGTAAATAAAACATGACGTGCATGGTTTGGCACGTTCGGCGGCACAGTTCAGCCATCGATTGACGTCCCTCGAGGCTGCCAGGCCTTCCGGTATTATTTTGAGCAATCTGAAGGTCACCGGGAAAGATATACAATGTGGTTGAGGGACTGAAGCGAGGATATGGCATTTTATTTTCCAGAAGAAAAAAAACGGCGCATGTCAAGGTTTTCTGAATACAGTCGGCTGGCTCACAATGCATTAGGTTCTAATGCATAATGCTTGTAATTCATGAGATTTGGGAGTCCACCAAGTTGATAGGCTGGTATTTTATGCAATTTCCCCACAATGCAAAATGCATAAGGTTTCGGGTCATGTTATGCATTGGTTTCAGGCTAGAAGAGGCTGTTCGGAGATGGAAGAGCCGCGTAGTATGCCGCGCACGTCGACCCAACCAAGGGGTGCCTTTACGACCCGCGGCTGCCCAATGAAAAGGAAGGCCTCCTATGTTCTTGAATTAAGCTCGTAAACTACAATTTGGGTGATTTAGAATATCCAAGAAAAAATCACCGCACAAGTTCACGGTCACTATGAGGTTGGCTGCCTACAGTAAATCCACGGTTCACAAACCCGTCACAAACCCATCAAGGACAACACTGCCGGAGACAGCAGTGATTTACGGCCGTTTTAGGGGGATCTTGGTAAATAACCACAAGTAAAGCTCGTTGATGGAAAATGACCTTGAAATGACCAGGCATAAGTAGACAATTTTCGGTTTTTGATGGTGGTATGTAGTGTGGAACAATTGTCTTTCTCAACGGCTCGGTCACGGTGTTTGTGGGTGCCCAAAAGAATTTTTAAAAATACGCCCAAAAAGGAAAGAAGAAAGGAGAGAGAAAGGGAGATTCAGATACCGCTCCAGCGAGGAAACTGAGGGAGTTTTAGAGCCACTTGAGCTTATTTCTGGGACACCAGAGCATGCCATTTTTTTTGTCGGCGCTGCGCGGCCCTTTTTAAAGTGGAATTCAAAGAAAGTAGGAATATCCCTGCGAGAGTTTGCAGGGCGGGGGTTCGATGCTCATATGGTTGATGGGCTTTCATTTCAGTAAGAGTGTAATCGCATATTTATTTTCCGGTGCTGCACGGCCTCCTCAATGATTACTTTACCTGCGATGATGTTGCAGTGTTTTCGGATGTTCCGGTGGCCACGGCCCCTTAGTGTGGCACCCAGTGACCAGAAATATTCTACGAGGAAGAGGGGACTGGAGGGGCCATGTAATGAAGGTGGATTGGAATGTTGGTTTAACTTAATGATCACCCGAATGAATCAATCCAAGTTCTATTACTGTAATGAATTCCAACACTTTGCAAGTTGCTGTTTCTATGGTACTCTCTGTGCCTCTGGTCCCGCTGGATGTATTTCCCCCTCTCCTTACGGTTATGACTGGTCTCGGAGCTGTCGCACATCAAATTTCAATGAAACTCCTCGCCTACCTCCTGGTCGCACCTGGTTCCTTGGGCATTATATATCAACGACACCTGCCGCTCCATGCCGCTGCGGACTTGTGGTAATCTTCCTTACGCTCAGGTGTTTCTTTCGGACAGGAGACTACTTTTTTTTGTTTTTTTTTTTGGAGCGTTTGGGATAATGAAACTCAGTCTGCATAAGCATTCCAAGCTCATCCGCTTGTGTTTCTGGTTATATGCCAGATCGCCGTGAGATGGTCCAGGAGGAAATGCCGTTACGCACTTTGTTAAATCAGTGTGGGACTCCGACCCGAAAATTTCCTATTCCATTTGTTGTCATGGGTCGCATACCCACTAAAACCCCCTCATATGTCCAGTCGTCTGGCAGAGAGTCTTCATCTAGTAGCAGGCCACTCCAAGTCATTAATACAATGTTTTTGTTGAGTGCAAGTGGTCCAAATTTTATCTTATCGGTGACAATACGATCATGTTGCAGAACGGAGTTTAATGCCTTCAACCATTTGTTGTAAATCTCCGTGGTACTTGCAATTCTGCCTGGATTTTCAAGTACTCGGCTTCGCCGAAGATTCCAG
>JARJLF010001077.1:0-102772 GCA_029378395.1 Mycena leptocephala | reverse complement strand
ATTTATTCTTCTCGTGTTCATGTTGGCGGCGCAATGATACGTGAATTGAGGAGGTCTGAGCCTTGTCTTGGGCTCTTGGCGGAATTCATGCATTGACAGGTCTGACTGGTGGTTGTGGGTGATCGGGTGATCACCACCCTCCAGATCGATTCTCACCGATCCACGCGAGCAGGCAACGACGCCCGCCAATTAGGGGCTATATTATTTTTCTTCTTGAAGAGTTCTTACTTAAGCTTATCGTGCTTCTTCCCCTCGCCCTCCCCCTCGCTCCAAGCTCTTTCGGATCGAGACCGCATTAATATTTCTTCCATGCCTAGGCCGAGGCTCAATCTGAAGTTTGAGCTGCAATGTCGGTCGCTGAATGGATGATGACTGATTTACGAAGGGGAAAGTATGACTAGTTTCTTGTTCCATACTAGAATCCTTTCCAAAGATAACCAGACTTATAATTGGCTGGCTGATCTCCCCGCTGGCGCTAAATAAAATAAAATAACCAGTCACGCAGGAATTTGGAAGTTGGAAGTTGGAATGGGGATGTCCATGGGGTAGTTGAGTAAATCTGAACGCCACATATGACAGGCCGAGGGACTCGCATTGACCAAGTTGGACCTTCAATAATATTAATACTAGCTTTAACCCGTGCTCCGCACAGAAGCATGGTCACTGAGTTAGATCGTTCACGCCGATGGCATTCAAATTGTACCCAGTCAAACAAAGCATTGAAAATTAAATGGAGGTCGAAATTTACTAAGGAATGTAAGAATTATAAAGAGGGCAAAAGAGGGTCGGTATCAAGAAAGTCCGTTGTAAAGATGATCAAGGAGTCAAATTTAGATGCCAGTCGCAGGGGAAGGGCTGCTGCTGGGTGCACCATCGTTGTTGTCTTTACGCTTGCCCAGGGTTGTCTTGGTGGGATAGCTCCAGCGAGGCTTCTTTGTCGAACCTAAAATTGATCAGTGGTTGCTCGAGTGTAAAGAGAATCAAGCAAGAGCTTACTACCACTGGCCTGCGACGTGGACTGAACTGGGGTGGACTTCGCAGACGGCGCAGTAGCAACAACATTGCCCAGAAAGGCAATCGTGTCGACCTCGATGTAGAAACGATTGACCATTTTCTCGCCCTCAAGAGCGCCACGCACACCGGCAGGTAGCCAGAAAAGCCGCAATACCTGTTAGCATAGGGGGTGGGCTTCATTTTCCCGTCCTTGAAGCGGTGCGAATCCGGAATGCAGGCAATCAGAGGGAAGAGGGATTTGAGCGGTATGGTATGGGCTGCCTCTGCAGCCCGCTTCGCATCGAAAGGCGGCAGTGAACTGCTCTGGTGCAGCAGTGAAGGTGGCAGTAGCTTGGTCGCTCGTTGCCACCGCGCAGCAGACATAAACAGAGAGCCGTGGCACGGGTTGATGGTCCATGAAGGCTCAGGAGCCTCCAGGTCCAACGCTTCGAGGAGGCGGAGCTGAAAGATGAGGTTGAGCTCATTGAAATGGCGGAAAAACTGACTCACTTCTTTGATGTCGCCAACAAAGAGGAACTTGGCCTGCTCAGCTACGTCAGAGGTTAGACCTCAATACCTGCCTCCTTCCTAGCAGCTGCCATTGGTATGAATCAGTGGTACACATTAGAGAAACTCAATCATGTTTACCTGTGAATTCACGTGTACAATCCGACAGCAGGATAATTCTTTCGGACGTATTCCTTGTCCTCTTCGGGAGAGGGCAAGACATCGGTGTCAGGTCTGAAGTAACGGAGGGAGCCTTGAATATCCTCCATGCCAGAATTGCCGATGTAGATGGTGGCAGTAAAAGCCAGGACGCGAGAAGAGATGGCCTGAGGGCTTTCCAGGATGGTTATGCCGAGAGAATGACAGAGGAGTTATTGGCGTTCATTTTTTGGATAAATTATTGACGGAGAAGTGGAGGAGTAGAAAACCTGGTCTCAAATCGGCCACAAATATATACGTCACTGTGTTCCGGCCCCTTGCAGGCACACCCTTGCCTATGTTCGTCTACGTTCGGCTACATGGTCAAAGTGCTTCGATCGCCGTAGGCAAGGGGACATCGGCTACGTTCAGCTACGTCACGACTTCGCCTAGGTTTGTCCATGGCCGTAGACACACCTTCAAGTTGGTCTCCCCAATCTTCAAATTAACCTTTATTTCGGCCTTTAAAAGGATTTTTTTGCTCTTTCCCCACAGTTTAAACCTCCTCGAGCTTTGCGCAATGTTACAACGCACCGATTGTGGGAGGCATCAGGATATAAGCTTTCGGAAGCTGTCTCTTCTCATCAACCCTGTGCAAGCCCTGCATATCAACACCATTTCAGAATTGACAACAATCAGCGCACTCGCACAGGCCGGGCAAGAGGATCTCTGAGATGTTCCATAGAGTGGTTTCATGTAATAAATTTCCTTGGCGAAAGAGTCCGACGGCAGAATCCAAGTGGAGAGAAAGACGCGAAGTTTGGTTTTGTTATTTTTGGAGGGTGATGTGCCAAGGGCGGCTTGAATAAAAATGTTGATTTTTTGGCCAACTGGGCTTCCTCACAAATATTCTGAAACTTTGCTGTTAAACCATCTGAATGCCGTTGAACATTGCTGATTTTTGGCTTTCAATGGAGACTCTCACATGTTGCGATTCAAAAATTTTGAAGCTGTTTGATCACTTATGTGTCGAAAAAATTGGAACCGCAAATGCAGCAAAACTATTTGAGATATTTTGAAGAAAAAATACAGGAAGAATGCTAGTCCAAAAGGACTTCAGGGTAAACAACATTTGTAGTTTTAAGTTCAGTAGCGGTTTCTGGCAATAAAATCTTTACCCGCTGCCCTGATGTAGCCCTCGATAAGGCGACATACAGCTGCCCATGTGAGAAGACAGGAACCCGGAGATCCAGGCCAACAAATTTGACGGATTGTCCCTGTGACTTGTTGATTGTGAGAGCAAATGCAAGACGCACAGGGAATTGTCGGCACTGAATTTAAAGGTAAAGTCGGTGGTATTGGATGGAGTTAAGGAGATTCGAGGGATGAGGATGGTTTCACCATCGTGATCACCACCCATGAGGCCGCACTCAAGGACCCGCTCAGACATACGGAGCAGAATCATTCTGCTCCCATTGCAAAGCCCGCGTCCAGGAGCAAGGTTGCGCAGCAAAATGAGTGGGCAGCCAATTTTTAAGGATGAGCTCGCCAGGAGGTAAGCTGCCAGAGTTCAGGGTGCGCAAGAATTCGACAGGAATGATAGTTTCATCGCCAGGACCGTCTGCCCCAGCTTCTTCGATGATTTTGTCGGCACTAAAATATGTGCGTGCTTCTCCGGAGAGCGATCCCAAGATAGTGTTATTGATCTCGGAGACGTCGACGTTCCTAGGAGCAAGAATCATGCGGTTAAGGAAGAAGTCGGAGGAGGAGGAGGAGTGGTGTTGATGCCTGGATACACAAAGCCAATCAAAGCGGCTGGATCGTCGCAATTCATTCCTTCGCGCAACGGAATGGTGCTGTCAACAGCAACATCTCGCCCATGCCCGACATCAAGCAGCCAGGCCGCAAAGTCCCGTTCATCCTGTCCACCCACTGCGAGACGCATATTCCTGTGAAGATGGAGGGGTTCCACGTGATGCCAGAGTGGCGAGCGACGAATGGAGGCGCCGACAATGTCTTCTCGGGTGCCTTTTGGGACGACAGGAAGTATTTGTTGGAAGTCCCCTCCGAGCACGACGGTGATACCTCCAAACGGCCTTGGATCATCGAGAAGATCCCGTAAAGTCCGATCTAAAGCCTCGATCGCATGTCTATCCTGCATGCCGATCTCATCCCAAATAATAAGGAGAGTGCGCCGCCGCAGATCAGCTCGCTGACTGTTTTTGGGAATATTGCAAAATGACTCCGCATTGAGGCCGTCGATTGGGATTTTGAACACAGAATGGGTGGTGCGGCATCCAGGCATCAGCAAGGCGGCTATACCCGAAGACGCCACACAAAGGACGATGTTATCTTCGCTGCGAAGACGATGACAGACCGTCTTGTATACAAATGTTTTCCCAGTTCCACCGGGGCCGTTGACTTTGCCGCTGCGCTGTTGGACTGAGTCTATAATCTTGTCAAAAGCGAGCCGCTGCTCCTCATTCAGCAAAGCTGTATTGCGCTCCGCTCGCTCACGCTCCAAATCACGGCTGTAGTTGAGCTGCTCTGCAATGAGAGGGTTTACCACCTCCACGTCCCAATCTTTCTGCGGGAGAGGCATTGTCGGCCAGTCCTTGAGAGCACGATTGGACTCCCTCAAGAGTTTGTCGATCAGGAAGAGGCCGTAGTCGTAGACATCATCGTTGGGCGGATCATTGTGGCCCATTGTCCGAAGTCGATGGGCTAGATCGTCGCAGATTTGGGGACGGAACTGCTGCCACAAAATCGCTGGACGGGATGGCTCGCAGAAGAAGAGCAGTGTAGTAAACAGCTGGCGAAGACGGCTTCCTGTTTGCATTTCACACACCTCCTCAAGGCATTGCCGCCATTCTCCATCGTCTTCCAATAATCCGCGGGCCAGGCATGCTTCAAGGAATGTCGGGTGCACAACACCGTTGTAAGTGCGCAAATCAGCGAAGGATTTTGGACCTTTTACGACTGTCAGAAGAGTTCGCAGGTAGAAGCGCTCGCCAGCCGTAGGAGGAACAAAGTACATGCGGCCAAGTGCAAACCCTTTTTGACGCACAGCCCACCTCTTCTGGTCATTCTTCCAAGTGAATTTCTGCGGAAACTCCTGGTAAGTGTATTCCCGCGCAAGAATTCCAGTGTTCCCGTCGTCTGCGTTGGTGTCAAAAAAAGGCAGTTAAACGGGTCTGTTCATTGCCAGCGCGTTGCAGGACCTCCTGGGGATCTTCACCGGGGTTAAATGTGACCAAATGTTGGCCAGGAAGATGGACCTGCACTCAATACTTATAAGTGAATCCACAGCAGAAGAAAGGGGAGCCGTACCTGAAGCCGAACAATGGTGGGCTCTTGATCATGCATCTCAAAATGAAAAGTGCGCCAGGCAGCCTCAGCTGCAGAGATATATCTGCCCATGATCCAGCGCGTAATCTCATCGTGCTTGTTGCGGACCTCAAGACCTGCTACATCACCACCTTTCTGAATGTACTTGCACACATATTTGAATGATCCAAGTGAGACCGCGCACTCGACGTTGATATGACAGTTGTATTTTGCCGAGAAGTACGGGTTGTATGGCACAATCCAGGAGTTGTCGACCATGAAACCATTAACGTCGTAGGCGTGGCCGTCATTGGGGCGGTAATATTTTGGGTAGCCGTCATCGTCCATTGTTGTTTGCTCCGTAAAGGGCTTGGGGAAGTGCTTTGTGCAGCGGTCACCCTCCATGCACGGAGAACACCTGTTGGCAGGCCCGCAGGGACCGTGCACCATGCACTTCTTCACTGTCGCAAATAGCAGAGGTTGGGTGTCGGGGTCGGGCCATCGAGCCCAGATGGCCGAATCGATGTCTTCTGGCGTAAGTAGCTTCTGTCCATGTAGAAGAAATATAAGAATATGAATGTGCGGAAGGCCGCGCTTCTGGAACTCGATGGTGTACACATATGCCACAGCGCGCCCAAAAACACTGTTCTTATAGATGTCCTCCATAATGGCAGTCTTCTTCAGATGGAACACGCGAGCAATTAGGTCGGGGTGGTCGGATGGAAGTTGGCCAGGAAGTAACTCGCGCACAATTTCGGGCCAATCCGGGTTTGTTGTGACAGTCATGAAGATGTCCACACTCTTGTAATACTGAGCAATAGCCATTGAGTCTTGGAAGCGTTGTCCCATGTGTCTCGGACCGCCAATGTAACTGGACGGGAGAACGATACGCTGTCCGAGGGTATTGAGATCGATGTTGTCGTCATCGGCATGAATAGCGTCTTCGAGGCCGCTGTACAGTTCGGCACGCAGCATCGGCTGATTTTGGCGAAGAAAGTTGAGGCGGTTCTGGTCTGCAGTTGCCCACATATCCACCATATACCGCTGAAGCAGTCGACCACCTCGGAGAATTGTTTTTGCTTCATTGCGGCGTTGGTGAAGGTGGTACGCAACAAAGCGTGTTTGCGTGAGGTGTCCAGGGTACTCCTTCTCCAGCTCATTGAGCCTGAGATCCGGGTGCCAGCCAGGCTCACCGTACGGGAAAAGCAAGACATAATATAAGGGGCTGTAAGCAGGATGAAGGTCACTGATTTTCACCAGCGGCCCATTACGCCGACGAAGGATGATGTCGCCGGGCTCTGTGCCAGGTTGTTCAGGCAAGATAACAGCAACCTCGTCTGCAGTAGGGAGGTTGCCTCTTCGTGCGTGAACCCCAGGAGCAATGCGCAGGCGCACCGAGATGTCCTCCGCATCATCTCCGAGCTGGGCCAGAACTTCGTGCGCATGCAAAAAGAGCAGCGCATACTGGTGATTATCCCGCATGACCTGCTGCAGAATCTCCATTGTATCTCGTCGCAAATTCGAATTATTACGCATTCGATGGTCAAGAGCAACGCGAGGCTCGTATATATACAGCTGCGCATATGTGGGGGTCTGATCTGGAGAGGGAATCAGTGCCCCAGCTTTGTGACACAGCTCCCCACGAATGCGAAACACCGGAGGGCCACCCCCGTTGTTGATGGATCGGTCCTCATTCACGCCGAGGGAGGTAAACGAGAGTGCATTGTTGTACTGCGCAATGTTCTTCCGAAACTCCCGGGCTTGAGCATCGTCACCGGTATACAATTGTTCCAATGCCGCTGGAGCTTGCTGCAGATCGGGCAGTACGACCTTGCCATGATTACAGCACATGCCGAATTCAGGGCTCTGGCGGGAGAGTTGACGGTTTTCTCAGCTTTCCAATGGAGCGCACCGCAGTGCCGACAGGCGATGTCCATTCTTCCCAGATCATGGCGGGCTTGAGGTTCAGTGTATGGCCGTCGCGCATCAAAGAACGGGCTATTCTCTATGCATTGAAACAGTTGTAAACGGAAGAATGTGTTGCAAAGTAATGAAAACTCACCTGTAGCTGCACGATTGCGGCGGTCCCGTGTCGCCGGCGGTGTGGGCAGTTGTCCATTCTCGCGTTGTTGCCTCTCTCGCTCTCGCCGTCGTCGTTGGCCCTCAGCGCGCGCATTCGGTGGAGCGGCACCCTGTGCTGCACCTTGGGGTTCATCTGCGCGTCTAGCCTGTGCAGCATTCTGCCGCCGTGCACGTTGGCCATTCGACCGTGCATTTGGAGCTGCCGCAGCCGCTGCTCCACCTGTAGGCGGCGGTGTCTGAAGGCCCTATTAGATTGTGAGTAAATAGGTTCAATGTAGATCAAGAAAGCGCACCAAAGGTGCTTGTGCGCGAGGGCGGGAAGGGTCGGGTGTTGGAGATCCCGTGCAGTTTTCATTTGGCATGCGTCGCCGCCGCCGACTCGGTGTTTCCTGCAGAGCAAGCTGGTCAGCGTTGCGTGCGGCTAAACGCTCCGCTTCCAAGGAAGGCGACGACGGAGGCACATTCCCCCGTGGTCCTCGGTTGCTCACGTCCTGCAATGTGTTGCGTCGAGGTGAAGCACAAGGAGAGTGCGTTCCACCATATATTGGGGACATTGCATTTCGGCGTGCAAGACGGACACCAGGTATACGTCGTTGGGCCAAAGAGGATGAAGGGGTGGGAGGAGGAGTTGCCCTGGATGGTCCGTTAGAGTCAGGTCAGAATTGTTAGAGCGCACAGCGACACACATTTTCAAAAGTAGAAGCAGTCCCAAACTAAGCCAGCCTAAGAGCGATAAGTGCATGAGGAATTGGGCAGATTGAGAGGGTGGGGGCCCTCAGGTAGCAGCCAAAGTGTAAGCCGCGTAGACAGAAAAAGGTGGGCCAGGCAAAGTTTCAGTTGTCACGCATTCAGATCATGGGCACGAAAATAAATTTATTAATGGGCAGAGGGCTACATCAAGCTTACTGGGCATAGGGACCATCCCAGGTATTCAGAAAGACATGTATTACGCCGGTAAAAAAAAGACGCCGTTCAGCGAGGTAAGGTAAAGCAGGTGTGGAATGGGTGTGCGGGTGTGCGGATGTCAAAGGTAGTCAGATTGTCCACAAATACTTTATTAGCTCATCTTAAGTTTTGAGTGAAATGACCGCCAAGCGGTCTTAAGATGTAATAGATCTTAAGTTCGTACATGTAGGGTAGAGACCCTGTATATACCCCAGGGGCAGGGTCAGTCTGATCTTAAGTTCTTGGTGCCTCAACTTAAGCTCGCCTACAACTTAAGTTCCAACACAACTTGAGTTCGAATCATATACATATCATGTATTTAAACAATGGAATACTTAAGGAATACAGAAACTTGAGTTCCGTGACGACTACTCGAGATATAACGGGACTTAAGATATATAGAAACTTGAGTTCGGCGACGACTTGAGTTCTCTTCATTGCACGATGGACTTGAGTGCCGGTGCAGCTCAAGTTCCACGGGTCTTCAGTTGCAGCACAACTCAAGTCCTACAGGTTCTTCAGTTGCAAATTCAAGCTTCAAAATAATTTCATACCTGCTCGTAGAGTTTCGCTTGGGTTTGGCCAGACTCCTCGGGACCCAGACGTATTCGAAGCTAAGCGACATCAACTACCGCTCACATTCATGATAGAGAAAAACGGTACCTTGGTTTAGCCCCGTTGACGGTGACTTCCGCCGCAAGCTTCTTTTGGCGTTCTAATGCAGCCTCCTAGGGAATCAAATCAGACGGAATCAATCCTGTGAAAGAAACCTTACCTGTGGTGTTAGACGTGTTCTCGTGGTACGCCGTGCGGGGACAGCAGACTCTGGTGCATCATCCTCCGGAACCAGTTGAGACTCTGCCTTCTGCTTCCTGCCACCCGTGCCCTTCCTCGGAGGGGGCGAAGGAGGCGGAGGCGGAGGTACGATGTTCGCGTCCTCCGCAAGACGTGCCACCTCTGCCTTGGCCTCGTCCGCAAGACGCGCCGCTTCCGCCTTGGCCTCGTCTGCAAGACGGGCCGCCTCCGCCTTCGCCTCGTCCGCAAGACGCGCCACCTCCGCCTTCGCCTCGTCCGCCACACGTGCCGCCTCGTCCGCAAGACGCGCTGCCTCCGCCTTCGCTTCGTCCGCAAGACGCGCCGCCTCCACCTTCGCCTCGTCCGCGCGACGCGCATCCTCATCCGCACGATCCTCCTCTTCATCATCCTGCCCCGCCGGTGCCTTGCAGAAGAAACCCGAAGTCCCCGCGCCAGCGACCAACGCCAGGGTGGCAGCCAACTCATACCACTGGGCGACTGTCAACTGAACGAGGCCAGTCGACGTGAAGGTGATTTCAGCATCATAGTACACCGAAGGAGTACTAGCGACTGCTGCCCACGGTATGTCTCGAGTGCCAAATGCGGCTTCTGTGGAGTTCACTATATTAGTATAAGCCCTCTTGTAAATGGAACGATGCACTATATGAATCCATTAAGAAATTCGTCACTGTCTGCGCGAGTGCTTTGGGAGATACGTCGTCCAAGCCCTCAGCGCTGAGAGGAAAGACCTGTGGTGCGGCATTGGTTGAATCTTCAAGGGTGGCTGCATAGTCTGTCTGCACGTCAGCCAAGCTCGTCGTGTTCTTATTGTATCTTACCCTTAAGAGGCTTCTCTGCCCACGCATACATGGCGTTCAGACTGTCTTTGACGAGTTGCGGGGTTTGCTTCTCAAATGTTTGGCGAACATGGATATCCTTGGGAACCGCTTCGACCCTGCTCCACCTGTAAGTTAAGTCGTGCGCAAAATACTGAGTGAACTTACCACTCGAGGTGCACCTGCCCCTCCGGGTCCACCCACCCCATCAACATCGTCGCCACGAAGGGGCGGAACTTGCCACTGACGTGGAGACTGTCTACCATGTTCTTGAAACCACTTGCCACTAGCCTTTGACGTCTGAAAAAGTGTCAGTGGCGAAACATAGGATATGATATTAGAAATCACTTACTCCTCCCAATTGACGTCCTCCTCAGACGCCGCTGCGGCCTCCCATGAGGCTTGATCCTCCTCCGCCCACATCAGCCCCTCAGCTTTGCGGAACTTGCTACCAGCATTGATCGCGTCTGCAGAGTCTTCGAATACTCCAGAATGTCGTCGTAGTGATCTTGACGGAATTGGTCGCGACCGGAGGAGGCAACGAGGCCAAGGAGCTTTGACAATGCCGCGGTCTCTGCGATGGTCTCTGCGATGGGCGAGGTGCCGTCATTCTTGGTCTTGCGTTTGTTATTTTCAGCCGTTCGCTTGTTACTGATAACCTTCTGTATCGCCTTTGTGGTGATCAGAATCGCGCTCAAAAGGAGGCAAGTCAAACAGGTACTGACCTGTCGCCACCCCGCCTTGGTGTATCCGCGCAAGACCTCCCCATCCACCCTCATCTTCCTCCTCGTCGCTCGCGTCGTCGTCATCTGCTGCAGAGTTATTCTTCTTCTTGGCAGGCTTTTTCGCTTTCCAGGCTGTGACGAGCGCTGGAAGGCGGGCTTCCTCCACCGATCTGTGGGCTGCAGCGTGTGCTGGAATGCCTTGGCATCAAAGGCGTCGGTCTTGACCTTCTCATAGAATGTTTTGGCGGCCTTGCCCTTCAGGCTCGGCAGATCTATGCACGAACCCCGATGTCGAGGATCCAGCTCTGCTGGTGCTCGTTGAGCTTGGGCACAGCGGTTTCCTCGCCTTTCGTGGTGGCAACCCCCCCGAGCTCGGGAAACGGCATGATGTCGGGGACCTCAGCCGCGTCGTAGGATTTGAACATTTCCTTCGCTTTAGTGTTTTTTGTTTTCGATGGCATCGTTGGGAATTGGCGACAGGCGAAGACTAAAGTCGTTGAGTGTTAGTTGTTGTTGGGCAAAACAAGAAGGAATTGCCACCTACCCGTAAATAGCAAAGTGCAAGCGCATTGTCCAGTCGCAGAAAACCAAAAAGGAAACTGGTGGTAAACAAAAAAGGAAATACTTGGGCGACACCCAAGCACGGGGCCCTATATAAGTTGCTGTTAACTCGTACTGAGAATTCAAACATACGACCATACCTTGATTGCTACTTTTCTTTCACGATGCTCCTGATATCTTCCCAAGAGACCCGCCGGCTCTTCGGCCCTTCTAATCAACCTGAGTTCAACACTAATGTTCGACACCGCGCTATTCTCCACAAAGCCTCGAGCTGTTCTCCGCTGAGGAACTCGAAGACATCTTCCAGCAGCCCATAAAACTGCGCGTCGCGATGGGATCAGCATTTACTTTCAGCCAGCTAGGCAAAATCAAAACTAACTTTGTATGTCCTCGTATCTTGTTGCCGCCGCTGGTGACTGACATGCCACCAGGTGCGCAACCATCGGCTTGTCTCCGAGAAACCCCTCCTCCCGATCTCGAGGCGCGAACCGCTCTCCGTGCCTATCGCGACGCGTACGACGCCTACTTCATGAAGACAGGCAACACCTATGCCGTGCGCAACGCGGGGCAGAAGTCTGTCTTGCAGGCTGCAGAGCAACATGGCACGATTGGATTGTGGTTTATCTTGCAGCTCGCGGCAGGCCTGGTCGTCCGAACTGGGCTTTGCAGCCACTCCCCGGATTTCGAAGGGTACACACCGCTCCTCGACCTGCCCCTGCACCCGCTCCCACATCCACCCCACGCGCTCAAAGGCGTCAATTCCCAACCCTTCCCACACCTCCACCCAGCTCTCCCGCTCCCGTCCTCGTTGATCTCTCTCACATCGACGACGAGCCTGCGCGTCCTGCTCAAAAGAGAAGGTTTTTGGGGATTGTCGACATCTCCGACGATGAGGAGGAGGACGTCATGCGCCCACGCAAAAAGTCCAAACTTTCAGGGTTTATTGACTTGACCAACTGATAACGCACTTGAAGTAAAATCAAATAGTTAGTTAGTAGCCGGCGTGAGCATGTAGACTCCATAGAATCACCTTATAACATACAATTTGCGTCCTTATAACATTTCGTCGTACCCTCCGCTGAGTCTGCTCTTGTCTGTCGTACATGTCAATCAGGGTAAGGCAAATGCGATATTAGCTTACCCCTCGCAGCTGTCCCTCCAAATTCACTACATGGCGAGCATCTGCTCCTTGGTCTTCGGCTTCGTGACTTCAGGCAAAACACTTTGCAAAATATCATAAGTACAAAAATATATGTACGTCGCGCGTTTTGCGACGAGAAAATACATAAAATACAGATAAAAATACAGTTTGAGTACGAAAGAGAGACCGTGTAAGAAATTCCCAGAAAACCAAGCAAAAAAGAAAAAGGCAGGGGCGCCGACATGAAGTCGGGCGGGCTCGACATGAAGTCGAGCCAAAGGGGAGGGACCGACATGAAGTCGGTCCTACGGTGTGCCATGGGGTCGGTGGTCGGCCTCGTGTTGCTGTCCGTCATCGCTGTGGGTCGTCGGGCCTGCATTGCGGTGCTTGCACAAGAGGGAGGTGGGTGATGGAAGGAAAAGACACGTAGAGGTTTGACGTTGTTTGGCATTGCCTTCACCCGGCTGCGCAGAGTCTAGACTTTACACAGCCTGAGCACAGCCTTGTATTGATTTCTCTTCCGCCCAACTCGTCCTCCCGCCTTTGCCCCCGAACCAGACTTCACGTCTGGTTCAGCAAGACTACACGTCTTGCTATTGTCTCGGACTTCGACTTCACATGTCGAATAAATTTCCACAGAATTTATTTGTTGCAAAATGGATCCTGTCTCGCCCAGAAAGCCGCAACCCCACAGCGTCGATCTGCTCAGGAATCGCAGCTTGAGCGTGCCGTTGGGGCCGTTCGACGGTAATGTGGGTGCTTTTGCTCAACTCGGGGCCCAACACTACTTCATCACGAGCAACACCGACTATGTCCCCGCCTTCCTTCCCTCAAAGTACCCCATGCGGTTTTCCTCCGCTCCGACATGCGTTATGGACGGACGACCCAACGCTCTGGCCCCAGCAGTGGACGTCCCACTACCCTCATATGCCCCTCATCTCCACGAAAGGGTCGCGCGCCGAGCTCGATGTGATGTGGTGGAACCCATCGCTGGCGGATTTTGCAGTTGGGAGCACGGTGACGTGAGGGCTGGGCCAACTCACGCATGCACGGTTTTCCAAACTCTTACCTCCCATCAACGAGCTCGTCGCACGATGCAAAGAGCTTCGTCGGACATCGCCAGCTCTCGCCATACCCCTTTTTGGCGAACTGATCCAGCACATCACCATGTGGCTTGAACAGCTGCAGACTCTGCCAACGACGTATCACAAGATGGTCTTCGCGCTCTCCTCGCTGCAACGCGCGTTCCTCGAACTCGATGCCCTGTATCAGTACATGACGATTTACCAGGCGCGAATGGACAACTACATGACCCCCGTTCCCCCGAGACCTCTGTCGCTAAATGCGTTGGGGCGTTCACCACTGTCCCCTCCGTCACTCAGCAGCTGTGGGCGCCAAGGTGCCGTTTTGGTTTCTGCAACCGGTAGACGTTTTCGACGAAGAAAACATCTTGGAAGTTGTGCCCTTACGGGAGCCGAGCTTCGGTCTCCCTGACCCCGATGCACATGGCGCCGGCGCACCTCCAGTGCTATACAGCGGCAGCAGCACCATGGAAAAATTGCAGCGATCAAGCGCGCGGCTGTTCATACGCCGTGGTATCACGACCCGTTTGAAACTACTGATACCCGTGCTCGCTCGCCTTCACCCGATGCAGCCACTCCCGTTGCAAGCAGCTCTCGTTCAGACGTGCAGCCGCGTTCATGTACGTCTTTCGCTTGCCAAGAGTAGAACATCACTGATTCTCCTACAGCTGTTTTGGTCGCCAGCGGCTCTCCGCCAGTCACGCGCAATCGCCCACAGCAGTCGCGTCCAAAGCCCTGTACGCGGTCAATTGCGATTAATTGAATGCCACTGACTCGACCACAGATTCAGCCAAACCACCGACACTGAAGGGCCCCGCGAAGACTGAGCGGGATGAATTTAGTGCCTTGACAATTCCAGAAATGCCGCCCTCCATTGTCTCCATGGCCGATGCCCTTGCGCAGGTCGATCGCTCAGTAAACCCATACACCTCCAACGATGCTGACAAAAGATACGTCCTCCCTGAGCCCGCCTTGTTGGTCAACACCACTTCCGAGCGACGCCACAAGTTCCTTCACCACTGGAACTTGCTTTCTGATGGGTTCATCTACATGTTGACGCAGCACCCACAGCTTTTGCGTCCGCAGGAATGGAGGGACGTCTTGGAGGGCCTTCTGACGAAGTGCGGCCCTGTCGGGTCTCCGAGGTACAGGCAGAGTGAGAGGCTCCTGGACTGCATTCGCCCAGCGTTGGAAGCGTGCAATTTGTCGAGCGTCGAGGGTTTCCCCATGCCTGTCGAGTCTCTTCCTGAGTTCGGCCTTGAGCAAACTCGTGAGATTGTCTGGCAGGTGGCGGAGACGAGTTTCCGCTTCGAGTTTTGTGCTTTGGACAAACAGGCGTCCAAGAGGGATCGGTTGGGCGAGGTGAAGGACTGTTTTGCGGGTCATATGTTGGTAGGGGTCCCGTTGGAGATGAGCAAGCGTGGATGGGCATCGACAACGCTACAAGAGCGCCATCGCTATGTGGGACGGACAGCAACTCTGATGCTGGATTGGACCACTAAGTCCACTCGTCCCAATATCCTCCGCCACGTCGCCGAACATCGCCAGTGGTCCCCGGCCGACATGGAAGCTCTGGAAACTGCCGTGTCGGTACTACACACAAGCATTCTGGGAGTATTTTGGCCACGCTGCCGTTGTCCCTTTGCGTCTGGACCATGAGCTGGAGAAGGAGGAGGGTGAACTATAGTTTATTGTCATTTTTTCTCTTTGTCGTCCACCGTGTGCTCCATCGTCATATATATTTTGGACATTACCAGACATTATCTTGGCACAAACTACTATTAGTACTACTACTACTACTACTCAGATCGATTTCTTGTCGCGAAACAAATGTAATATATTGTATATTACTGATTGAATACAATTCTTGCAGAGCTTGCAGTCTTAAGCGCCCTCATAAGCGCCTTGGCTCTCCGATTTGGTGGCTGTGCACAAGGCGACGCCAAACAAAGCCAAGCGCTTGCGTGTCCTTTCCTCTTCCATCACCCACTCCCTCAACGCACACCCAACGAATGACGACGACGACGGCCAGCGACAACGACCCGACCACCGACAACGACCCGACCACCGACCCCATGGCCCACCCCAGGACCGACTTCATGTCGGTCCCACCCCTTTGGGCTCGACTTCATGTCGGCGCCCCTGCCTTTTTTTTTGCTTGGTTTTTTGGGGATTTCTTACACAGTCTTTCTTTCGTACTCCAACTGTATTTTTATTTGTATTTTATGTATTTTCTCGTCGCAAAATGCGCCACATACATATATTTTTGTGTAATTATTTAACAATATCTGGCGTCTTGCGACTGTCTTTGCTGAGGGCTACGGGTGACTTGTATTATTCATGTTTGAAGGGAAACACAATCCAAATTGAAGTGTGCTTTGTGCTTTTGGTGGCCCCATCAAACCCTTTGTCTTGTCTCAAGCAACAGTGCGTTTTTCTTTGTGTACTCCACCCTCGGCAAGCTGAAAATTGTGTTGTCTTACAGCATCTCTTAACCCTCTTCCCTTGGTATTCTCCAGTATGAAGCGTCTGGGCGGGCGTAAACTTGATCGCGGCCAAGCTGAGCCGAGCACAGCGCGCGTTGCCACCAGTGTGCCCTCTTTTGAATTTACTTTCCACACAGGTGCGGCTTCCACACCATCGTCCTACATCCACAGACTTACTCCCAGACAGATGCAAGTCCTTCGAAAACTCAGCAGCGCTACGTATCGAACGCAGCAAATGAAGGACATGCGCCGCCACTGCCGCCGACCTTTGATGTCTCGATGGACTCCTCCCCCCATGAACCGTCCCTACCGCTTTTTGACGCGACTGAAGAGGGTCCGTCTATCAAGCCCGCATATGAGACCACGGAGCCGTCCAAGGAAAAGACTGAGCATATACGACAGGTATATTCAATTTCCACCACAGAATTTCCATAAAACTAATATCCGTCCAGAATGTAGCTCACATGAATGAACTCAAGGCCGAGGAAGCAGCTTTCATCGAAATTCTGCTGTCCCTTCACTACAGCTCGCAGCTACACACCGCTTGTGCTTGTGGCAAACCATTGCGGGTGCGGAAGGTCGGGTGCGGCGATTGTCAGCAAGCACCGCTACTGTGTGCTCAGTGCTGGGTGGACAAACACCGGACGATGCCCATGCACTGGGCATTCGTTTGGAACGCAAAGGAGGGGTTCTTTGAGAAGACCGACTTCTGTCGCATTATGAAGAACGCCGTTATCGGGCTCGGCCACTATGGTGAAAGGTGTCCCGACGCGGACCTTGGACGCTCCTTCACCTTGGTGGATTCAAACGGGATCCATGCCACCACCCTTGCATTCTGCCAGTGCAAGACTGCCGACGGGAAGCGCAGGCAACCAGAATTCCAGCAACTATTGCAAGCGGGTATATTCCCTGGGAGCATCAAGGACCCGAAAACTGGCTATACGCTGGGATTGCTCCAGTACCATCGTCAGCAGCGGAGCCAAGGAAAGGGTTCTGCCTACAACTTTGCGCTCGTTCTGCAGCGGATGGCCGACCCTTTTTTTGCTGGTGCAGTTCCGGTGGGTGAACAATCATCTGGCAACATCGCGAGTACGCGCTAATCTGTTTTCAGGACATATACGGCAACTTCCTCGCTATATCGCGCTTTTACGAATATCTCCAGATTACCATCGAACGTGGTGAAGCACACGGCCTCGATATCCCTCTCCCTGGCGAAGTCGACCGCCCATATCCGAATCGCCCAGAGGGATTTCTGGGTATTAATTGCGCGGCGTGTCCGGAATGGGGGGTGAATATGCCTATGGTTGTGGATGTCTCTCGTTATCTTCGGTAAGTTGCGGATATGAGTTCCGAATCGAGGAGACAACTAATGGAATAGTAGACACCTCATCTCGCAGAATTTAACGCTCGATGGCAACTGGAAGGCCAACCTATTTTTCAAACGCGACGATGGCAGCGACACAGCCCTGACGGACGGCAAAATGCATTTTCCCAAACAAAAGGATTCGAAGAGTTTGCGAAGACATATGTAGTCCCAGACGATGACAAGGTAAATCAATTTCAATCCTGTACAAGTCGTCACTAATGACTATGAAAGGAGGTACCCTGTAAAGCGAACATTGGCTCTATCCGCCACCAGGACATGCGAAGTATGGGAATACGGCAGTCAGCGGTGTCGTTGCCTGCGCATGTGACCATACAGTTTTGGGTTCCCTTGTCGACATCTTAAGGGTGAAGCGTAAGTCTTCCGCTCTGGATGACGAGCTCGTGGACTGATTTCGGTGGCTAGTTTTGCGTTGGGTACATATGCCCAACGCGAGCAGTTGAGGCACACCAATTCACCGCCGCACGACCCAGAAACGGCATCGCCGATCAATTTCAGCTAGACAGTTGGTGTTCGTTTGTGGTGAATCAGGTCAAGCGGGCCCTCGTGCTGTTTCCGGAGGAGGAGTGGCTCCATACGCTGCTAGCCTGCGTGGAGGGCCAGATCCCCGCCGACCACATTAACGGGCATGGAAGCGACTGTAAGACACATGGCAAGCGGTCTACTTTGCCTGTCGAGCGCACTTCCACGGGAGACAGCCGAAATGATTTGGGCTTTCTTGAATCCCCTCGGGTCCTCAACGCGCCAAATGACTGGCACTGCACGGCACGACACCATCAATTTTGTGATGCACGCGTGGAATACGCTGAAGGTACTTCGTGCAGGTAAGATTGCCTTGAAGCTGTCATGTTATCTAACATGACTTCGTACTTGGCAGCGGAACTGCTCGCTGCTGAGCGAGTCGACGCGCTTCGGCTGTTTGAGCTCCACATGGCTGTGGTGGAGATCTCAGCAGGCAGCATGCAACCGAAGTCCCTGGTTGGTCATGACTGTCGAGGAAAACCGAGAAGTCAGCGAGTGGCAAACCCCGAAGTGTTTATCAGCATGAGGCGACGACAGGTAGCCTCCATTGACCTAAACACATATTTGAAGCTGAAAGATGTTTAGGACTTACCCTGGAGAGCGTGCTGGCCACCATGATTGCCGCAGAGCAGGAGAAACAAAGACAGAATGACGGGCACGAGGCGAGCACGCCGATCGCGCAGTGGATTCACGATGGAATGAGCATTGAACGTTCGCAGTAAGTGTATATTACTTTACCGGGAAGTAGTACTGACGTCCCATGATGCAGGTGCCTAATCGCCTTCAACCATCGCGAGCATCCGCTGGAGGACACCTGGGCGAGCATCACCAAACTGCGAGACACCCTGAACATTGATCTCAAGCAATTCAGGGAACGCCAACGGGAGATTTTCCCCCGTCTCAAGCTCAGCGCGCTCGACGTAGATGAGCCAGAATTAACAGCCATCCAAATGCCGTGTATCGCATGAAGCATGAACAATGGCCGACCGCTCCCGAGGACGCCAACAACCACGACTCGCAGCTGCAGGAGGCAGAAGTCAAGTTGCGCTGCACAGTGGCCGACAGCGGTATTCTCGCTGTCCGAGCTGCCTCTTTGGCATTGTCCGCAGTCAAGAAAGCGCGGGAACAAGATTATCGGGGCCAGGGGGTATCACACGCTCACAGCGAAACCTTCAAAAGGCGGAGCTCATGAAGACGTTCGAGATCACGATGTACAACAACGCGCGGACCGCCCTCATCCATCTTGGGCACATGGAGGAGACGCTGTGGAGCCCTATCGCCCGCTGAGCCACCGGGACACGCGGAGAAAGGAAACTCACTTACATCGCGCGAAGGGGGACTCGCGGTTGTTCAACGGGACGGCGTGGTATTTACAGAGCGGGGTGACGATATCGCAGGCGGTGGCGTCCGCAATTTCGCCAGCGAAGGAGAAAAATAGCGACGACGAAGAACCTCAGTTGATGGCGGGTACCCAGACACTGAAGCGCTCAGGTATTGCAGCACCTCCTCGAAGTCTCCTACGTGCTGATGTGTATCCAGGAGGTTTCAAGCACAATCAGCGCGGTTCCAAACGACTGAAGGATATAACTCCCGACGATGTGGACGTGCAGTCAGCGCCGTCGTCTGATGCGACGACCCCGACTTGGAGAGGTCCCCGTCTAAAAGGGGAACGGGGAAGGGGAAGAAGGACAGCGTGAAGAAAGGGAAGTCGAAGAAGAAGCGAGACGGCTGGATATGGCTTGAAAGTTTGATGCGGGGGCAAGGTCAAAGCGACGAAAAACTGGCGGCGTACAAGAAAGAAAGTGAGTGGCAATGTATTTCTATACAGTGTCGACTGTATACTAACACGCCCCAGGTGACCAAGTGCAGTGGTTCCGCGCCGAAGCGGAAATGTACCGCTGGCTGGAGCAGTATGAACGCAAGCACGTGGAGCTGTTCCGTGTGATCGGGAGGTATCGCCGCGACAGTGTCGTGTGGGCAGGACAGGCGGACCGTGAGGAGGTGCGGAATGGGGGGCTGAATGGCAAGGTAGCCTATGGTCGGATGCAGGCCGCAATGCACAGGCGGCTCGAGTACAACGCCAAGGTGATCTTCAAGAGTGCCGAGTCGGGAGCGCATCACGATTGGGTCTCCGCAACCAGCTTCGACGAACTGGTCGCCAAGATCGATGGGTGGCGTGACGTGGTCTTCAAGTGGATGGATGATATGGTGAGTGCTACGCTTGCATGGAATATATTTATATTGTTTATTCAACACGGATTAGGATATACATCGGGCGTACAAGGATTTTTAACGCGGCGACCGGGCCCTTCCCGCCAGTGTTTTAGGCGGGTGTATGTAACTTAAGTGGTTTAATGGAACTGAAGATTTTTGGGCGGAAATTAAGTTGTTGGAGACTTAAGTTGCGGACAAGACTTAAGAGGTTGTGGAACTTAAGTCGTGGGTGGGACTTAAGAGGCTGTAGAACTGAAGTCGTGGGTGGGACTTAAGGTCTAGACGGGACTTAAGTTGTGGGCCAGGTGAGGGGCTCTATACGTGCGGCGCAATACAGGTGGCCCGCTTGCAGAGAACTTAAGCTCAGGCCAAACTTAAGTTCGGTTGGCGGTCATTTCACTCAAAACTTAAGATGGGCTCATTGTATTTCATACTCAAACACCTTCACAATGAGTTCCCGACATACATCATGACGACCCGTACCCGTTGAACGACCTCCACGACGCTACGAGCCGTATGCGCACCGCGTTTTCACGCTCCTCCAGACGATTTCGACTTCAGCGCGCAGCGATATGCAAGGTACGGGCGCAGTTTCGTGATCACAGCTCTTGGCCGACTCAGGCCGACCCACGGGCTTCAAGCAGATCGTGACCAGCTGTAGGTGCGAACGCGCGATATGGTGGGCTTGCGAGGGCGGGGAGAGGGATTCAAGCCAGTGCGGGCACGGGAGAGGGAGAGGAAAGCAATATATATTCACGATATATTACTTACACGCCGCCCTACCGACTCATTCCATGTATAAGTTCTTCTCGTTTCCTTCATCTTTAAATCCCTGCTAACGCATTTCAGCTTCAAACCAATCGGAGCGAGTACGATTAGAACGTACCCTCGCCCCTTTTAAATTCAAGCCCGCGCAAACTGGTCACCACCACGAAGAAAATCAAGACTTCAAGCCACGCACCTCAAAGCCAGAATCCCTGCCTCGGACGCGTGTCTCCCGCGATCCGAGCCTCCATAATCTCCCCCGCAGTGTAGATCCGAGCTTACGCGATGACGCGGGATGTATTCCGTGGCTGCAGAGTGTGGATTTCGAGGCTCCATGAGTGGATGTGCGCACAGCGTGCGGGCGCGAGGACAGGTGTAGTGCGAGGAAAGGCGCAGGCAGAGAGTTTTGAGGCTGGAAAACTGCCAGCGAGCGAGACTTGCAAGAGTGTGTGTCTTGCTGTGCTGCAACTCGGCGGCAGAGGTCGAGGTCTTAAGCCACGCAAACTTGAGCGTACAGCGTGGTCGCAAGTCGTGTGCTTCAGTTATCGTACCTGTAGAAAAAAAGGTGAGCAGTCGAGCGTGGATTGTAAACTCTTCGCGCCCAAGGGTGCGACCACTCCTGCAACGCAAGAGCGCGGGGGTGAGACAAGCGAAAGATCACGGGGACCGCAACCAAATCGCAGCGGCGAGCGGCGAGCGGGGGCGCGGGGCCTGAGTGCCAGCGGAATCAATGGAGAGGGATGTGGAGGTCGTGCAGAGCGGCCAAGGCGGGCTCGAGTGCGAGCGCGAAGACGGCTCGGGCCAGCGACGAGGACGCGCAGCGATAGTGTGCACGAAGGGTGGACAACCACAGAGAAGCCAAGGGAGGCGCGAGCGTGCTTGAGCCGCAGAAGAGAGCCAGAGGAAAGAAGGGAATCATTGGGCACGCTGGGTGCTATGTGGCAGTTTTCGGCAGTTGGCGAGCGACTCCGTAGCGGAGCAGGAGGCCCACAGGAAGGCCCATTGCCCAGTCATCCCAGGGCACGAACGTGAGGGAGTGCTGCCAGCGGTGGTGGTGGGCGAAAGGAAGAAAGAGTCCCGGTCATCGGGCCGAGATCAAGCCGTGGTATTCCTTGGCTATTCCAGCATCTGCACCGCGCCAACATTCACTCGGATATTATGCTACATAGCGTCCCCGTAGCATATATTATTTTGAATAATTTATGTTACAATTTTGTCCTCATCGTCGCCGACGACGATCAGAGACGTTTGATCGCTCCCGCGAACCTCGGGCACATGGCGGGTGACCGCGGGCCACGCTCGGGGTGACATTAAGAGCGCCGGTGCCGGCCGCGTTGCCGCATGGATTGAGTTTGATTTAAGGTAACTGTTGGTAAAATGTTAGTAAAAAGAACCAAAAAAGAAGGTGAAGCGGTTCTTTGAGAAGTTGATTGTGGGCCTAATCCAGTCTCCCCTCATAACTTATTATCTTCGAAGACAGAGTCACGAGATCAGCGGAGCCGTCGAGAGTCAGAATGATGTTGCCAAAATTGAAATGTGTCAGATGGTGTCAGAGTTCAGATCGTCGCCGCAGCACAACCACGTATGCCAATGATGGGTTGGAGATACGTGAGCATACGTGTCCTCTGTGAACGTCCTGTAGCATAAAAGCTGAGCTCGGCGTGAGGATAGAATACATTCACTGAGACATCCGAGTCGATTACCTAACAATCAACTTGCAAACAAGCTCGCAGCATCTGCTCTCCATCTTCCAAACTTTTCTTCAACTCGCACTTCCATCATGGGTCTCTCCGTGTCTCGTCTGCTCTCCGGCCTTTTTAGCAAAAAGGAAATGCGTGTGTACTTCTAGGCGATTCCTTTTGTACCTTTCTGACGTTGCGGGTCTCGACAGGAATTCTTATGGTATGATTTCACGCCTCATGTGTTATGTACCCTATACGACCCTCCTTTCGATAAGGTCGGTCTCGATGCCACTGGTAAAACCACTATCCTGTACAAGCTGAAGGTGGGAGAGGTTGTCACAACCATTCCAACGATCGGTGAGTGTCCACGTCGTCTCGCTTCCCGCAGTCGCTCCAGAGTATCCAATCAGGTTTCAACGTCGAGACTGTCGAATACAAGAACATTTCCTTCAACGTGTGGGACGTCGGCGGTCAGGGCAGAATTCATTTGCTGCGGAAGCATTGTGTGTCCAATTTTTCTCCCGCCCCTTTGCCCGCCTCACACCTCGGAAAGACTTCCAGAATAGCCAGGGCATTATCTTCGTCGTCGATTGTAATGATCAGGAACGTGTATCCGAGGCCCGCGAGGAGCTGCAGCGGATGCTCAACGAAGACGAACTTCGCGATGCCCTCCTCCTCGTTTTTGCGAACAAGCAGGACTTGCCGAATGCGATGAATACTGCGGAGATTACGGACAAACTCAGCCTTCACGGTCTCAGGCAGCGGAATTGGTACATTCAGGTAAGCGCTCCGCACCGCCCGTCTAAGCGCCCACGTTAATCCGCCTTCTCCTCCAAGGCCACGTGTGCGACATCTGGCGACGGTCTTTATGAGGGACTAGAGTGGTTGAGCGCCAACATCAAGCGTCGGGTATGATGGCCTCCGAATACTTTATAGCGTTTGTTACGTGTATCACGTTCCTCACGATAAACGCGTCCACCACACTTTCTTAACCTCAGGCGGTAATGATAGACGTGATGTGCAGCAGCAAGGAAGGCGGGCCGATAATTGAGAACGCGGAAATCATGGAAAGGGACGTTATGGGTGAAAGGGCAGAAAGGGAAATAGAGCACGAGCTCCTAGGCTGAGGGAGATATGGACAGACGGTATACTAATATATGTATGATTTCTCCAATTTGATTCGAGCGCCAAGGTCCACTTGACTTTGTCGGAAATTTTTGTTACCTTGGGCGACGGAAATTATTTGAGGTGGAACCCGGAGAGAAGGAATATTGAACCCGAGCGGCGGGTTCAAAGAGCCAGGGATCATGAATTCAACATTCTTCACAGTTTGTTGTTGTTCATGCAGATAGTATAAAAAATGGAGCAAGCCACCAAACTCAGAGCAAACGCAGCGATTCAAAACTTGTTTTCTAAAGAAGAGATTGTGTATAGTCTAGACAGGGACCTCGGGACCGCAGAAATACCCAGAGGAGGTGGAATTTTTCGTGACGCCACGCAGCGGAAGCAGAAGCATAAACGGCATACAAAGCCTCGGCTATCCGACCACTGTCCTCCAGTTTGGTGACCTGCCGAATGATGATCACTAGGGCTGCGCGCCGTACCGTACACGGGGACGGCCGTCAATTTGACGGGTAATTACAGCGGAACCCGTCTCATATCACGTCCCGTGCGAACAAATCTCAGAGGTCTGCCCGTACCGTACGGGCCAAAAACGACCGTATTACGGAAGCACGGTGCGTAAAAAACTTAATTGGAGCATTACAAGGTCGTACAGGGGTGCTGAGTACCACCAATCATCTCCTTCACGGCCATACGTGCCAAACGCAGGCGTTGCTTGACAATCATCAGTGTTCTGATGGTTTCTAGCTTGAGGCTCGCGCGACGGAGAGAAATGGTGTCCCGGCCACCTGAGAATATGCGCTCGACGGCGGCAGCAGAACCTACCAGTAAAAGGTGAACAAGAAAAGAAAAAAGCAGTGGACTCCAAAGGATGTACCATGGATCGTGAGGATATCGCGGGCGAGAAGAAAGAGATTAGGGAACAGAGCACGACGTCCAAACCACCATTCGATTGGATCGCATAGGTACATAGAAATCGAGTAGTAGTGACCTTCGTCACTTCGTTACTTCGCTTAAGATCGGGAAACTTCGTCAATTTGATGGAAAGCTCTGAAACTTTGTCACTTTGGTGAATTCCTAGGAAAGTCCGTGAGCTGAACAAACCACACAGATCAGACGCATCATCCCCCCGTTTTTATATATAGATACCCTGGCCTAACCCTAACCTCTAAATCTAACCTCTAACCTCTAAACACTAACCACTAACCTCAACCAACTAACCCAAACCAACTAACCCGAACCCCTAACCTCTAACCCCTAACAGGCTAACCCGAACCTAACTGGCCAACCGCGGCACACTATTGATACCCATCACTCTATGATGTGCCGAGAAGTCGCCGTTTGACGGGCCCAGAATACGAACTCAGGAACTTTCACAGAAACATATCAAACTCACGAACTTTCATGATTTCCCATCAAAGTTATGAGCTTTCGCGACGCTAAGCGAAGTAACTAAGTGACGAAGATGGCACGGACTCGCCGAAGTCTTCGCGGGGGAGCATGTAGTACTGCTGGAGCTCATCGACAACTTCCCGTTCTTTTGTGCGATAGCGAGCGGCAAAGTCTTTCTGCGGGGATCCTTTTTGCTCCGAAGAAGATGGTTCCGGGAGTTGAGATGGACGTGCGGGGGCTCTATTTGCATAGTGAATACGGAAATGATAATCCAATCAGTCCTTCGCGCTCTTGAGACGATCCAAGAGGTCTTCGTTGCCCTCGAAGTCAGCATGAAGCCCATCATATGAAATGCGCGGATCGAGAACTGGAGGAGAGTCGGTGAATTCAACCATTTAGATTACATAACTTACGGGCAGCCCAGATGTAGAAAGGTGACTGATCAAATTTATAGTAGTCGCTAAGCTTACGATGAGCCTCTAGTAGGCCATTGCGCAACACGGACGGAGTACCAACGGGAAGGACCCTGATTGTGGCCCGTTAATCATCCTTAAGACCGCGGAAGATGGTGGTGGTAAAAGTGAGCATCGGCTTTTTGGTGGTAGACATGGTGGTTGACGCAGTTCTAAAGGACTTTAACCAACGAGTCACCATGATTATTGCGTGCCAGTCTGCATCCGAGAGCTCCAAATGGCGCAAATCACGGTTTTTCGCAACGAAGTTATCAATGACGGAGCGATAGTCGATTGCACACCCTACATGTCTTATTATGTTTGTCCCTTTTGTCAAGAAGCTAAATCCAAAATTACTGAGCATATGGTGCGTTGAGGACCACCGAGTCTTGACATCGAGAATCAGCATCAACGCTACCTGGCCAGTCTGGCCTTCTGCGGCAGTGATGAGAATCTTGCGGTCTCCGAGGCCATGCTTTGTGGATAAGCAATATCACAAGATGGACATCAGGAAATATAACTCGGAACTACTGCCAGTTTGCAGCCGTTTTAAAGTGGGAGGGAGAGTAACGTTGCTCGATGACGGCGACGAAGACGAACGCCTCAATCGGACATTAAGGTTATATGGGCGCGTCACTTATGTTGCCATTTCTGTTGCCGTCATCATCGGTTCATCGAAAAATATGACTCCGTTATTGAGTCTGAGTTCAAATTCAAAGGTTTTTCAACTTAAGTTTTGCCGGCAACGGCAATTATCGGCCATCGCCGAAAGCGTTGATCTCCACTTATCTTATTTTATCGGCTGTCCCAGTGTGACAAAACTTCACTCGGAGTCTTCTGACTTTACTGGCCATGTTCGCCACGGGTTCCACATCTCAGGTAATATTTCGTGAGATGCTGCGGGTGCCCACATCCTACCGTATTGAGTTTGAGCTTTGGGAGGAATCTGCTTGCCTGTCATCCAAACAATGATTTTTGGTTAGCCGAATTAACCCTTTTCTGTTGAAGTCGCCGCTTTTCAGAGTCCAGACACGTTGATTTTTCCCACCGCGGCAGATATTGCGGGGGAAATTCTGGACGATTTTATGGTACACGAAAGACAATGGTTATCTGTGAAGTGGACAGATGTGGCTACATTTCGTACACTTGCGGCTAAGAGAAAACGTGTGTCTTTGCCGCGTTACAGGGCCAAGCATTTTCAAAGAGCACGTATTGCATGACTTTTGTCGCCCCAACGGCCTGGCGGCTATCTCAAATCAACAATCTCAAGGGTTGCCTCGCACACTTGGACGTGTCCCTTGTCTGCGTCCTGTAGAGGAAACTTTCTTAAACGTTGCAGTAAATCAAAACTTCGATATGGACATACTCGTCCAGAGAAACAATATCTGCTTTGTAAGAGTTCAAGTCGAACAGCTGCTGTAGTGTTTCGGCAATCTGGCAATTATCCTGGACAAGTGTGATGTTTATTTTCCATTGAGGGATGGCTCCAATCCAAGATATGCACTGGAGCCATCAGCCAATTGAAGGCCAAGCAAATAATAATAATAGGCGTACCTCGAGCATCTGAGTACGTAGTGTTGCCGTGGTCCGGTTCGGTCCAGTTCAATGCCTAATCTTTCTGAACCCCAGACTGGACCTCGGGTTCGGTTCAGCAAAATTATTGAACCTTGGACTGGACCTCAGGTTCAGGTTCAGCGAGGTTCGGTCCAGGTTCAGAAGAGGTTCGGACGGGTTCGAACCGATTTTTATTTCCCACGGATTTAATCATGAAAAAAAATGTTTGCAGCGAGTTTACAGCAAAAGAAACCACCCACCCACCAATATACCCGAGCATACCGCCTTCCCAAGTAACACTGACCTCTTTTGATATTTTGTGGGTACTGTGACCATGATAAGTATTGGGGTCCTTTGTACCAGTTTTTTTTCGACACTGTGCACTTGCACTTGAGCTTAAACTTCCGACCAACCATTTTCCTGTGGAAAAGAAAAATGACAACTGAGTTACAAAATGCACAAATACTATCAAAAGAGCAGATTTACCCTCAGTGTAAAATGGAATTGTCAATCAGAACATTGTTGAAAGGACTTACACAGTAAGTTACACTGGCGGCCAGTTCAAACTTGAAGATCAAACGGTGGTTGAAGCGGATTTTTCTCCGCAACTGGGCTACTCCAAGTAAGAGGTTCGAATGGGTTCGAACCAGTTCAGCAAGGTTCACAGAATTCTGAAATTCTTTGAACCTTGAACTGAACCTTGGGTTCGGTTCAGTGAACCTCACAGCCACCGAACCGGACTTTTGGTCCGGGTCAGGTTCGGTTCAGGTTCGCCAGCGGTTCAGAACCTGACCGCGGCAACACTATGAGTATGAAGCTCGTAGACTCTGTAAAGCTCCGACAAGATTGACAAGGTGGAGCAACAGTTCATGCCATGCTCCGGTTCAAGATGAACAGGTGACTCTGGTAACAACATACCCAGTTCGGTCAGCCTGCACCAGACCCTGGAAGGCTCATTCAGGGATATTTCGTGGAATAAAGGGAGCACATGCCTCTCAGCTGCGGGTCCGGGGAATAGGTGGATACCCTCTAGCGCCAGCTCCAAGAGACCCTGAAACCAGTCAGGATTCATCCAAATTCGTTTCAACGCAAGAGGCATACATTGTAAAAGGCAGGAGCCACCAAACGCTCTCCGGAGTAGAGCACTGATCCAGAATCCGTCACGTTCAAGGTGTAAATCTGCTTCAGGACAGACTCCCTGTGAGCGGCCACATGGTGAAAAAGACTTGGGCCAGTGATTACCACAATGTTGATCCCGTCAACATGGGCATTTATCATTTCAATGAATCCGATAGCTTGTCCACTTGGTTAATACTTCGAACCCCATGTACGATGAGCAGAATGGGGGTGAGTGGAGGGGAGAGCGTTCTCTCCCCAGTGCTACTGTGGAGGGTCATTCTGCTCACAAGACGCTTCTCAATTGTTTCAAATGGTTCGCGGATGAGCTGACGGAACATTGCCTGCGGGCGAGGTATCGTTAGTGAAAAACAAATCCAATGAATCAACACCATACATCCAAGGTTATGTTGCCGTCAGCATTCCAAGAGTCGAGGCCGCAATCGAGGCATCGTCCGAGGCACCAAAAAGATGAAAGTTCTTCAAAATATTGCATGAATGGTTTAGGTTGGCTGTTTGCGAGCTCTTCTGTATACTCTGCAGAAGCCTCGGTGAGCCCTTTGATCAGAGGCCAAATTGTTGAGAATGTTAAGCCAGCATCGAAGTGAGCGATCCACGGAGCTGGAACGGTAAGGGGGGAGGAGAGAATATCGCGAACAACAGGAGCGATGGAATAGCAGCTTTCGTCGGCCGCTGTCACCCACAATGCCTTGGAAAATGTGTTTGACCAATGAAGGATGCTCTCAGCTAGTTTGGGAGGTGGTCGCCACCTAGGGGCCGACTGGTCAATATCGTTCATTTCTACTCGTTCCAGATCGATAGGGAGGGAAATGGGACCATGAGCACGGCGTTCGAAGAGAGGAAACATGGAGCCGCGGGTGTCCGGAGGGGAGGGTGATGTGGAATCATTGGCGACGAAAGAATTTACGGCTTTCGCAACTACACGGGGATTCACATCAGGGAGCCGTGCTTCAACATCCTTCCGTGTCTCGAATGGCAATCCAGCAACGAAGTAAACCTGTACCTCCACAGCAGTGAGAAACCCAAGCTCATGAAGATAGCCTGAAATCTGTGTGAAGCGACATAGGTGCGTCTCCACGTCCTACAACCAGCGAAAAGGTGGACCTGCGCAAGTGCCATGACAGAAGTCATGAAGGTCAGCGATTGTATACATTGAAATACAGTCATCGCAATCCGCTCTGCTATGGAACGGGTCCTGCATCCATACCGATTTGCGTCGTGCACTCTGTCCATTCATGGAAACGAACCCCAAAATTCGAACGTAAGCCTCGCCCGTGGCCCCAAATACTGAACGCACCCTACGTACGTTCGTGCGCAAGCACCCTCAAACGTGAAAGGGATGGAACCGAACGAGTGGGCATCAAGGGGACGGTCGAGACGCGAAAAAGTATAAAAGGATAGTGGAAAAGGGGTGTTGTAGTCAGTCAATTTTCGGAGCTCAGTTCTCCCCAACACCTGTACCCCCACCTGTGCAACTAAGCCTCGCTCACACCGAGTTGACCACATCCTCACTTGCCTCTAGCAGGGCATTTCACTCTCACACCTCCATTAGCAAGGTCCCAACCCATCGGACCCCAAGTCATATCATCGGGCTTCCCCGTAATAGGATCACCAACTCCGCGAGCTTCACGCTTTGTAGAAGTCGGCCTGGGCAAAGCCATATTGGTTTAAACTGCTGTCTGCAACCCAGCATCACGACCGGACGTCCCGTACGTTCGACTGACCAGCACCAGTCGGCGTCGCTGTCGCTTGCTTTACAACCTTCAAATGTTGTATTAAGCCTTCCGCCTTCGTTGGGAACATCGGGGAAATGCGAGGGAAGGATCACAGCATAGGCATCGGATTTTACAGGAAACAATGTGTCGTTCACTCGAGCTTGTGACCTAAGACAGGTAACTATTACACCCATTTACAGCTAACAGCAGGTACCCCCAACACGAACCCATGGAACATACGCCTCATGCGATCCCATGCAACACTCTCACTCAGACCACGCACGCGTCCTAATCCTACATCCCCACTATCCTCCGACGCTAAATAACCCCTAGAGGCCAAACGTGCTGTCTATTTGATAAAACAAATTCTCATAGCAGCGCTGTGGTCCTTATCACAACGTTTGCACTGTCTTACAATTGCTGAGGGTCTACCAATGAATGACCTTGACTCTATAGTGCAAATCCCATACAGATAAGTCTAGGCCCAAGCGTCTCACTGTGCAGCCTCAAGCCAACAACAATCCAATGATTCCTAGGGTTCCTTCTCACAGGTCACACAAGGTTCTGAAGTTTAAATCACAACTCAAGCCTTTGAGCCAACAACTAAACTCCAATTGTTATAGAACAACTACAAACAGAGAAAGTGCTATTCTTCGCGAAGCCAATCTGAGCACACTACCACCGGTGAAGCTGGCTTTGGCAACTGCCTGGGCAAACTGGGGGTGCAATGAACTGGTCTTCTGTGGAATTCCTTCTGCCCTTTTATACTACTTTACAAGATACATGAGATAATTCGAACTGAGTAACTGAGATGAGGTGTTTTATAAGAAAGAATCAGGTGCATTAGTGCTGAGTTGAATCGTCATGATGAATGGCCTAAATAGTCATCCAGGTTGACCCCTAGGTCCGTTTTGGGCATATTTGTAATCCCCTAGGCTGGCTGATTGCTTCTGCTGGGGACAAATGTCTCCAGCTTGGTTGATAATCCAAGTGCCCTCAGGTCATTACAAGGTATAATGCGAACTCTATCCATCACGCTGCTAGGATGCCTACACTTTGGTGTCCACTTTCTCTACAATCAACATCGCTGCCACAAAGAGTTACTTGTATTTGTTTGGTACCTCGCGACCATGTCACGTGCATCACATGTCTCCTAGCCTTGCCTTAACTGTCTGAGCATGCTCCTCAGAGTACTCGTTCTGTCTGGTCAAGTAGAACTTGACTAATACTCAACAAATCTTCAGTAACGTCACCCTAGGACATTTCACTTGTCCTAGCTGGCTCACTATTGACTAGACACTGCCTAGGAAGCTTCCCATATGATATCCATGCCTAGGCATCTACCTCCTCCTAGCTGTCCTGTCTACCTTCCTAGGACCTTTACTGTGCAGTCATTGGTACTCCTAGTAGAGTTATGATCCCCAGCTGGACTTCTTGGGCTTATATGTCTATCTCCTTGATAGTGTACTTAGTTTGCACTAAAGTACTACAGCCAGTGGTTTGGAGTTCACCCCAGCTCTCCTTTAGTATCACCAGAACAGGTGCCCTAGGGCTGTTGTACAGGCCCTAGGATCACAATCTCTGCCAATCCCAAAGCTAGACTTTAGCCTTAGAAATCGCAAAAATCATGAGATTCAGCCTTCACATTTTGTGGGCCGTATCTCCACAGACAGTGGTTGGGAAGAACATGATGGGTTCTTGACCAAAGACAGGTTGTTATACGTCCCGGCTGATGAAGCTCTGTGACATTGTATCTTCAAAGCTCACCACAATGATTATTTGGCAGGCCACCCAGGACAATATTGCATGGCTGAATTAATAACCTGGAATTACTATTGGCCCCCTATCCTCAAAGAAATGAAGGGATATGTCACAGCCTGCCCAACATGCCAACACAAAAAGATCTTTCCAGCGAGGCCAAGAAGTCTGTTACACCCTAACGCGGTACTGGAGAGGCTGTGGCAATACATCTCCATCATCAAGCTACCCGAAAGCAACCGCTATGACTCCATTGCAGTAATTGTCAATTGACTCAGCAAGGCCATATGAGTGTTGCCATGTACAGAACATATCAGTGCAGAGGGAATTGCGTGGTTGTACTGCGACCACTTTTGGAAAGACTATGGCCCCCCTGAAATAGTCATCAGTGACCATGGCCAGATCTTTGTGGGCCATTTTATGCGGGATCTCCTAAAACTACTGGGCATGAAATCGAATGTGTCCACCGCCTATCACCCTCAAACCAACGGTCAAACAGAGCAGGTTAATCCAGCAGTATTTGCGCATTTTCACGAATTTTCACGAATTTCAGACAAGACAATTTCAGATTGGCTGTCAACGGCTGAGTTCAGCTACAATGACAAGGTGCACACCATGACCAGCATTACCCCGTTCTATACCATGCTGGGTTTCCACCCACAGAAGGGAACCAAACCTCGGATGGAGGTCCCAATGGAGGCTGCAGATAATTTCGCAAAATGGATGCAACTTGTGTGAGAAGAGGCAGCTGCCTCCATGAGGGTTGCACAGGACACAATGAAGCGGTTTTATGACCGCAAATGAGGAGAAGATCCCGGGGATGAGGTTTACCTCTCGGGGAAGAATCTGACAACCCAACAGCCTATGAAGAAGCTGGACAATAAACGACACAGTCCTTCAAGGTCATACAGAAGGTCGGAACCCTGTCATATGAACTCAACCTTCCAGCTACGTGGAAGGTGCATCCAGTCTTCAACACAGTGTTCTTGAGACCTTGGGTCCCACCGGTAGCTGAACACCAAAAAGTGGTTCCTCTGCCACCCCCCAATGTCGTCGATGGGGTCAACCTGTACTGGCTGTACAAGGTCGGAGAGGTATTGAATATTAAACAACTACAGAAGGACCTGCAGTATTATATCCACTGGGAAGGCTATCTGAAGGAGGAGTACACTTGGGAACCACACCACCATCTCATCTGCACAGAGGAAGCAATAGCAGGATACTACAAAAAGAACCTGTGGGCCCCACGGGAAATACCGATGGCAGAATGCTCAAAAGCTAATGTCAGAAATAGAACCCATCCATAAGCCACCAGCCATCATTTTGCGCAACGCAAAAGAGCCATCAGGTGGCTCTGATGGCTGCTACGCAAACTCGCTAATATCAATTATGAATTATGAATATTCAGTCTGAAATGTCACCGTTCGATGTTTGAGCTTGAGCCGGAATATAAACCTTCAATGTTGAGTTTGAGCATGAATATAAAGACACTCTGCCTGGTTCTTAGCCTATTGGTTCATGAGAAACCAGATCATGGAGTATTAGATTTACAATTGGGAAAAGCTGGCATTGTTCTGGGTCTATCTCCTCGAGATTTTGACTCGAACCTTTTCAAATTTTTTTGGTCTGAATTTGCAAAGAGTGTTGTTCGGCTTGGTTGGAATCAGTCACCTCCGAGTCTTGTTTCTGTGTTGAGTCTTCAGTGAACTGGCCTGGTTACCAGTTGAATAAAACAACAAGTGTAGTTTAATATTTTGTGTTGCGAGTCTTGCTTGCGCTCTCAGGCATTGAGTTTGTGTCTCTGACATTTTGTTCTTCCAGTCACCAAGCCTCTCAGGTTGGAGACATTACGTAAAAATCGAGTCGGACATGATATGCATATGGCTTATTAAGATTCTCATAGAGGTTGTAACTTGTAACCTCTAACACTCCATCAGATGAAATCAAGACTGTAACTCGCAATGGGTCCTACAGAAACAGGGACTATGACCCAACTACTTCTATACCTACCATATGCTATACAGTTGTTATATTCCCCAGGTTAAACACCAAAATGGATGAAGGGCACCCAGTGCAAAAATGATTTCTTTCCTCTGGCCTGCTCTCGAAGCTTCTGAACGGCGAGATGCAATGCCTCAGCTGCCCTCGTCGGATCTGGAGGTGATGCCTCCAATAGATGGGCATAAACATTGCTGGCAACTTGTGGGGCATCATGGTCCATAATAGACCACATTGTCCCAATGACACCTCGGTATCCTGCCAGTAACATGCCAGCGGCAAGATGAACCGACTCGTCTTGGAGCACTTGGGAGCCAGTGGCAGTTTGGCATGCAGAGAGGAATGCCAGGTCAGCATTCGGGAGAGATAGCTTGATAATGTTTGAGAGTGTCAACCGTGAACTTCCGGCAAGGAGGAGGGCACTTTCAGTTGGAGAGGTGCTCTGCACCCCATGGCAGGCAAAATGGACCCATCTGGACTCATTCATGCCCTTTTGAACATTTCCTATTGTTGCCATATCTTTATCCAACCGCCGAACAGGAACTTTTCCGTTAGCATGCTGCTCGATAGCTTTGATTTCTTCGTGAATTCCTGGGATGTAGGACTGTCCCTCGGCTGACGGTTGAGTGACAGCAAGGATTTGAAGTCTGGCCTGGGATTCAGATTGTGGACGAAACCCTTGGATTAAGGCAGTCAACGAGGGTGTATAGGATGAAATCAGGAAGTCAGATAATTTTGAGCCAAAGGCATGGTCATCACCATAGAGTCCTGCTGCATGAATCGGAAGAAATGCTAGTGGTCCTGTTGGACACCACCAGATGCGTCCCAAATCCTGGCTTATTGGAGTCTATACAAATTAAATAAGGATGAGATTTGGGTGCTGTGATTAAAATAGCTTACTGTAATTTCAATTCCATTCAAGACAGGTTGAACAATATTGACCCAGAGCTCAGAGAGAATCATAGAAAAGACATCATCTGGAGCCATATCTCCCTCACGACAGCCAGCCAACCTATCACTACGTCCGAGAGTTCCCACAATTGCTGCCAGAGATTTGGCCAAGGTCTGTGCCTCACGGAGTGTGAAGTTACAGAGTGGAACATGGATGACTTCATCTGCAGGGCCTGGCAGGAGAATCAGAGCATCGCACCCATATTCACTGATATTTATGATAGCAACTGGTCCCATCCTCGCAGCCAGCAAAAGCTCAGAAATTGGCTTTGATAATAGGAACCTCTCGAACCCTGGCAGCTCTCTGATCTGCTGTAGGATACAAGTCCTTTTAAGAGCAAGGTCATGGAATTGCTGTGCAATAGACTGAAGCGACTGTTGTTTAGTATCACCTGCAACAGCATTGCTCCGAGTGCCTGCAGTTTCTAATGAGGCAGACAGAGAGACAAGCTCAGTGGCAAGGTCAGGATGGCTGTTCCTCAGTTCATCTACTGGTGTGCGTAGATTGAGAAGCTGACCCCAGATAACTGAACGACCCTGGTCAAGCCACTCCACTGCCTGCTGGTAGTCCTGCACTGCAATTGCAGCTGAAGCAGCATCTCTCACAACTTGGCCTGCCTCTGACAAGAGATGATGCCGATCAGTTATAGACAGCCCCAGCCATGCCAATTCAGGCAGAAGTTCAATGGCAGTAGTATATGCATGGAGTATAGATGAGGGTTGGTGAATGTGCGCATGTTTTGCCCACTTTTTGGCTGCATTAAATCGTATGCTGGCAGAGCCTGTTGTTGAGCATGCAGCTGAAGTGTAGTGACATAGCAGTTGCTGAGAGTCTTGAGGATCATGGAGCTGCTCAAAGCGACAGAAAAGTGATTTGCCAAGGTTGTTCAACCTCGCAGGCTTGTGAGGGTGGCCATCTGGAGTGAGTTGGACAGCATCCTCCAACATCATGATGGACTTATTGAGGTCGCTGAGATCACCAAGCTGCTCAAAGCGACCCAAAAGCGAATTGCCAAGGTTGTTCAAACTCCCAGGCTTGTCAGGGTGGCCATCTGGAGTGAGTTGGACAGTATCCTCCAACATCATGATGGACTTATTGAGGTCACTGAGATCACCAATGCACTCAAAGCGACGGAAAAGCGAATTGCCAAGGTTGTTCAACCTCCCAGGCTTGTCAGGGTGGCCATCTGGAGTGAGTTGGACAGCATCCTCTTTCATGATGATGGACTTGTTGAGGTCGCTGAGATCACGAAGTCGCTCAAAGCGACGGAAAAGCGATTTGCCAAGGTTGTTCAACCTCCCAGGCTTGTCAGGGTGGCCATCTGGAGTGAGTTGGACAGCATCCTCCAACATCATGATCGACTTGTTGAGGTCACTGAGATCAACGAGCTGCTCAAAGCGACCCAAAAGCGAATTGCCAAGGTTGTTCAACCTCCCAGGCTTGTCAGGATGGCCATCTGGAGTGAGTTTGACAGCATCCTCAAATATCATAATGGACTTGTTGAGGTTGCTGAGATCACCAAGCCATTCAAAGTGACGGAAAAGCGAATTGCCAAGGTTTTTCAACATCCCAGGCTTGTGAGGGTGGCCATCTGGAGTGAGTTGGACAGCATCCTCCAACATCATGATGGACTTATTGAGGTCACTGAGATGACCAAGCCGCTCAAAGCGACGGAAAAGCGATTTGCCAAGGTTGTTCAACATCCCAGGCTTGTCAGGTGGCCATCTGGAGTGAGTTGGACAGCATCCTCAAACATTATGATGGACTTGTTTAGGTCGCTGAGATTGCCAAGCTGCTCAAAGCGATCCAAAAGCGAATTGCCCAGGTTGTTCAACATCCCAGGGTTGTGAGGGTGGCCATCTGGAGTGAGTTGGACAGCATCCTCATAAATTGTGATGGACTTGTTGAGGTCACTGAGATCACCAAGCCGCTCAAAGCGACCCAAAAGCGAATTGCCAAGGTGGCTCAACATCCCAGGCTTGTCAGGGTGGCCATCTGGAGTGAGTTGGACAGCATCCTCTTTGATCATGATTGACTTGTTGAGGTCACTGAGATCGCCAAGCCGCTCAAAGCGACGGAAGAGCGAATTGCCAAGGCTGTTCAACCTCCCAGGCTTGTCAGGGTGCCATCTGGAGTGAGTTGGACAGCATCCTCTTTCATGATGATTGACTTGTTGAGGTTGCTGAGATCACCAAGCCGCTCAAAGTGACACAAAAGCGAATTGCCAAGGTTGTTCAACCTCCCAGGCTTGTCAGGGTGGCCATCTGGAGTGAGTTGGACAGCATCCTCTTTCATCATGATTGACTTGTTGAGGTCACTGAGATCACCAAGCTGCTCAAAGCGACACAAAGCGAATTGCCAAGGTTGTTCAACATCCCAGGCTTGTGAGGGTGCCATCTGGAGTGAGTTGGACAGCATCCTCAAACATCATGATGGACTTGTTGAGGTCGCTGAGATCACCAAGCCGCCCAAAGCGACCCAAAAGCGAATTGCCAAGGTTGTTCAAACTCCCAGGCTTGTGAGGTGGCCATCTGGAGTGAGTTGGACAGCATCCTCAAACATTGTGATAGACTTGTTGAGGTCGCTGAGATCACCAAGCTGCTCAAAACGGCCCAAAAGTGAATTGCCAAGGTTGTTCAACCTCCCAGGCTTGTCAGGTGGTCACCCAGAGTGAGTTGGACAGCATCCTCCAACATCATGATGGACTTGTTGAGGTCACTGAGATCACCAAGCCGCTCAAAGCGACGGATAAGCGAATTGCCAAGGTTGTTCAACATCCCAGGCTTGTGAGGGTGGCCATCTGGAGTGAGTTGGACAGCATCCTCAAACATTATGATGGACTTGTTGAGGTCGCTGAGATTGCCAAGCTGCTCAAAGCGACCCAAAAGCGATTTGCCCAGGTTGTTCAACCTCCTAGGCTTGTCAGGGTGGCCATCTGGAGTGAGTTGGACAGCATCCTCCAACATCATGATCGACTTGTTGAGGTCGCTGAGATCACCAAGGCACTCAAAGCGATCCAAAAGTGATTTGCCCAGGTTATTCAAACTCCCAGGCTTGTCAGGGTGGCCATCTGGAGTGAGAGTAACAGCGGCTTCGAGCATCATGACAGATCGGTTGATATCCCTCAAGCCCCCAAGCTGCTGAAAGCGATATAGCAAGGAGATTCCAAGATCTGCAAGATAGATGACAGACCCTGGGTCATCCCGTACTGCATCATTATATACACAGACTGCCTGGTTCAGGTCATCTAAAGTCCCAGATGCTTGGTAAGACTGCAGAAATATATCCCCAAGTATATTCAGCCACCGAGCCCTGTTGTCATTGCTTTGGCAGCACAGGAGAATCCTCTCATGCATCACCCAAAGCTGCAGAGCATCCATAGAAACTTCGGGCTTTCTGGAGTCTTCATACATCTTTAGCACCTCACTTTCTATGCCCTGACCCTTGACACAGACAACTGTATATGACTCAGGGAGTAGTCCAACATTATGTAGGGAATCTCACTTGTATTTTCTGGCATCCCAATGAGATCTAAATCAGATGCCTTGTGGTATGGCAACTTGGAAACTGAGAAATCAGCACTGAATTTGAGAGAAGGGCCATCGGGATTGGCTTTATTGAGCTCGAGCTGGAATGCTACATTGTAATCTTCAGTGATCGTGCTCCGAGTAAGGGATGCTGCACCTACACCAATTCGATTCCACAGATCCAAGAACTTTGCCTTGCTCGATTTCAACATAGCCAACAAGCCGTGTTCCCTCAGTTTCACTCTGGCGCAAGACTGCCACTGAGAAGGTAGGAGCATGGACCGGGCTGAGAAGAAGTGAGGGTCGGTCTTTTACAAAGGCCACTGCACACTCACATGTTACACCCAAACCCAAGTTTCCAACTCTTTTGATCCTGCTCTGATGCTACTGGCAAGGCTTGCAGGAAAATAATCCCCTCAATGATGAGCTGAGCAAACATTTTCATGTCACCTGGAAGATCATCATGGGGGTTAGTCAAGGATGTGATATGGATATCTGTGAAAAAGGATTAAGTGTAGTTGGGCAGCATCAACATAGATGGGTGCTTACTGTGAAGCTGAATGCTAATTAAAGACATGAATTGAATCAACTGTCTCGACAGGAGGTCCGGGATACTCACACTGTTTTCAACTCGGACATGATTGCGAGGGGAAGAAAGGTCGAAAGGCTTGAAGGCCCCGAAGTCGATCTCATATATGTCAGATGTCCATGCCCCACCAACGTAGCTGCAAGGCACTGTAAAGCCATGGGTACAATGCCGAAACGCGAAAAAACACGTGAAATGCCGCAATCAAAATGTCAAAAGGCTGATGAGTCTGCGACGTTGAAAGAATGCTTCGCGTTGACAATGCAACGTAAATGCCCGGTGTCGCCGCTCCCAGCGCTTCCATCGGCGCCTATCTCGCACCTCGAGGACAAGGCGCGGCGGGAAAGCGGCTGCCATTCAAAACCTCCGTGCAAATAGACTCCTCCCGACGACAACATCAGCGAACCTCACTCCCGTAATATGTTGCAGATCATGCGTATGTGCGGGTCTCACCGTCCTGTCAGTTTGGCACACCCAACTTAATCACGCAGGGGTAGCAGTCTGACGGTGGCGTTTTGATTTCCCGCTTGCAATTCAACGTCGGAATTAAGATGCTGTAAGGCATGAAAATACCCATAACCTGCTACGTAGAAGGCTGGGCACCACAAATCGAGACTGAGACAATGTCGATGAAATCTAGGCAGCTTGGATGTTCCAGGATCAAAACATGAAATTTCAAACACGGAATTTGAGGGACGTTAATTTGGCATGGGGGCCCGCGCTAACAGAAGCTGAGCACTGAGCAGTTAGCATTAAGCACCGACAACGGACGCCGAGCAAAAGTTGTTGTCCAGCGCGCCGTGAAGCGAAGAGTGTGCGAGCGAACCGCTGTCAATCAAGTGACTGTAATGTCGTCGTTTTGACTTGTGCACTAACGCTCCCTTCAAGACGCAATTCACGGCGCTGAGGCGATCGTGGTCTAGACGCCGACGCCGACGACACAATCGCGTCGGGTAGCCAGTGTGGTTTCGGACGCAGATGTCGGATGTGCCGCCAGCCCCGCTTCATTCGCGTGAGCGCGCCGTACGTAACTCCTGCGCCGCGTTCAAGTGTGGGCTCGCGGGCCGTGCAGTCGCACCGTGTCAATGTCCATGTCGCCCTTTTCGACGTCGACGCCGCCTATCTCTTGATCTAGACCCATGCGCGTGCAGCAGGCTCCTTCTTGATCCCGATGTGAACGGTGTCCGACGCAGGATGCGCCATCAGTCCTGCCCGCTTCGTAGATGGACGCCCACCGCTGAGCGCTGAGTGCTGAGGCCATGTCGTCCACCGTACGCAGGTGACCCCCCCCCCCCCCCCCCCCCCCCCCCCCTCCCTCCCGTGGTGCCGCGTCGTGTGAGCTAGTGCCTGCTCACCTTATTCCCGATACGCGCACCTCGCACGCCGCCCGCTGCTTGTGTTGAAGCTGTTTGGGATCTCCATCTCGCTCGACGCTGCCATGCACGTCCGGTGCCCTCCGCTTCGACGCCGATGCCGACGCGCTCCCTCCCGTACCGCCCAGCTCCCGGACTGACCGGCGAAAGCTGAAGGAAGCGCTGCCGCCACCCGCGCTGTCCATGCTGCCTCATGCCCTCGCAGACTGACGCCAACACCGAGTACATGCTCTCGCGCGATGCCGGGTCACTTCAGACTGGCCATACTACTATGCGCGCTGTCCTCCTGTGCCACTACGTCTCGATCTCGCCCCCGCGACACGACCCTATGGCGAATACGGCTTCCTTGGCAGTCCACGGAGTTTGTGATCCCAAGCACCCCTTATGCACCAATGATATCCCGCCAGTGGCTTTCCCACTGCATCAGGCCGTTTCTCCGGCCGTATGGATCGACGTAAGTCTTGTTTTTTCAAATGAAGGTTCCTCAAGTTGTGTCTCGAGTCCCAGGTTCGTCTTGGTGTCTGTGTATATTCACTGTAACTCAAGAAACTCACATTAGATCCTCGGCAGCTACGCCGTTCTCGCCGCCTTCGTGAAACCTAAACTATGCGCGGACACTCTGGTAAGACTCCAGTTCAACTATGCCTATCTGTCTGACTGACATCGAAGAATTTCAACCGTATCTTCACTTCAACTTGAAACTTCGGCGGCAAAGTTGCAACACTATCAGGTCAGTCTACTCAATATCTATTCCATTCCAATACAACAGCCGATCTGACTCACTCCCGCTCGCATGCTATATCAGAGACTACATACTTGAGCGCCGCGCGCTCGAAGTCCAAATTTACTGTGTGATATTCGAAGCGGGTCCGCTTCGATTTCTTTGACTATATTTCATTCGCAATTGAAGATGTTCAAGTATTTCGAATACAACTCGAGTCAATTGGGTTCCTCTCTGAATTTGGAAGCTTGGAGGTATGTCGTTAGGGAACCCTTGCTATGTCCGGTTACAACGTTTAGTTCAGTACTCACGAATTTCTGCAAAGCAAAAAAACATAATAACACTCTGGGCATGCGGCGATCAGATTAGTTTCACCCACTTCCATGGCGAGTGCGGAAAGATTACGGCCATCGAAAGGTTTAAACGTTGTGCTGGATGCCTCGCGGTTAATACCGCTACTCCGAATACCAGCGCGTTGATGGGTACGCGACGCACCGCCGAGTGGAGACACCTATTGGAGTGGCGTGAAAACAGAGGAGGGCCAGAGAGCTGAGTAGGGTGAAACGGGATGAGCAGGGAGAGTTGAATCGGGTTTAGGGCAAGGACGAATGAGTAGGATTTCTGGGCAAGGCCGTACTAAGAGAGTGAATACGGAATATAATAATCATGTATCACCAGCAAAAGAGACCTGCAGAAACAAGAGGCGTCCGATCTTGTTATCGGACCCACTATCAACAGCACGTGCCCACAGGCCACCTTCCATATCGGGATGGCTCCGTTTGGGAACTCCCGCCTCACATCTGCCTTATATGTGGTTAATCAACTTTTAACTACTTTCCACATCCTGTATAACTAAGTGAAATGTCCAACAATCATTTATGTGTGAGGATGGGAGTATTTCACCAGGATTGGTGGTTTGTCACTGGCTCACAACTGCTAAGGTACAAGTGGATATGTGGACTTCAGAGAGCCTAAAAGTAGCTAATATAGCTAAGTAAACCTTGTTAAGCAAAGGAAAAGACTCCAGAAGCCTGGTAAATGCATCGCGAGTCGGGCGGCAATGGTCGTGAGGTGTGATTGGCCGCATCAACGTCCCGATATGGAAGGTGGCCTGTGGGCACGTGCTGTTGATAGTGGGTTCGATAACAAGATCGGACGCCTCTTGTGCAGAAAGAATAGTGAACAAAAATCCAAGACCTTGACGCATTCGAAATTGAGCAGAGAGTATCTTCCTCTGGGAGTCGAAAGGAGGGGGCCGAGCGATCGTCTGACAGGATTGGTCGGTAGGCATGCCCACGCCAAAGAGCACTAGATCGAGGTACCCTAATTAGCAAACGAAAACCCCCAAATCGAAATGGAAGAACTCGGACGCGGGGCCGGACAGTTGCCAGGTGGGAGGGATAGAGGTAACAAAGAGACGCAGCAGCTGTGCACCGTTCAACACACCCGAATGAAGTTCCTGGATGCGTGCATGATGAAGAAGGAGTAGAAGTAGAAAGGCGAGTGCTTAGCGTGGACTTGGCGAGAGGTCACCGAATTCCTGTCAAATAAATATGCATACGAATCTAACTTTCAAATTAGATGAGGCGTCGATCTAGACTCACAAAAGAATATTGGCGGTCATAAGTTGACACACACGCACATCAAACGTGGATTCGTTACCAGCGTGTCCAAACTACTGTAGCGCTCGACGTGGTTCCACAGGAAATCTAGGCGCCGTGCTGAGATGAGCTGACTCTGCGAAAAAATAAGAGAGAGAGGTCAAAGAGTGGAAGGACCAAAAACAAGACCGATTGGAACACGATAATTTCGGGTGCGGGGAATCGAGGTCCGACCTGCTGTGGAGTGAATCCCCCATGAGTCGGGCGCCGTGCACAACCGCAATCGAAATACCTTGATGGATGCTTGAAGATGAGATTGCAGTTGGTGGGCATGAAATGCGGTAAGAGCGGGTCAGAAACATTGAAGCGGTGAAGCCATCGGCCGGAATGGAGGAGGGAGTAAGAACAGTAAGGTGTATGGGCGGTGTGTTGCGGGTAGGAGGCCTGATGGTATTGGTACTGAGGCGGGATGCCGAGAGCGCGCGAGTCAGCATGAGAGTAGAGGCAATTGGCCTGGTCAGCGGGACCCATGAATCCGGATGCTGGCGCAGTAGAAATCGAGGGGAAGAGGGAAAATGTGAATAGTTCAATCAATGAAACTCGCATATGAACCTGCATGTCCGCGCAGCAGCGACGAGTCGTCTCAGATTCGAGAGGGTCGACACGAGGGCACTGACCCTGTATGCACATGCGCAAAGTCCCGAGAACGCTGCATATTGAATTCGAATGGGCGTTGTTGCTGGATGTGTGCCGTCAGAGAGATGTTTGTGCGTGTACGAGTCGGCGAGAAGGGGAGAGCCAAGGAAGAGCTGGACTGTGATTGCCGACATTTCGTTCTGTATTCGAATCCACCGACGATCATCCCGGCCTGGGCGCAGAAATACTCGACGGCAGATACAGGCCCCAGGGCGCTGCGCTGAGCTTGTTTTTTGGTGATAGACCAACGACACAAACAATGTAACCGCACTGTTGGCTGCTCGCAACCTCCTCTGCGACTCCAACTCCCTATTCAGTTCTCTCTCGCGTCTCAAAATCGAGTGTGGGGCACCGTACACTGCCCTACAACCGTTGGCAGATCTTGATATGGCCACGCAGGGTTCCATTCCCCGCGCCGCTCTACATGACTACATCGCATAGAGGCGCAGTTTTTTATGGTCGGTTCTTTTCTCCACTGCTCGATTTGCGCTTACCCATGTTTGCTCCTGCGTCGTCGGCTAGCTTCGGCTAGTCCGATGATCCACACCTCAAAGAGTCCATACCCAAATTTTATTGGTCGTGTTGCAACCACTCACGGGTACCAAAACATGCGGAATGGGTGCTGTTCAAGAGTGTGTGTCTGAAAGGACGAAGGAACTCAAATGGAGCATGGACGAGGGCGCCGAGCAAGCACCGAGGTGCGAACAAAAGCAAAGGATCATAAGCACAAATCGAACACCACCGTTTCGTAAAACCCGTACATACTTTTGATATCAGCTGTATGACTGATTCCTCCGATCCCCTGCCCAAAGCTGATCACAATTAAACCAGCGTGCACATTTTCATTCAACTCATGTGTTGTACTGATGCAATTTGGCTGGGCAAAAAAGAACTGAAAAAGAAAAGAGGAACCCTGATGTCTAATCGAGCCCCATTTCCAAGCTGCTGCCAAGTCTGGCTCCAAGCGCGCGTGTAATGTGAACTGATCATGCGTATCTTATCTCGGATGCTGCGCATGTACATAGTTTTTAATAATAATCCGCGATATGCCCAAGGCGCAGGAGGCGTAGTTCCTGTTCGCTGCATGGGTATTTATACCACAAAATCCAGATAAAAATCGACCCAAAAGAGGAATAAATAAAAAAACAACGGCCGGCATTACAATTCGGGTGCAGGGAGTCGAACCCTGGCCTGCTGCGAGCATAACGGTTTTTCCCCATTTATTCCGCGCGGCTGTCCGCTGTGAACCACACCTGAATGAAATACCTGTTTGATCAAGCAACTGAAACCGATTACAATGACTGTCCAATTACCTGGCTACGTTCTGGTTCCCCGGGTCAAGGTCCAGGGAGGATGGTAACCGGAACGCATGTACGCAGCTCGAACTGAATGGATTTAATTAATTTGAATTGTAATAAGTCCCAAATACGATGATCATGATCTGCGAGACAGAGAGGAAGCGAGAGAGGAAGCGAGAGCAGAAGAAAGACAGGGCGATCTTAGAAGTTCGGGTGCCAGGAGTCGATCCCCATCTGCTGCCGGAACCCAAATTTCGGATACTTGGGTGGCGCAACCGTGCACCGTACACCAAACCCGAATCAAGTCTCTTGATCTACTGTACGTCCGGGGAATTTTTCAGCGTCTAGTTGAAGCGATTTACCGACGGACACTCAAGGTCACCTTCCAAGAAACTTCGATTCAATTTTTCGAGTCCATCTATATCGAGTGCGTCACGATACACAAAAGGAGGTAGGTAAAATTCAACAAACTGGAGCGAAGAGGAAGAGCCCCAAGAAAGGAGTGCGGCGCGGTCTGTTTCTTTTTCTGATGTTTAGCATATCCTCAGAATCCCGTCGCATGAATTTGAATACACATACTTGCAAGAATTATAAACCATCTCGCTTTAGTTTTGCACAATTATTATCAATATCAGGCTGAGTCACACATTGAATCTTGCTACAGATCTGTAGAACAGCTTCAGAAGGATCACACGGGGAACGCCTGCCGTCTTGTGTCTAGGCCAGTCCTCCTTCTGGCACGCCACGCTTGCGGTGCAGAGATCAACAAATCTGTGCACTGTGCATAGTTGGGTATCTTACCAGCAATACCTATGACGGCTGGGGTTCAGAGCGCTTGACCAATGTACCACGAACGGACCGGCGAACCTGACGAGATTGCATTTCGCACATCGTGACATGGTAAACTCTAGGCCCGCCGTCTGCTCGTTGCAGCAGGTCAGACACGCGCCCCCGGATCCTCCCCTGGCCGCGTCGGGATCCCGGCCTGCGCTTCGATTCCGCGAATGAATCCATCAAGGAGGCGCATCAGTGGGGGACGGTTGGTCTTCCTGTGTCCATTGAGTTGTTATTGTACTACGGAAGGGAAAGGCGCTAGGAGGGGGAGTGAAAAGAACCAGGAAAAGAATTCTTAGCGTGGAACGTAACAACTGTCCCGCGATCAGGTGCACCAGGCTGATACGGAAGTGCAAAAACCGTGCGACTGCTAGAACAGCGGCGCAAGTCGGCGTCGAACATAAAGACGCTGTCGCCTTCTCCGAATACACAGGTGTTTTCTTTTTCTCCTGCAATGGATATGTGATTTGTGGAGTCGGGCGGGAGCAGAACTCGATGCAAAAATAGGAACCCAGCCGTGTGGCCGTCCGGCCCGTGAATACGGGAGCAAAACCATGCATGAGACCTGAAACAGCGGAGATGAGATATGGTCGAAGAATAAAAAGCCAAAATCCTGCTGGTGTCGTTTTGACGTCCGTTCGCGTCCGGGATCCAAAGATGATGTTGAGACGTGTGGGCGTCGCAGTACAAGAGTGAGATATTAATTGAAGGACGACGTAAGTAGACGCACCGGACTGATCCACAAACTGAAAAGAACGGCGCGCAAGCCACGCAGCATCCAATTCATCCAGGCGAATGTCAGTCCTCCGTTTCCGTTACCGCGGGGGTCTGACCAAAAAGCCACCCTAATCGTGTGCGGGTTCTAGCAGAGCATGTATCGTCTTTGAAGAATCAATATGACAGGCTTGGAAACCTGGAGGACTTGGATGCAGTATTTTTCAATGCTCAGGAAGCTGTTAATCTACTTTCCTAACGCCATCCCGACCGGCCATATCAATTGAGTACGGTGGGCGCATGCTTTTGCCAGTGCGATGAAATAAAGTGGGATCTGAAAGACCTCAATACAGCAGTGCAATATGGCCAGGAAGCTATCGACCTCACCCCGAAAACATCTGGAAGATCTCAGAGAGTGTTTGAATATGGGCAATAGGAGGGTTGGAGATCCAGAGGACTTGGATGCAGCATTGCACAATGCTCAGGAAATTGTTAATCTCACTTCCGTGGGCCATCCCTTCCGGGCTCATCCGGTGAGGAATATTGCCGCATCTTTCAGCCAGCGCTATGAAGTGAAGGGAAATCTGAAGGACCTCAAGGAAGCGGTGCGATATCGCCAGAAAGCTGTCAAGCTCATTCCAAAAAGTCATCCTGACTATCTGACAGAGCTTGCAGTGTCTTTGGAAAGCCAATATGTGGGGCTTGGAATCCCGAAGGACGTGGAGGCAGCCTCGAGGCTCAGGCAGGAAGGCGCCGTCATTGATCTGAAGTCAAAAGGGGACCCTGGGGAAGCGGAAGAGCTGACATGTCTTAGGGACTTATTTAATGACCAATCTGCGCGGCTCGGAAACATGAGGGACTTGAACACAGCATCCCAGATTGGGCGGGAGGCTCTTTCTCTTACTCCAGGGGGGCATTCTGACCGAAGCGACCAGCTCCAAAGTCTCGGAGCAACATTCATGCAGCGATACCGCAGGACAAAAACCTTCAGGACCTGGGGGCAGCATTGCGAAATATTGAGGAAGCTCTTGATCTCACACCGGAAGACCATCCTGACCGAGCAGACTTGCCTCAAAGCCTCGCAGTAGTTTTGGCCTTTCGATATCAGAAATTGGGAGATTTCCAAGCCTGCAGACAGCATTCCATCATCACTAGGATGCTGTTGATCTCACACCGGAAGAGGATCCTATCTGATCACAGCGACTGCGATTTCTTGCCTCTTTTGTCATTCTTCGGTACTCGAGTTTGGGAGACTGTTGATCTCACGCCGGATGGGCATCCCGCTCGGTTGGACCATCTGTTCCTCCTTGCAAATCAGGACCTGGAGGCCACTTCAGTAATTGTCTCAAACTTCCAAGCTCGAGTCCAAAACAGTCATACAGGGTGGCTGTGGAGTGGGCTTCCCTGTCCAGGCAGCTACGGCCCTCATATTGTCAGACTGCTTATGATGCTGCTTTTCGTGTACTGCCTGAACTTCTGTAGATGGGGCATTCCATATCGCTGCGCCATGATAGCATCCGGAGACTGAACATTGGAGAAAGCACGTCAATTGCAGTTCAGACTTGTATTAGTTTGTCTGATGTGTCAACTGCTGTGGAAATTATGGAACAAGGGGTTGGCACAATATTCCAACAAATGCTCCAACTGAAAACTGATGTTGATGGATTGGATCTGAATCAAGCAGAGATGTACCGAGAGTTTTCTTCAAATCTTTACAGTGGAGAATGCCAGGAATCAATGCAAGTTGCAGCAGATAGAAACGACCTGCTAAATCTTATTCGCAAACAACCTGGCCTGGAATATTTTCTACTTCCCAAATCATACGACTTGCTTCGGAATGCAGCCGAAGGAGTGCCCATTCTACTACTGAACAGTCATGAGGATGACTGTGATGGGGTCATCATCTTGAAGACACCTGGTGAACAGGGAACATCCAAGCCAGTACATGTTGCATTTCCCAATATCACCCTGGCCCAACTAAAGTCACAACGATCAGTGCTCAAAGAGGTGCTCGGACTCTGCAGTGCCAGAACGAGGGGATAATCAGTGGCTTTCAGAGTCTCAGATGATGAAGGCCTTTTGCACCGGCTTCGGAGTTCCATTGTTCCCCCAGTAAATTCGAGAATGAGGGGACAATGTGTGCTTTCCAGACTCGCCGGACTGAGAGAGGGTGTAATTTCAAAACCACCCAAAAGAATGTTTCGAAGGGCTGTGGCACTGACTGTGAACTCGCAATGTTTCCCCAGTGTATGAAGTGCTGATATCCGTGCATACATGTGAAAAAGTCCTTGTTAGCATTTCCTATCCCGGCATGGCATCTATAGTGGCCGGCGATGGTGGCTGCCCACTGGATCATTCACAGGGCTTCATATAAATGCAAGTCCACTAAACTATCAATTTATCCATTCATATACAGCAACATTGGGATTACTCCTGGAGGCCTATGCCAAGAAGTCCTCAAACGTTACCCAGACCTTCGGGATCGTCTGAGTGACCTCCACTATTATCAGCTGCTGGCTACCAGGCCAGTCGAGGTAGTGGGCCACTTGCATAATACAAGGTGGCACAATACCTAAACTCGGAATTTGGGACCTGTGGCATGGTATGCGACCTATGAGGACTCCGTACATCAAATTTGGAGGAAAGTTGTCAAGACAAGCCCTGGGTCGACCTGGCTTTGGCGGGACAGTGAATAACCCGGCTGGGACGATAATCAAATAACCTGGTCTGAAGTGGTTGCAACAGACAACGAGAGGGCAGCACTAAACAACCCGGCTCTAGAGGGGAAGTTTAGCTGTAGCCGTCGAGGCGGGATGTCGCGAGACTTGTGAGCGGCGGTGGAGTAACCGCCTAGACACCAAACTCGAGGATATCTCGAGGAGAAGATGATATGCGTGCGAGCGTCGTTCGTGGTCGTGGTGAGAAAGCGCTGCACCGTTGTCAGGTCAAGGTAGACTTGATATTAGACAAGGTAGAATCTAAAGTACATGTAGATTCTACTGAGTTTATATACTGTATCCTATGAAACTAATGGTTGCCCTTCTATGAAATAGCGGATGCCCTTAGGTGCTCGATCTTGGTAACGGGCGATCAGGGTATCCCAATCGTCGTTTGAATAAACCCCTGGTTGGTTATTCCGAATCCAATCGCCCTAAGCGTATCCAGATCATCGTTTGAATAACCCCTGGTTGGTTATTCCGAATCCAATCGTCCCAAGCGAATATGAATAACCCCCTGTTGGTTATTCTGTATGTGTCGCCTTGTCCATTGCTTGTGATAACCCAGGATACCCGGGGTTAAGGTTGAGCAAAAATGTTGGAAGTATGCCAAATCATGACACAATGGGCAGTGAACTCCACAGAAACCTTTGACTCCATCAGGCAGAATGCGACACGCTTTGCAGAGGGTATGGCGCAGTGGAATGCCTCACGCACGGGCCCATTCATCGACTCGGGAATCATGACACACCTAGGTTGGTTCCGCCTCGCCCGAGACTCCCCTGCATTCAGCGTACACCCCGATCCCTCAGCTGGGCCCGACGCACCGCATCTTGAATTCTCGTTCATTCCTGGAGGGTCGGTGCGTTGAGACGACGCAACACCAATTGCGTTGCCATCTGGTAATTTTGCGGTTTCTTTGGACCATACAGTCCCGCGGGATGTTCATATTATTTATAGAGCACCGCGGGAGGTTCATACAATAAGAATATGCATTATTGTGTCTCAAGGAACTATGTACTAGTACCTGGGACCTCTGTTCAGTGATATAAAGGAGAGCCAGAGTGAGCTCCGAACTACTGGCTGTAGTATTCAGAGCATGCCCGCGGGGCCACCGCGGGTATGTTGTACTCTAATACACGTACCAAGGAGATATACCCAAAAGCCCAGACAGTTCATAGGGATTATATCTCTACTTAAGGAACCAATGACTGCACAGAAGTCGTCCTATGGACAACTTGACAAGCCCTGGGGCCTCAGTTCATTAAGACGAAGTGGTGCATGGGGTATTATACATCCCGCGGCCACCCCGCGGCCAAACTTTCCATAATTGTGGAATAGACCAAGGCTGTATTAAGCCCGCGGGTCTGATTTCCATATGGATTTGCTATTGAACACTTTGGTAGTGTTCTTAAACCACTTGAATGAGAGCCCATTCACAGGTTGGAACTCAGACAGAGTTCTAGCCATCAAGACAAGCATGTGATGTGCACGACATGTTTGCCATCACACAACAGAGGCAATTAGACCCAAGTAAGAGTCTAGACTTGCACAGCCATGCATGCCGAGCTAGAGCCGAGCTGTAGACTGCTCTAGATCACTCCAGACTGCATTGGTCATCTTCGGGTGCAGTAGGGTGCAATAGGCACCAAATATAGGCCGCGGTGTCATTCTGATGACAACTCCGGCCCGAAACCATGCGGGATCGACACAGGACCACGAGGAATTGACCCAGCATGACCAAGAACCCCGGCTTAATTACTATATTCTGTTTACATCATGTAGTTTTCACCTTTTGTATAAATAGGCCACCAAAACACGAGAGTGGCCAGTGCATTTCGCCCTCATTTGTTCTCCATTGGTCTTGTACCTTGGTGTGATTAAGTTGTACTTTAGAGCGCTCAAATGTAGCTGCTGCTATTGACTTCTAAGTCCCAAGTTGACTTGGCATTGGTTCGAAGCATTGAGTGGTAGTGTATCTCAGGTCAACTTTGAAGAGATTAGTTCTATCTCAGTTTGTAGTTGTTCTTTAAATTGAAGTTAGTTGTTGGCTCGAATTGTCAAGCAAGGGAGTCATCAGTTAAGCTTCAAACGGTTAACCACCTAAGAATTGGTTGTGATTTGTCGGCTGCTTTGCCTTCACACTCGTCAGGGAGAGTCCTGTCATTAGCTGTTGGATCGATTAGTCGGACTTTGCAATTGAGCTTAAGCCGTACTTAAAGTGAAGGAAATGTTCCTGGATGAGGACAAGTCCAGGTCTGCTGTATGGGAGAGTCCTGCAGTAAAGAGAATTGCCAAGGAAGAAGCAGCTTGCCTCATTATAGCAATTGGAATTGGCCATTGCTGGGGATATTTTGTGAACACCAAGTACAAACTCTGCCCTGAAGTGATAGAACTATCTTTATAGTCACTACCTTCTTGTATCCGTCTCATACAAATGTTCATCCAACGCCGCGGCGAAAGATAACTGCTGTAACTTGCCAAGTGAAGTGCCGCGGGGACTTTGTTAGTGCCTCATAGTACTTGTTTTGTTGTTTTAACTGTACAATCCAAACCTGCTGGCCGCATACTACGGTCCGGACCCGAACTCACCTAAGGATTGCGCTAGTCTTTTGGGAGTGATAAGATATTGTTTGTGTGGTTTTAGTGTTGTTTCACAACACGCTATAACTAAGCATATTCAAGATGTATTGTAAGCGCACCGTTTCAGCGTCTTGCTCAACCCTTTGCGCTTCAATTGGCTGTTGTCTGACCTCCTGGTTCACAGACCCCAGGGAACTCCATGAGCATCGGTATCGCGGTTGTTAGTCCCGTCAGCCGTGAGCATTTTGTGTTCATCCCCTTGCAGTTCAGCGAGCTGATTTCTCGTATTGTAGGCGGGTTGGTCGTGATCAATAGCACTGACCCGTTTGCGCTGCCCCTCATCGATCCGGGGTATTTTTCCAACGAATGGGATTTTCTCGCGATGCGCGATGGTATCTCGCTCGCCGAGCGCTTCGTCAGTGCTCCCGCATGGAGCGGGTACGTCAGCACGATGACACCGAATCTCGCGAACCTGAGCTCCGCTGACCTTGAAACCGCGATCCGGAACGCCATGGTCTCGAACCTGCACATGGTGGGGACCGCCGGGATGTCGGCGCGTGGTGCGTGTTATGGCGTGGTCGATCCGGACTTGCAAGTCAAGGGCGGGGTGGGCCTGAGCGTCATTGATGCGTCGGTGGTGGTGCATTTGCTCGTCCTTGGTTTGGTTTCACGCATTGATTCCGGATCAATAACAGCCCATTGTGCCCACTGCGCATACACAGGCGGTTACATATGCGTTTGCGGAGCGCGGTGCGGACTTGCTGAAGCAAAGATGGGTGCTTTGATAATATCTTCAAGACTAGTTTAGATTTTTTTCTTCTGGTTGTCTTGAATACATCAGTCGTCAAATAAATGGTGTTTTTGCTGCTTGAACCTCTGGGATTTGATCGCGAAGGCAGAATTCCTTCCATTCTGTCCTATCACTTCCCCGTTGTGTGGGGGCCAATTCCGGGCTGTGCGGTGAACTTCAAGCATGTGCTTAGCCTCCAGCTCCCCCTGCCGTCGAATTTCATCTCGTCTTCCCACCTCTCCTCATAATGGTGCGTTCTTCCGTTTTGATCCTCCGATCCTATCCGCTGTATTACAAAAGATGGAGATTCAACTTCTTCTATAATCTCTTGGAGCGGCCTCACTTGTGCGGCATGTGGGTGCTTCCTTGACAACATCCGCATCCGTGTCTTGTTCGATGGTACCGACGCGCGCGTTAACTCAGGCAGGTAATATCCCAATCACGATTGGCCGTGATGAAGATGGGTTTCACTTGACCCCTTTCTTTAATACAAGATATGCCTTCGCTGCGCGCCGGCATGCAAAGAATGCATGTTGAGGGTGAATTGAACAAATACTATAAGTAGTATCATACGTATAGTAAAGGGGTATTGGCGATACCTGAGGTATACAGCAGCGAAGGGTGATTAAACGGACGCCAGCGGTTTGGGCCGGCACAAAAGTTGGCCACTGCAGAGAGTGAACAAAGTGCTTGGGAAACACAGACTGAATTGAGGTGATTCCAAACACGCACATACTGATTCGAGGGATCTGCTTCATATACGAGATATGCTTAATATACGAGGTATTAGGCAGAATAAGCTTATCTTCTGCTATATCAACAATCCAATGAGAAGATACATGTTCAAGTCTTCTCAAAATTGGATCAGATAGCGAACAGGGAACAATACGCAGGATATGAGGATATAGCTATCACATTACATTCAATGTACCGAGACCACGGCCCCCGCTGGCCCATTCCTCTTGTGCTGCCTCTGCTGACCCGGATATAACTGACGAATATTCGCTCGTCTTTGACTGCAGCTATGGATAGCTTGGAAATCTTGGCTAATCGCGCCAACATTCCATTCTTGAAGCCGATCTCAATGACGGCCTGGTCTTTGGTAGCATTGGATGAGGTACACTGTGATGACTCGGATTTCAAATGGCCTTCGACCTAATATTTTCAGACTGTCAGACACGGCAAAAGTGAATATACCCAGCTAATGAACAAAGTCCACAGGGTCCTCTACGGAGTCGTGGATATTATACGTCCAGTCAGATACTGATGCTCAATTGCCCCCAGCATGCCGGAGGAGATCGCGCAATTCACACGGTACTTCCCCTGGTTCACTCTCTCCCAATTCTTTATCTAGGACAATGCACAAAATATACACCCAGTGTCTGCGGGCGTGTTGCCCCGGACCATAATAAATTTTCGCCCCGTGCCCCAACCGCTCATCCGGTCGACTTGAGTATTTGGGACTGCTTTCGGACCCCTACGTTGGATTATTTGAGGCCCTGACCCCCTACCTAATATTGCGCATATGGATATACGGGAAATAAATAAACCCCTGGCCACAAAATATGCCAGGGGATTGTAAATTACACCCACTCAACCCGGGCGGTTTGCCTCTGAAAAACCCCGTCCCATCGGATTTTCACCGATCTGAGTACACTATCTTGTTCGCAGTGTTACTGACGCCCACTACCCCAACGACTGAACATTGATTCCTGTCAAAGTGTAGAAAATCATACATATCCTTGCCTCATCTCATGTTGAGTGCGGTGTTTTTCAAACCAATTGCACAGTCAGAAAGCGCTGCTTCGGGGCGTCAAGGACATATAGCATCCACATTTTACCTGCCAGAACTCGCATTATTATTCTATTTTATTTCGGCGGCGAGTGGGGAGGCGTAGGTTCCGGCTAGACCGGTGACCGTCTGTCTATGAATGCTGTCGATAGACACCGACACAAATTCTTTCGGTACGACAGGCTGGACTCGAGCCTAGGTTCCGGCGAGAACACCTTCCCCCGATTCCCCAGATCGCTCCGCCGATATCGATGTCATATCGCTGATATCAACGACCAACGCCATCAATCGCACCTCCCCGCAAACCTTTCCTGCCAAAAACCACACTCCGCCTCCCCGCCTCGTCCCCGCCGCAGTGTGCCGCCCGAAATCACGTCTCCCCGTGCGCCGGCATCCCCACGGCCGCCCATCCCGCGTCTGGACTCGGCATACCAGATGCACGCCCTCCCCGTCCCCCGCAGCCCACGCTTCACCGCAGAATTGCTCCTTGCCGCCCCGTCCCCGTGCCTGGCGCCGCCCCACCAATGTATTCATCCCCAACTTGCCGGCTTCGCGCGATGCCGCTGTTTGTCTCTGTATACCAACTGCTTCGCTCGGATCAATCCTGTCACTCTCCTCCCTCTTTCACGTCCACCCGACCGTTCCCCTTACTCTCATTGCTAGGCCGGCCCGCCCCGCCAATCTCGACGCATAGTGCCGCCGACCCTTCCTCGCTATCCCCGCACTCTTTCTTCTGGCGGCTACGTGTCTCGGCGTTGTCTCGTCGCGTGTCGCGCTGCATGAAGCGCGGCTACCTGGTGAAGCTGTCTCGCTACACTCACGCTTTGCTGCCAACCGCACGCACTGATGCATACATGCATCCATATGCACTGCCTCCCAATTCTTCATTCCCATGCACAGACTCCCCGTGGCGCACCCAAGGCCTGCATCGCCGCTTCACCCCGATCTCCTCGCCAGCCTACCGCTCAAACCCCAGACGCATTCCTCCTTCGTATTGAATCGCTCCGCGGCCCCCTTAATGTCCTCCGCACCCACTAGATCCTCCCCATCTCTTCTTCGGCAAGAGCAACGCCAAACCGGAGGTATTCCTGCTCAAGACTTAGGTGCGTCCGTCTTTCGATGGTGCAACAGTCCGCCCCACTCGCGGCTTTTCCTATGCTTGACCCTCAATGCCCTCCATTTCATCATCTGGCCCTTGTAGTCTGCCAGCGCGTCGTACGTTGCGCGCGATCCTTATATTCAATAATCCGTTCCCAGCACATGGTCCGGATTCCCCAAGCGACCCATGGCAGCCTAGGGCGACCGTAACGTTCCTTTTGGGGCGTCTAAATTGTTCTCGGCTCTCCACGGCGCCTGGACGTGCCACCTTTCTCCCGTTCTTCGTACGACTGACTCAATTACCTCCTCGATACCCTTCCTACTTCTATTTATGGTCTGTGGTGCGTACAGTCTCTCGGTTGCCGACCTTTAAAACGACACCCAACCTCCCTCTTGTATCGTCTCATCCCATGCACGCCTCCATGACCAGAACTCATCGACCCGGAGAAATTTGGACAACGATTTCTTCGGACACCTGCAACTGGCGTGTACGCGTTCGGGTGTGTGTGCTTGGAGGTCAGTATTCGTACTTTTCAACCATCCCTCCAATTCTAATATGGACTGCCCAGCTGTATACTGGACAACCTCCTTTCGCGGACTTCAGAGAAACCGCAGTCATCGTGAAAGTTTCCGACGGCATACGATCGGAGCGGCCTACAGGCCACCCGATCATATCAGAGGCTCTGTGGGGCCTTGTGGATGATTGTTGGGCACAGCAATCCACCAATTGACCACTTTCCGAAATACTGTGTCAACGCTTTGTTGAAGGCGCCATTACCTCTCAATCTCGCCCCGCCTAAAGGCAGGCTCCGGTTGACTTTTTGCCATTTTGCAGACTGACTTGCCGCTAGGATTCACCACCTGTATTCCTCGAAGCAGTACCCAACCTTCTTGCGGCTCAGTGTCCATGCTTGGTTTCTCCAATCCACCGGATGGGTTACCAGTGCCGCTTGTGGATTTCTTTCCCTGAAAAATTCGGTCAGAATGCGCTGCTTCGGGGCATCAAGGGCATATGGCATCGATATTTTACCTGCCGGAACTCGCATTATGATTATATTTTATTCCGGCGGCGCGTGAGCGGGGGGCGGAGGTTGCGAGAACACGCTTTGACACCTTCCCCAGATCGCCCCGCCGATATCGATGTCATATCGCTGACATCAACTCGCCAAGGCCATCAAGCCTTTCCTCAACCTTTCCTGCCACAAACCACACTCCGCCTCCCCGCCTCGTCCCCGCCGCCCCCGGGATGCAGTGTGCCGCCCGAGATCACGTCCCGCCGTGCACCGGCATCCCCACGGCCGCCCACTTCTCCCGCGTCCTGACTCGGCATACCAAATGCACGCCCTCCCCGTCCCCCGCAGCCCACGCGTCACCACAGCATTGCTCCTTGCCGTTCCGTCCCCGTCCCCGGTGCCGCCCCACCAATGTATTCATTCCCAGCTTGCCGGCTTCGCGTGCCGCTATTTGTCTCTGTGTACCAACTGCTTCGCTCGGATCAATCTTGTCACTCTCTCTTTCACGTCCACCCGACCCGTTCCCCCCTTGCTCTCATTGCTAGGCCGGCCCGCCCCGCCAATCTCGACGCATAGTGCCGCCGATCCTTCCTCGCTATCCCCGCACTCTTTCTTCTGGCGGCTACGTGTCTCGGTGTTGTCTCGTCGCGTGTCGCGCTGCATGAAGCGCGGCTACCTGGTGAAGCTGTCTCGCTACACTCACGCTTCGCTGCCAACCGCACGCACTGATGCATACATGCATCCATATACACTGCCTCCCAATTCTTCATTCCCATGCACAGACTCCCCGTGGCGCACCCAAGGCCTGCATCGCCGCTTCACCTCGCCAGCCTACCGCTCAAACCTCAGAGGCATTCCTCCTTCGTATTGAATCGCTCCGCAGCCCCCTTAATGTCCTCCGCACCCACTCGATCCTCCCCATCTCTTCTTCGGCAAGAGCAACGCCAAACCGGAGGTATTCCTGCTCAAGACTTAGGTGCGTCCGTCTTTCGATAGTACAAAAGTCCGCGAGTGCCCACTCGCGGCTTTTCCTACCATTGACTTTGAATTCCCCCCATTTCATCATCTGGCCCTTGTAGTCTGCCAGCGCGTCGTACGGTGCGCGAGATCGTTACTCCGTTCCCAGCACACGGTCCGGATTCCCCAAGCGACCCATGGCAGCCAAGGGCGACCATAACGTTCCTTTTGGGGCTCCTCAATCGTTCTTGGCTCTCCGTGGCGCCTGGACGTGCCACCCTTCTCCCGTTCTCCGTACGACTGACTCATTTACCTCCTCATACCCTTCCTACTTCTATTTATGGCTGTGGTGCGTATAGTCTCTCGGTTGCGCCTTTAACACGATACCCAACCTCCCTCTTGTATCGTCTCATCCCATGAACGTCTCCATGACCAGAACTCATCGACCCGGAGAAATTTGGACAACGATTTCTTCAGACACCTGCAACTGCGTGTACGCGTTCGGGTGTGTGCTTGGAGATCAGTATTCGTACTCTTCAACCATCCATCCAAATCTAATGGACTGCCCAGCGTATACTGGACAACCTCCTTTCGTGGACTTCAGAGAAACCGCAGTCATCGTGAAAGTTTCCGACGGCGTGCGACCGGAGCGGCCTACAGTGCCACCCGACGATATCAGAGGCTCTATGAGGCCCTGTGAGTGATTGTTGGGCACAGCAATCCACCAATGACCACTTTCCGAAATACCGTGTCAACGCTTTGTTGAAGGCGCGATTACATCTCAATCTCGCCCCCCGAAGGCGGGCTCTGGTTGACTTTTGCCATTTTGCAGACTGACTTGCCGCTAGGATTCACCACCTGCATTCCTCGAAGCCGTACCCAACCTTCTTGCGGCTCAGTGTCCACGCTTGGTTTCTCCAATCCACCGGATGGGTTGCCCGCGCCGCTTGTGGATTTCTTTCCCTGAATGATTTTTTGGACAGTAATTCGGCCCACTGACCATTGATGTCACCCTTCTGCACACTATTCCAGCCCCTTAATTCGTGATATTTTCCTGGCTTGCTTCTTCCGACTTGGGTACTATTCAAGCTTCTCTTTCCGCCGCTACCATCCGCCCAACTCGCCGAAATTGTCGCACACATCACCGAAGCCGATGAGGGCTGGTTCATGGGCCTGCTGCGGTGTACCTTGGCCGCTGCTCCTGCACTTCGGGAGATATGTGTGCTGTGTTATCACAGTTGCTCTTTCACGTGCGAAACTTTGGCAACCCCGGATGATCTCTTTTCTGTGCCCATTTGTACTCATTGTAGACCATCTATCATCTGTCTCATCCCAGCGGCAGGACCAACACATCGCGGATTGAGTAAGAACTAATGTAGTCTCGGCGCTCTAACATTAAGGGAAATTCGAGTGTAGATGGGTTCATTGAATTGAACATCAATCCAACCAGCCAAAGGTACGAAAATGGGTGTGATAACGATACAGCGTCTGTCAGAACCTTCAGCTGGGCGCGACAGAGACAGCACTGCCTAGACCTCTGCCGCGCCAACGCCCATCCGCGGCTGGGTCAGGGATACATTGCCGTGAGAATGTCCTCGTAGGAATATATAGGCGCGGCCTCCAGTTGACGACGACCACCCAACACTCGCACAACAATGTTCTACAAACTCTTCTCTGCTGCCACCCTCGCCTTCCTGTTCCTAGCACAAGGGGCTTTCTCCGCTCCCCAGGCCACTCCTGGAAGTCATTATCCCTGTAAGTCCTCGTCGACATCATCATTGCGACACTAATCGTTCATGTCCTACTCGTGTGCGCAGGCACCACTACCGATGTCAGTATCATTATTCCTTGTTCTCCGCCACAATCTCGATATTGATACACTTATCACAGGACTGTATGCTGGCCCGTAGTCGTTTCATCTATGATTGGGTGTCTTAATTGTCGTGGTCTCTGTTCCAGGTCCGAAGGGAGAGATCTGCTGCAGGCCCCTTACGCTCCCGCAGCCTCCACAGGGAACGTAAGTTCATTTTCGTTCAATCAAGTCTGTGTTGACATAGGGATATTCGCTGCAGCTGCGTCACCCTTTGTCCGTTGTAGGTCATTACTGGTGGGATACGGTACGGGATGGGATGGAGAGATTGCCGATGCCGTGTACAGAATATTGGATATACTTTCTTTGAGTCAACTTGGGACTGAGTAGCGCGGCACTATGCGTTCCGATTACATTCCCGTCCCAAAGACTTTGTCGAGTTTGTCATCCACTGATAGGTTTGAGATTTCTTCAGCCATTTCGACCCGTCTTTTGGTCTCAAAGTTCGAAGGTGAGTCTGGATCTGACTTCTTTTTCCGTTTGGTCGGAGACTGGGTCTGGTAGGAGGATGAAATCCCATTGTGAAGCCGTCAGAAGACGAAAATTGGTCAAATTTTGCGAAGTCAATATTTGTGGAGTTGGTTCCAAATGAGCGAGTGGGTGCAGGGGTAGAAGTATAAGGTGGATGAATTGAAGAATGTTGTTTCGGATGGTGAGAAGAAAGCCGTCTCGGACTGAAGAGTGTTAAAGAATGTGTCATAAGAGTGTGGTTTCGGAGGCGGAACTGGTGGAACTGAGGGATGTTGAGCGGAAAAATAGTTATCGGAAGACTTATGGTCGGGTTCAGAGCTCGTAAACGGATCCTGGATCTCCGTATCTCTTTGGGGGATATTTGAATGGATTTGCGGCGAATATGCAGGTGTAGGTGGGGTGGGCTCAAATGACTGAGGGAAAGGGTTGACAAAAAATGGCCAGAATTGGCCCAAGGCCATATGACGTTCCCGATGTTGCAAAAATCAGAACCGCAAGTTTTTTCGGGGCTGAAAGCTTTTTTTTGTGAAACTTCAGAATACCCCTAGACTGTGTCCCTACATAGTATATGAGTCTAGTAGGAGGATCTCCAAAGGAAGTGCACGAGCCGCATGTGGCTTTTGGCTCTTGTGCAAAGCCGCAGCGGGTTTCGTGTTTATTTTGAGTTAAACATCATCATTACATCTCCAAACTTCTATTCGACGCCTGAAACACGACCGGTTTCTCGATGAAAAACCCAATGTAACGTGGGTCCCAACGAACTCGGTTTTTTTTTCGGGAATAACGCTAGGACTTGCCTGACGAAAAAAACATAACCTCGAGTTCTCTCATGTCCCCTCGATTCGCCGAACTTCCACCAACGCAAAGACGCCCGGAATTATAGAGCCTTCTACCGTTTATTCGAACTCTTGCCCCCCGCCTCAAATATTTTGAACACCAAATAGACTTTCATTTGACTGGTTGAACTCTCTCCAGTACGACAAGACCAGACAAAATTACACAGGCTTCCCGATCCACCCATTAGCAGCGGCCTGCTGAATTATAGGGAACCACGCATTCGCCATCTTCACATACCCCGCATCATCCGGATGGACGCCATCAGCCAATCGGACGCCAACACTGACGCCATGCTCGCCAGCAGGATATGCTGCCCCGCCGCCTTGCGTGTGGCGACCAGCTGCGTAACCGCCTGGTTGTATGTGTCTACGGCGGCCTGGCCAGAGGGGAGCGGCGTCAGCGTGGCGACGACGAGCGCCGCGTCGGGGCACGCGGCGAAGATGGAGTCGATGAGGGTTGACAGGCGGCCCGGCGCAGTCGAGATACTTCCGCCGAAGACGTCGTTAGTTCCTGCCATGAGAAGGATCACCTATGCAACAGAGAAAGTAACATTATTATTTGTCTCGGTGACAGAGGATCATAGAATTCACGTTCGGGCGCGCAGGCAATGCCGCAGCGTTCGTGGACGCGGTCTGAATCTGGGCAATTGTGAAACCAGAATGACCTTCGTTGTCGTTGTCCGCCATAGTCCCCGACTTGAGGGAGCCGATGAAGTCTACAGTATTGCCCGGCGACAAAAGGTTGTGGAGAACATTCCGATAGCCATTTCCGTCACTGCTCTCCAGCCCAAAAGTAATAGAATCGCCTAGGGCAGAAGACGGATGTTTAGACCTGTCGTCGAGGTAGATCCTGAGCCAGATGACGTGCTCGTAGTCGTGGCAATTGTGGACGTGGTGGCAGTGGTGGTCGCCGTTCCAGGCAGACACTGAATTAAATGATCGACTGTACGCTATAGAGACCAGATAAAAACCGACCTGGGAGTAGTATGGGTTAAACACCTTACAAGTGGTTCCTAATTTTGGTCAGTAACTATCAGTATCCTCAGGTCAAACTCGTGCCTGATACGCAGGTGGTGGCTGTAGAAAATGGTTATTCAACGACAGTGGAGTATGAGGAGTTGACACACCACCAGTCCAACCGATGCCGCCGCCTAAACATCGAGCCAAGTATCAGGAACACAACTGGGCCTGCATTTGACTTGCATACATTGACCCCACTCCTGACTCTGCGCAAACGCTACACCAGTAGAAAAGCAAATTGCGATGAAGACACTGAACCGCATTCTTAGTGTTTCGGGGTTACTTCATCGGCTGAAGCACTCGAACGTTATATGCACACCGCCTGAAATTCGGCGATTTATGCGGAGTAAGCGAGCGCCGCCTTCCGTCTTCTGACATTTAGAGCATCAGTAAGCGCAATTATGACCCAAGAAGCTCGGCGGAATTACCGGAAATTGTGGGGTTTTAGAGTAGGTCATTTGAGCAGGTCCGGCGTGACAACAAAAACTCCGACTCGGATGGAAGCGTCAGGCTAATTTTGGTCTGCAGTTCCCAGGTCACTTGAACGACCAGCAAGAACTGAGACCGAGTGCGCTGCATTCAGGTCAGGGGAAATCTTTCTTTATGGACGGTAAGGATATCAAGACGTCACCCAAGTGAGCAGGGCTCACTCGATTGTTGTGAGAGAACATAAGTTCCTGATTCTGCAGGCGTGAATGGGCCTGAAAGAAATAGTTGAACAATAAAAAATAGTTCTACGGAGGGCGAGGGCCGTACATACACTTAGCGTCAGAATCCCTTGGCATCTCTCCGATAGCTACGAGCATTCCCCGTCTGTGACATCATTGGTGCCGCGACTGGCTAGAGTACTGACAGAGTGAAATACTTACAAGGCTCAGAGGGCGATGACTAGTGGGATTCTGGCAGAGAAAACGGACGGTGTTGCAGAGGTCCTCACAGCAATCTAACATGAATTAAATTGAGAAAGAAAATAGGGGTCCCAAACCTTTTTTTCCCCAAAAATCTCATAATGCCTTCATATCACATCCATACATGCTATGTAGTTGTGGGATGGAACAGCTGCAGACAAAATCCGAGCAGAACATGTGCAAACGAGTCCGCGGGCCGTTGATAATATTGATGCCATCAATAAAGCTGAGATTTTGTACTCTGTCTGGTTGACCTCCAGAAGTTAGGTTGTAATGTTGAGGTATTTTTGAGCTTGAACAACTCGGAGGTCAACACAACCAGCCTGAGATGCGAAATCTCGGCACAGCTTCGGCTTCAATTGATCGTATCAATACGATCATCAATCGCCGTTCCATGTTCTGTGCAGATCTAGCCCTAGTCCTTTGGGAAGGGGCATACTACATGTACATAGTACGTGTGTGTCTAATATCAATGGATTCTGGGACTTGAAGAAAATAAGTTTTGGAAACCCAAAAAAAAAAACATCGGAAATCAATTATGCAACATCTGGAACGTCGTAACAACGCCACAACGCCTGTGACGTTCCAAACGTTGCAAAAAACCAAATCCGAAGAAAACTTTCGTGTGCGGAAAAAACTTTCAGGCGCAGAAAAACTTTTGTGTCAAAGCTCAGAATAGCTATTGCATATCTACACCATGTATCCATGTAATATGCCCCCTCTCAAAGGAATAGGGCTAAGTTCCAACACAGAACGTGGGTAGATGGCCCGCCGTTCTTGCCCGGCGTCACCGTTCCACTCCTGCCCCAGCACTATGCGGCTAGCCCCACCCTCCCGCGTTTTCCCGTGCCGTCCAATTCAATCCTTGGACGCTCCCGGGCCACCGGCCCCATCCGCCCCGATCCTTCAAAATTTCCGGCCCGCCCGCCCCACCGCTATCCCCGACCGTGTGCATTGCTGCTGGATCCCCGCTCCGCGTTTCTCCGCCCCGTACCGACTGCCAACGCGTCGAATCGTTGGACGCGACGCGTTTGTTTGCGCGCGCATCGCCATCAACGCCGTCGGCTAGCCGCTGCCAGATCTTTGACTCACACCTCGTCCGCCTCCACGCCCACCCGCCAGCCGCTAGGTAGTGCTGTCCCCATCCTCTCATTGCTCAGCCGGCCCGCCGCCAAACTCGACGCCTAGTGCCGCCGACGCTTCCTCACTATCCCCGCACTCCTTCTGGCGGCTACATATCCCCCACCCAAGGCCTGCATCGCCGCTTCACCCCGATCTCCTCGCCAGCCTACCGCTCAAACACCAGAAGCATTCCTCCTTCGTATTGAATCGCTCCACGGCCCCTTCTGGATCCTCCCACCACGCCGCGCCGCGCCAGCGCACATACCTTGGTCAAACTCGTGTGGATGTAGAGATTCTGCCGTAGATTCTCAGGTGCGCGTACCTTTTCACCTGACATTTGAATGTAGCGCCAAGTATATTCTACGCAGCTCCATTCCCAGTGTATCTTCCATATTTCCGGATGTCCTCCGCACCCACTCGATCCTCCCCATCTCTTTTTCGGCAAGAGCAACGCCAAACCGGAGATATTCCTGCTAAACACTTAGGTGCGTCCGTCTTTCGATAGTGCAAAAGTCCGCCCCACTCGCGGCTTTTCCTACCCTTGACCTTCAATTCCCTCCATTTCATCATCTGGCCTTTGTAGTCCGCCTGCGCGCCGTACGGTGCCCGCGATCGTTATATTCAATACTCCGTTCCCAGCACATGGTCCGGATTCCCCAAGCGACCCAGGGCAGCCGAGGGCGACCATAGCGTTCCTTTTGAGGCGTCTCAATCGTTCTTGGCTCTCCGCGGCGCCTGGACGTGCCACCTTTCTCCCATTCTTCGGAGGACTGACTCAATTACCTCCTTGATACCTTCCTACTTCTATTTATGGTCTGTGGTGCGTATATTCCCTCGGTTGCTAACACACGACGCCCAAACTCCCCCATGTACCGTGGTGATCAAGAAGACGCGAGCAGAGCCGCCTCTATCACTGGGACTGCGAGATATTCATGGGGCAGCAACGGCATCAATATCATCGACTCCATCCGCCCTATCAAGCCGAGGGGAATATAACTATGCATGTGAGTCCTCGCAAGCCACTGATGGACTGGAAATTTCCCCGATGGGACCAGTGCTCTTGTTGACGGGCCTGCTCGCCAGACGACTCCTGCACCCAATCAGGGACCCTGCCACCCCTTGAACTATCGGATGAGTTTGACCTTGCGTCCTCATCTGATGCGCTCGCGCAAACCCTGCAAGAGGATGGGCTCGTTCGACACTTACTGCCACAATTTCAAGAACCTTCTAAAGCAAAAATGGTCTCGAAAAACGTAGGCGCCATCATCGACAACAAGCTCTATCTGGAAAAGCGAGTAAGCTTATGTGGTCGCTGACTCTCCGGCCATTCTTATTCCGACCTACAGGTCTCGTCGCTGCACGTTCTACACGATCTCTCTTATGATTGAGACGCGGCTGTTGGGTTAACCTCCGCCCATAGAGCGTCGGATTACGCTTGGCTTGTCTGTCTGTCTGTACCGACCCAATTCCGGCAGAATCACCGCAATCTGGAATACAAACATATGCGCATTCCGATCGAAGATGTGGACTATGCTGATCTGTTGATACACCTTCCTTCTGTGTGCCAATTCATTGACCATGCGATTCGGTCTGGTGGCGCTATCTTAGTCCACGGCGTACAGGGAAGTAGCACTCCTTGTCGACACCGGGCCTTGCGTATTAACTATACCATAACAGGGTGTCTCTCGCAGCGCGGCGCGGCGGTTGGTGCTGCTTACCGTGGCTTTCTCTCAACGCCAATTCAACGGCTTGATGTTCCCAAGTTATGTGATCTTACCACATCAGCGCGGGCGAGGCTCCAGAGAATATAAGAAAGGTATGACTCTCCGTTCCTATTTTCCGCCACGTCTGATTGACCATGTCGTCGATACACAGCACGGAACGCCGGCTTTGAGGAGCAACTTGTCCTGTTTGAGCGGTGCCAATGTCAGGCTACCCCGTCAAATCGCATCTACCGGAGCCGAAGATCCAAGCTCGACCGCCGGAAATGCTGAGACTCGAAATCGAGACCCTCAGAATTCAAGAAGTGCTGGTTCGCCATTGTTATCGTACCTACAACTAAAAGTACCTTGACTGTTTACTATTGAAACTTTCCTTGTATCTTATGTATCACTAGTTGCCGCAGACATAAATTATTATCTTCAAAGACAGAGTCACGAGATCAGCGGAGCCGTCAGGAGTCAGAATGATGTTGCCAAAATTGAAATGTGTCAGAGTTGGGATCGTCGCCGCAGCACAACCACGTATGGTGGGGTGGAGATACGTGAGGATACGTGTCCTCTGTGAACGTCCTGTAGCATAAAAGCTGAGCTCGGCGTGAGGATAGAACACATTCACTAGGACATCCGAGTCGATTACCTAACGATCGACTTGCAAACAAGCTCACAGCATCTGCTCTCCATCTTCCACACTTTCCTTTAACTCGCACTTCCATCATGGGTCTCTCCGTGTCTCGTCTGCTCTCTGGCCTTTTTAGCAAAAAGGAAATGCGTGCGTACTTCTAGGCGATTCCTTTTGTATCTTTCTGACGTTGCGGGCCTCAACAGGAATTCTTATGGTATGATTTCACGTCTCGTGTTGTGTACCCTATACGATCCTCCTTTCGATAAGGTCGGTCTCGATGCCGCTGGTAAGACCACTATCCTGTACAAGCTGAAGCTGGGAGAGGTCGTCACAACCATTCCAACGATCGGTGAGTGTCCACGTCGTCTCGCGTCCCGCAGTCGCTTCAACGTATCCAATCAGGTTTCAACGTCGAGACTGTCGAATACAAGAACATTTCCTTCAACGTGTGGGACGTCGGCGGTCAAGGCAGAATTCGTGCGCTGTGGAAGCATTGTGTGTCCAATTTTTTTTTTCCCCCGCCCCTTTGCCGGCCTCACATCTCGAAAAGACATGCAGAATACCCAGGGCATTATCTTCGTCGTCGATTGTAATGACCAGGAACGTGTATCCGAGGCCCGCGAGGAGTTGCAACGGATGCTCAACGAAGACGAACTCCGCGATGCCCTCCTCCTCGTTTTTGCGAACAAGCAGGACTTGCCGAATGCGATGAACACTGCGGAGATTACGGACAAACTCGGCCTTCACGGTCTCAGGCAGCGGAATTGGTACATTCAGTTAAGCGCTCCACACCGCCCGTCTAAGCGCCCACGTTGATCCGCCTTCTCCTCCAAGGCCGCGTGTGCGACATCTGGCGACGGTCTTTATGAGGGACTAGAGTGGTTGAGCGCCAACATCAAGCGTCGGGTATGATGGCCTCCGAATACTTTATAGCGTTTGTTACACGTATCACGTTCCTCACGATGAACGCGTCCACCACACGTCCTTAACCTCAGGCGGTGATGATAGACGTGATGTGCAGCAGCAAGGAAGGTGGGCGGATAATTGAGAACGCGGAAATCATGGATAGAGACGTTATCGGTAAAAGGGAAGAAAGGGAAATAGAGCACGAGCTCCTGGGCTGAGGGAGATATGAACAGACGGTATACTGGTATATGTATGATTTCTCCAATTTGATTCGAGCGCAAAGGTCGGGCAGGGTGAAAGTGACGCTTTGACGTTGTACTGACGTTTGACTGACGCAGTGACGTTATGCAATTGACGCAGATCGGCGCGTGATTGACGCATACTGTCACACTGCCGCAAGGTCACGTTTCAAGTCATATTATGGGATTCCCATGGATTGACGCATGCATCCATCGTCGCCCGGAGTCGCAAAAATATACCACCAAATTACTGCAAATACTGTTGCATTTCGTTCAATTCGTAAGGCGGTTTGGGGTGTGACATCGCAAACGAACTGGACCTTTCGTATGCGGTCCCCATTTGGCAATTTGATCCGTCGGCATCTCTCGGCTACGCTCGGCTAAGCTCGGCTAAGCCAAAAATGCCTCTGTGACGCAGTGACTTACGAAAAAATTCGTAGATTTTTGGGCGTGTGACAGGTGACCATACTAATTGAACGAAATGCAACAGTATGTACTGGTACCCCCTATATTACGACTCCTGGGGTTTTTATTTCATTGTGCTGGGTATCAACGGGGACAAACATGAAAAAGAAATCGAAAAGGGAATGAGAGAGGGGGGTTCAAGGGAGCTCAAGAGAACTTAGGACAGTCCAGCTCTCTGTTCACAACTTCACATTGATCACCTCAAACACTACTTCATTGCGGAAAAGAGGTACAAGACATATAAATATGTAAAATGCTATAGAATATTTCGCCATGAGTTAGCGACCAGTGGAACATGAAATCAAGCCACAAAGAAGTCAAACACCTGTCACAGCAATAGGGACGCCGTCCCCGCGGAGGCAAGCAGTGAAATAGCCAAGATTGAGGCCAAATAAATTGTGCCGTATACGCAGATGGAGGTGGGATGCTTCGCAGATGCGCAGCGGACGAGTTTGATCGTTTCAAACTGTTCACATTTGTGCGGTGTATGGAGTGGAATGCCGTTCCCAGTCTTGCGAGGTCCAAGCATGGTCCAGTCCAAGTGCGGTCAGTCTCGCAGCTGCATGCGAGACGACGACTCGCGCGTCCTGGTTGCAGGAATGGCCTTCGAAACACACCCTGCGCTGGACGCTTGGGTCCATAGGCCCGCGCTTTGTCGGAATAAGTTCGATGTGCGCATAGGTTGTGGATTCAGATTTGGAGGGGAAGGGGCAAAATATGAATGGTATGGCGCGTTGAAACAGTGACCAGTCAAAAAATAACGTGAAACACGCACATGGGAGCCAAAATGGACACCAAGAATGCCTCCTTTGTCACCCCTCCAGTTGGACCGCGAAATTGCAGCTTGATGCAGTGAAATGTGAATTGACGAGGATGTACATTGCATAGAATTGTTGTCATTTCACCCTTAGTCCGAGTTTCTGACCTTGAGCCCAAGTGACGTCGTTTTTGAGGGATCCGCTTCCAATATCGACGCCAGGTATGGGTCTTTCAAGTTGCCACCTTCCGCCAAAAAAAAGCACATTTTGCGTGAGGTCACAGTGATAGGAGCATTTCCGGGGCTTTTAGAACATACAGTACGAAGGCTGAACGCAGATATCTTGTGGGAATAGACGTGGTGAGCCAGCGGTATGTGGAGGTAGGAACGAAGCCAGGTAACAATAGATAGGTTGCGCAAAAGCCGCACGGGCCGCATGCGGCTTTTGTGCATTGTGCAACATCAGCAAACCCTGAGGGTCCTTATGGTGCGGGTCCATAGCCCTGTAGCACTCCATAGCACTCCATAGTGGATGCTCAACTATGGAGGGCTACAGAGTACTACATAGCACTACAGGAAAAGTCAGGGTTTGCTGATGAATGCTGCGGCCTTCTCTTCACTGTTCTTGGTTCTTGTCTTTTGAGGTACCATTGAATACCTCATAAATCTCATATTCCACCCCCGTGATTGTTATGTTTTGGATGTGCACCCGTAGGAGGCCACATTTTTCAGGCATCACAGAGGCATCACTCACCTTTTCCATACTTTCACGTCTGCCACGCAGCAGAGGCAACACCGAGGATCTTCCCCGTCCCCATAGCACTTCTCCTTCGCCTCAGGTAAGCTTATATCACAATACTTAATTGACGCCTCTCAGATTTCAAATTTGCTGTGCGGCTTTGCACAATGCACAAAAGCCGCATGCGGCTCATGCGCAACCTATCTAATGTGACATCACGGTTATCTGGCGTCACTAGTTGTCTGGCTTTCCAATAAAGCGCGCCACGCAGGGCGTTGATGAACATTCAGAGGCGATAGAATCGACTCAGTGTCTTTGCGAAGGACCCCTTATTATTTTTACGAATTTTGAAGAGGTCTAGATGCAGATACCTGCCGATGTGCCAGATAACACGCCAGATAACAACCCAGCTGATCGGAACATTAACCACTCCTGGAGGTCCTCAACGCCACACGACATGAGTTGTGGATCTTCTTTTTACCAATTCTTCTATTGTTCATGCCTCCATGCCACACATGTAGTCAGTGCGTCTCGGTTTTAATGGATTCCACCGTTCACCCTCCTCCTGAAATTTCATGTACCTCTTTTGTAAAACCTTCAAAGCCTCGTTGGCCTGCCAACTGCCACCCTTTTTTGGCACAGCCAGAATATAAACTTTCTCTAAATGTGGTCCACCATAACTCTCCACCTAACTCACACCTGGTGGAAAAAACTTCAAGGCATACAACAGGAGCAACATCTCATCGCACAACGCCGCGAAATGCACAGAAGACTCATCTCTAATTCAATCTTTGTCTCCACTGAGACACATTTGTCAAAATGTTGAACAAGCAATTCTCGTACTCACTAGGATTGAATGGTATATATTGGGGTAACTGGGCTAATATTCCCGGAGGCCATTTGTGGATTGGGTCAGTTACTGTTAATCCAACTGACCCATGGCTGACTGTGCACTGACGTCGCACGTCTTGACGCAGAATGCATACGAACTTGCAGGCTACTGGCAAAAAAACTTTTTGAGCTCACACATTAACCTGCGCAACTATACTGACACATTTTGAGCTGTAAATACACGAGAAGAATGCCCAGCAGCCGCCTAGATTACAGCAGTACACAGCATGGTTTTTTCATAGACACAGCAGCGGTGCATGGCACGAGGTTACCGAAATGACTTGAATAGAGTTTGAATTGGGTTCAAAATCGTCGGATTACACCACAATTAAAATGAAATAGTGTGCACATGCGGAAGGCTGACCGCGGGACAGCCCAGCTTGAAATTAGAGCTAGCACTAAATAAGAAATTTGTTGTTGGATAATCAAGTATATCAGATATTACACCAAGTTCGTTAACCTTGATCTTCGTTACCTTTGATTATGTTGCGAAGGATGAAGAACTTCGCGCACACGAGCTTTCTACCGCAGCTTGGGCTGCCCTGAAGATGGTGACCGAGTAGCTAATGGTATACCGCTCTGTGACGACCCAGATGTCAGGTACGAAGCAGCCGATGCTCTCGAGCACGCACGCGATGTTTCTCGGTCTCCAAAGACATCTCAAACAGGTGCTAGCAGACTTGCCCGAGTCTGCTCCACCGGAATTGCGTCAGGGGCTCACTGAAGCGCATCGAAAGCTCAGCGACTATTTCACCAAGCTCGACAAATCACGCTATTATTCCTGGGCAACGCGTATGAATATTTTCTGTTGTTTGAAACAGCGCTCATGGATGTTCTTGTAGTGCTTGACCCTCGACTTTCATATGCAGGCCTGAAGACCGACTATGCAGACAATCTAGAACTGCTCACGGACTTGGATCGGTCGATGGACGATTTACAGACCCACTTCGACACTCTGTATGCTTCGAGAATGGGTTTGATTCCAGGCGGCCTGAGACTCGGCTTATCAGCCCAGGACCCCAGCACATCAGCGCAATTCCTTTTCTGCTTGCAATTTTTTCACGTAGTCGCCTAGAAGGAGTCGTCATAGATGCTGCAGATGGTCGAGGAGCCACTCGCAACCGTACTCGATTCTCGGATATCCACTCTCGAAGACTTCCTTCGTTCTCTCAAAGTGGAACGACAGTCCCTGAAGACCTATCTCGACGCCTACATCTACCCCGTTCTGACCCCGCCTAACGAGGTAGTGGCCGAAATTTTCCTTCAAAGTATTGACCCAAAAGTCCTGTCACCCTCGATCCTTGCATCCCCCTTGGTTCTGGGTCAAATTTGTCGGAAATGGCACCAAATCTCTGTGTGTCTACTCCCGCACTCTGGAGTGACATTGAATTGATGATCTATGGCACGACGGCTCACGAAAGTCGGCTCCGGCTCCTCGATGTGTGATTAACCCGCTCCCGGGAATGTCCACTATCTACATCTTCGACTATGGCGAGGGGTCCTAAGTACTTCATCCGTAAATTGGTCGAAGCCGTCTTGGCCCACTACACGCGTTGGAAGGAACTGGAGCTGTTCATTCCCACTAACGGCCTGCTTCTAATCCAGGGTGATTCCCTCTCCTCCAGGACTTGCGAACTGGGTATAATGATATGGCCGCCATGCAGCATGTGCGTTCACTGAGGATGTTCCACGAGGCGCCGAAATTGGAGAGGGTGGTTATTCCTACCGGTGTCGTACTCCAAAAATTCCCTCTTCGATGAGAACGGATGATTCACATTCGAATCCGGGGCGCAATAGTTTCATCCGAGCCCGCAAACGTCCTTCGTGCCGCGGTAAATCTTGCAGTCTTCGGAGTTGGAGTTATTGCAACGGACGACGATGAAACCGTGGCCATCCCGCCTCTCTATCTCTACACAGTAGAGTTGTTTTTAATCCCGTTGACAATCGACCTGTGGAGTCGGCAGTGCCACTCATCGATAAGCTCACACTCCCTGCCCTGCGCGATCTCTGAATGTCGGAGATGTGTTTCCCGCCTGACGCTGTCCAGGCCATCAAGGACCTGGTTTCCCGTTCGAGCTCGATCTGTTACTCATCAAGATCACCCATGCGCAGCGCTCGGAGAATTACTGTTGCAGACGTCTACCCACGGTGGGGGAAATTATAATGAAGAATGTGGAAGGGGAGGTAGCACCCATTTCTGACTCGGACGATGAAGACAATGCGGCCGAAGAATGAGGAATATGGGGAAAATGTGTGATAGGACTCAGAGGGAAGGTCCTGTGACCACGAAGCAATTCCCTAACCAATGGGTATAGGGTGCGTTTCCAGTCGCGAACCCGTATGGGTGATATACCGTGCAAAAATTCAGCGTTGGTTACTGGGTTTTCAGGGACAACTTACAACTGGATACATTGTTGCAGCTTACACCTCACGGTGGGTTAAAACTCTTCACGTTGATTGACATACATCGGGGCTTGCACCCGGACAAATGGTTGTAACTTTGAGATTTCGGTTGCGTCGTCGGGATCACTGCCGATAGTGATCCCATCCTCACTTCGCCGGCAAATGAGGCAAATCCCAACAATTTACACTCTTGCATTCCTGCGAAACCTCTAAACCCTAGGCTGTTTTTTGCGCCTCTCAATAATTATTCCACAACGCCTCCCGGATATCTAGAGGCAGACCGCGTCGAGAAGACTGCGTTCGAAGACACAAGCTTAGTCTCGTTCACCAGGTGGCCTAATTTTGGCCCAAGGATGCAACTAGGACCTACAAACCACTCCCTGGAATGTTGTCCGGGTATTGTATGTATTCTCTGTCGCATAAGCTTACAAAAGTGCTAGTTTACCCGTTATGGACGTTCGGCACATGGCGGGCATCAATTTCCGCATCACTCGGATCAATAGCTCTCAATTTCTTCAAACCAGTCCCGAAGATGTTTTCCTTAGAGGTTTTATCAAGCACAACTTGTCCTCCACAGGTTGATTGTAATCTCGGGAATAGATGCGCCCATGTGGTAGCTTGTCAGCATTTTTCCAGTTCGGTGCTCAGATGTACTCAAAAACCCTGTTTACAAGCTGAGTTGTAACTTAGTCAAATATTTTTCGCACAGTATATGTGCCATAATCCCGTATTCTTAGATAAATCACAAGGTGTCAATAAATCTTCTTGGTTCATGAGACCCAATTCTTCAGGCGGCCGTTCTAAGATGAACTACTGATCATGAATGAAAGATATATATCATCCCCACAGATGCACAATCAACATGCCCGCCAAGGCTAGGGCAAATGGAGGCGACTGTTGAGTCGCCGCGCCTGACGGAGCTGACTGGGACGCCGTTGACGATGACGGGCCCGAGCCCGAGCCCGAGCCCGACGTCGTCGCCGACGGTGTAACCTTCGCTGGCTCCGACCTGGCGCCAGTTTCCGTACTCGTGCTAGTGTCCGTGCTCGACGTCGTCGCCGACGCTGTAACCTTCGCTGACTCCGACCTGGCGCCAGTTTCCGTACTCGTGCTAGTGTCCGTGCTCGACGTCGGCGGGGCGTCGGCGCTCGTAGCCTGAAACTCTTGTGCTTCCAGCTGGCCCAACGCCTGTTGGCACTGAATAGAGGCAGTTTCGTATATAGCGCCCTGTTGAAGAAACCGGAGGAAGGCCTCGTCGTTGATATCGGTGACGCTGAGCCCGTGTTCGAAATTGTACACCGCCAACTGGTCCTGGACGATCTGCGCGAGTTTCGGGCCGCAGTCGTCTGCGTATACGGCGTACGCGGAGGACACGGCGGACTGCGTCAGGGTTGGGGAGGGGTCAATACTGAGGGTGATGGTGAGCGGGAGGCCAGTGCTGTGGTGTAAATTGTAAGATTAATGGAGTGAAGTGTAGACAGAGAACAGCACGCACGTTACGCCGGGGATTTCCCGTGGTGCGTGCAGTGTAGAAGCCTGAGCCACTCGCCCGACAGCGGACGATGGTGCAGAGAGAAATATGAGCGGGAGGGCGAATAGGAGTTGCATATTGTGATCTTGGACGTTTTCTGCATAGGAAGTCGAGCCTTATATAGTTTTATGAGCCGCTAATGTCGGGAGCACTCGCATGTTGAAACAGAGTTGACTATGTTAATGTTGCTTCGCCACATCGGATCACCGCTGCTATGCGTTGCTCCCGCATTCTGTCCTAGGACCCCAAAAATGTCTCAAGGTAGTGAACGATTGCGCTAACGAATGAGAGCACCGAGAAGACGTAGAATGACAGCCATAGCGTATTTCCTCAAACAAACTATTTTCAACCACAGAACGTGTGCAGGGGTGAACAGAGGAAACTCGAGCCCACGCAAATCAATCATTGCAAGCGCCGTCGGCAAGTAAATTAAGTCAGTGCTGCAGGCGCTTCTTGCCGGATGACAAAATACTTCGTGGCAGGCCGCCCGTCGGGCCGACTCGTTATAATGTTTACACATACACTCACGGCGCCTCGCGTCCGGTGGCTGCATCTCAGCAAAAGTTCACCCGTATCTTCACATTACCTATTGCGATTTTGATTCGGATTTTTTGTCGGTGGTTGAAGAGCTGAGCGAGTGCTAGAATAAAGCTGACACATGGTAACCCTTCCAGTCTGCTTGTGTTCTGGTGACGCACAGCCGAGAAGGTGTCAGGACCAACAATGCATTGCATGGTAACCTGAGACGATATCTATCAACTATCTCACGGCATTGGTAGAAACGCCCAGTCTTGGCGGCGCTATATAGACGGCGGAGATCCGAGGAGATTCAATAAACACTGTACATGATCCCGATCCCTGATACAATGGGAAGTATCCTGCGGAAAGAAGCCACTGGGAAGTACTTGAGATATAAGGATGCGCCGACGAATTGCCCTGACGGCACCGTGTTGTTCAATCGGCAAACGGCACCACCCCCATCTCGCTCAGGTCGGTCCGCTTGACCTCGACTGTGCATGCCCGATTCATCATCATCATCATCGGAAGAATCGACAACAACTCGGAACGAATTAGATCTTCAGAGACCACGCTGAACACGGCACGGCGCTCAAGCGAATTTTTATGGCGAGGATCGGAGTGGAGGGCGGTACTGCGGCGAGGATGGGGGTACCAGCTGCCATGGCGATGTCGCGCTGAAAATGTGGAGTTAGATCTTGAAATACAGGGAAAGAATGCGCACAGTGGCGACAAATTCGAGTGTTTCAATCGCCCGAAAGGCAGGGGCAAACTTTCGCAGACGGAGGAGCTCCGTGTCTAGTCCTGGCAAGGTCTGGTTCAGAAATCGGGTCGAACCTGAACCGGACTGAACCGAACGCGAGGTTCAGGTTCAAGGTTCAGCCATTACCTGAGCCTGAACGCCGGGTTCGGTTCAGCGTTCGGGGTGCAGGGGTCGCGTTCGAACGCCGAACCTCAGAATCCAAAATTCGAGTCGTTTTCCGATGATTTTCTGGCCTTTTGGCCGACTTTGACATTCAATTTGCCCCGCATCTGTGTGTTTCTACTGTAAATATTCGTCTTAACCAATATGACCACTGATCTTGATCTTTGCGGCCCGGACTGTGCTTTGGCTTGCAATCTGTCAACAAATTTGGCGAGGACAAATTTTCTATTGTGAGCACCCAGTCTCACCTAGGGAACTATTCAATCACTTACAACCCCATAGCAACCACACAGAGTCCACTTGAACGAATTCTGCATTAGATTTTTCGGTCCCCGAGATGCCCGGAGCCGTCTCAATCTTTCTTTCCAGAACGAGATGAAATTTGAGCTGGCATGTACACCACAGTCCGAACCTTCAGGTTTTCTTCCCTGGCACTGTAACCGAAGTCAACTCACTGTAAATGCTTTAATAAAGAAGTTCGCAGCTGTGAGGACAGGCCAGTCAGTGCACCGTAATACTCTTTCATTTTTTAGTTCGTCCGGGACGTGGCCGTGGTGCAGTAAGTCCGTTTTTAGACAAGGTTGCTTTTTAGTATGTCGATCCAGAGATAACCTCGGCAATCTCCAGCCGTCGATTGGTATGATCGGCGACTAAGCTGCAGGCAGTTGGCAGGCAGCCTTGAGGCCTATGAAGTCGTCCTTGTCTCCCGCCATTATGATGTCCACGGAAGAGGTCCTCGACGGTTGGTCACCAACCCATGAAGCACGCCGTGTCGCTAATCTCTGGTTCCACGATGGGACCTTGGTACTCGTCACAGAGACCTCGCTCTTCCGCATCTATGCAGGGCTGCTGGCGAAAGAATCACCGATCTTTCACGATATACTCGGGCTCCCTCAACCGAAGGAGGGGGAAACCATGGACGGCTGCCCGGTGGTTCACCTGTCGGACACCGGCCAAGATGTTGAGTACTTTTTGAAAGTGCTGTTTGACTACAGACTCCAAGTGCGTTTTAGACGTTCATTTCCCGTCCCCAGGCTGCTCATACACCTCAGGTCCTTCCTTCCCATCCCGAATCCGATAAATTTCGACATTATCACCGGTATAATGCGACTCAGTAAGAAATCCGAGGTCGATTCGCTTTATAAACGTGGTCTCGTGCATTTCGCCTCCGCATTCCCGCTCGAGGCAGCCGAATATCCACCCTCAGCATCCTGGAACAGGACTGATCAGGATATCCGCGCCATTATATTTGCACGAGAGCAGGCGCTCGACTGGGCCCTCCCTTCCACCGAGTAAGATTGTCATTCCTGCTATGTACAATTTTCTTTCTTACAAGTCACCTCGCAAGCGCACGGAACTCTATCTGCATCTCGGAGCGAGGCCTTGGCGGCTCACTGCTTTAGATGGGTTTTAGTGAATGTGTTACTCTTCCTACTGCTGTCGTTCGCGGAAATTACAGTTATTCTCTTTCGGGGTTCTCAGCTCGGCATCTATGGGCATAGTGCTCCTCAAGCATTGGCTTATTCTCTAGCGTATTTCTCGGTGTGGTCGGGCTCAGCCTTAGTATTTATTGGTCAGCAGAATCCAGTTTTCAAGCTACTTTCACTCATAGGTTTCATAAGCCGCAATCCTGTTTCCGCGATTTTTTCGCTACCACCTTGTTATTCCGTTAATTTTGGACCGGCGCCGTCATCGCTCGCATTTCTCATTGAAGCAGGCTGAAGGCGAGATTTATTAGTCATTAGATACTTGATGTATGCTAGTCTACGCAAGGTCCACGGTATAATTTGAGGGTCCATCATAACCCGTCGAAACGGCCGGGTACGGGCGGAACAGGCGGGACCCGTACGTTTCTCGATTTCAGAATTCAGGAGATGGGACGGGTTGACCCGTCCGTGCCCAGAAACGGCCGTCTTTTTCGACGGCCGTGCCGTTCGACGTACGGGTTCAAGCCCTAACACTTGCTCCTCCCACCCCAAGCAAGACCCGACTCAAGAACGAAGCCTTTAAGATACTTCAAGCCTCAAGACAGGACATTGTTCAAGAGATCAAGACTCAAGTTGGGTTGGCTCTGCTCTCAAAACCACAAGTGGCAAGACGATAAATTGGACAGATCTTGAGACACTGCTAGACTCCAAGACCCTCAGTGACACCTGGTTTCAACAATCCATTAATAAGTTTCCCCAAGTTTTTGGAATTGCACGTATCAGTCTTGGCAACAGGTATACACATCCGAGATACTGTAATATTTCATTCAAATCGACAGTCACGTGTCACGCACCCCCCTGTCGATAGCGAAATGTGGCAGGGGTCACGCGTCACACCGACGATTGTCGAACCTCCCTAGCGTCACACAGGGCTCAAAATTGGCTATAAGGCGCAAAAAAGCCCAAATTTTCTTTCTGATGTCGAAAATTTCGTTGGCGTCACGCCAAATTTTGGCTGTTGTCGAAATGTCGAAATGGTTTTTTGGGTCACGCGTCACACCTGGTGTCGATTTGAATGAAATACTACAGTACTCTCAAAGCCCAATGGCATTCAGTGTCCTTTTCGATCACACTAATCATTCTGACACATTCTTTTCGATCTTCAAGTTCTCAGAAGTTCTGCAGTTCCTGGCATGTTTCTGTGAGTGTTTTTCATCTTCTTATCGGTGACCCTACTCTTAACCGCTTCGATTTAGGACCGCTCTGTGATTTTTTAAATTTAAAGCCTCAATACGTGAGTAAACCTTGTATTATATGCAACGTGCATTTACAAACTACGTTTGAATGTTACTGATTTCAATCTAGGTTGTGGTTCGTGGTCTTGTGCTCATCCAGCACACCCCGAGGGCACCTCCCTCCATCTACGAGCGCGATGTGCTCAAGGTTTCTGGCTGCCCTGATCTGCTTCTGGTGCATTTCCTCTCACCTTGTTCTGAAGTTTGCTCACCACATTTTCAAGTGTTTCACGCCCTGCTGTGATCAATTTAACTCGGCATGCATCCCCAATACGTGGTGTATATTGTGCTCTGTAATAGACCCGTTGTATGTTCGCTTCAACGAGTTCTGTTAACCTTACCGTAGCACTCACGTCCTGTATTAGGTTGCCAAGTCATCCAGGATGGCCCGTGACACGTTGTTCCCATTTAGATCATCGACATCTCATGATTCAATGTGAGGCTTTCCTTCAGACGCTGCTATCATGAACATAGACATTGGTGTGCATCCTTGCAGTCTTGGCTATCTTCATCCTTATTGACCATTATTGCATCGGCTCGATTTTGCATCAGACACTCGCTTGGCTTAGAACGGTGACCATTCTGTCAATGAGATAAATCTCTCTAAGTATGAACGATTTGTCTTCATCCGAGAGATCGGTTCCCGGTCTACGTTTGGCTCGCTGGAAGCGAGGACGAGTGTTCCTGAACTGTGTTGTGCCTCTGGCCAGTGATCGGTGATCGTGTATCGTAGTAACACTGAATATACTAATAATTAGATGCTTGGGAGAGAGAGTGAATAGATGTGAGAGATGCGCCGAACTACGAAGTGTTTGGTGGATCAATTCTGCAGTTTGATTCGCTGTCTGTACCTCAACAAGGAAAGAACTCAATCCCGACAGAGCCGGGAGTCCTTGTGCCCAATGTCGACATGTCTACCAAGCGAGAATTAGGCCTAGCATTGAATCTATTCCACTCATTCAATGAACATTCATAACACATTCTTAATATAGCACTCGATTGGCCTCCATCAGCGCAGTGTTTCCAATGCCGTTTGCATTCCCGCCGCGACCATTTGAACATTTTAACAGCATTTCGACACATGGGGAGGAGAAGGAGGTAATGTCAACCTATCTCCTCCATTGTAACTTGTTGGGTTCAGAACCGATTTCGAACCCGAACCCGAACCTGAACTGAATTGAGGTTTGGCCTGTCGCAAGAAACCGGACCAGGTTCGGGGTTCGGGGTTCACAGATTGTTGGAATTTGCGGCAGACTTGTTCGAGTCACCGACTAATTTTCGACCTTCGTGTGCAATTTTGTAGGGATAATTTTTGATGATGGTTTCTATCAGTCTGAGAGGCATTTACTACAACAAAAAACCGAACCTAACCGGACATCGGCAACACTAGTTGGAACTAATTGGTCTGTCCAAAATAGTACATAGCATAAGCCATCTGTAAAGTGTGCAGCATTGAATGAAGTGTGTTGTTATTCTCTATTTATTGTTTTTGACTCCACGGTTAGTGGGCTCTGCCGCGACAGCGCGCTATAGTTGTTATTGTACTGCTGTCAAATAGTTGATCTGATTGATACGAGAGCTGATTCGCCGGAATCAAATGATCGTGGATCGGTATACTTTATCCTGACTTGATCTCCTTCCTTCTGTACAATGCAGCGGTCATCTCAGGCCTATCAGTCCGGGGCCGAGGTGTTCCAGAGCCGTGGTTATTCGGCTTCGGACATTTTCAGCAATGTTGAAGACGTAACTGCTAACAAGATCCATCGCGATCTTACTCCACCGACAATGCATGCACAAGCGCAGATCCAAGCCAAGTTTTCTCAGTTTATCGCAGTTCTTAAGGAGCAGAACAGGACAGAATTTGACCAATATAACTTGGTGCATGCCTTTGATGCTGGAGCCGATCTATTGCCGCTACGTAAAATCTTCCGCATTCTTCACACCATTTTGAAGCTGAATGGAACCGCAGCTGTGATAATTGCATTCCTGAATTACATATGTCTTTCGAGCAGGGGCAGTATCGACGAAAGAATCACTGTTGTGACTCTCCAAAATAAGATCGGATTATTTCTGGGCCTGGTATGTGTTTCCGAATCTGATGTGACGTGGACATCAGTACTGAATTCACAAACAGACGACAGGCCTGACGGGGAACTCCTATGTGCCAGCAATTACTCAGCAGTTATATGCAGTATATACCAAGCACTCAGGTCATTTGTGGCTCATAATTGTCGGACATGTTTTTAGTATGCGGACGGCAAAGCTCGTCGCACATTTGACTTGTCTGTGGATGTCCGGATCAAGTCCGTTGCAGATCAAGTTGACGTCTCTCGAATCCTCACTCAGCTGTGGACACCTTCGCACTCAACAAAATGCACTCGCATAGTAGTGGTCGAGTGTTCAATTCTGGCCCCTACACAAGGATGACACGCTTTTCCGGAGTGGTAGACCTACGGGTCTCAATATTTATGCATCTTTTTGCAAGGATTGTTCCAACTGTGGTCGAAAAAGTGTTTCATGTCAAGAATCTCAACTAAAAGAGTGAGAATAGTGGGTCCAGAGTTCGAGGTTCATCAATGAAGCCGACAGACGCGATAGACAGACATGGTCGAGTATATTCGGGGAGAAAAACAAACGAATGGGGTGCTTTTACTGCTGTTTGCGGAACATAGGGCGCGGATCAAAGTTTCATCAAAAACTGTTGCTTTCACCAATGCCCCTATATCTTGCTTGCCTCTACTGCAAATGCCCTGAAAATATTCCCAATCGATTTCTACAGATGTTTTACAGTGCTTAGGCTGCCTAGAATTTTCATCCTCTTCGCTGATCACTGAGTAAGCAGAATCATGTGATCTTGCACTAATGCCCCTGCTTCAGAGGAAGGATGGGGTGCAGACCCCTGGATTTTTTTCTGTAAATCCTTTCAAATTTTTTACACTGCTCTGGGTGGTTTTTTGTTTCAATTGATCCTGCAGAAACATACAAATAGAAATATGCATAAATTTGTTGCTCTTAGCATGTCATCTGTACCGCAGCAGCAAGGTATTGTGCCTATTGAACTAGCCAATGCAATGCACAGGATATTGAAGAATCCCGAAAAAAAAATTTGGGGCATACTGAGTTTTCCCTTCCGAACAGGGGCAACAGTGGAAGACCACCTGAATTTGCTTACAAAGCCATCAATAACAGAAATAAATATTCTAGGAAGCCTACTATCAGCGACTGCCTATCCGGCCAGACTAGGTAACGGGCCACTTGCCTAATATGAGCCGGTGCAATGTATAATCCTCGAATTTGGTGGTTGTGGGTTGGACCACGACCTATGGGGACCTTGCATGTCAAATTTGAAGGCAAGAGAAGGTGGCAATCATACGTTGCGGGAGTTTCGAACAAGATGCCGGGCGTGGGGACATCATTTCTTATCCCCGACCGGCCTTCTTGCTCAATTACTCCCCCAATTCCTGGCCAATTCACAAGTGCGGGGATCTGTTCTCATCCCATGGTTCGGGGCGATGGCCCAGGGTTAAATTATCCGTAAAAAACCTCCCGCTTGCCTAGTTGATTCTCCAAGTAGACCTTGACTCGATTTCAAGTGGCACAAACCGGCCACCTCTGTAACGAACCAGCCATGTTTGCTGGGGCGTGGGATTGAGTTAGTTATTCAAGATACCTTATAATGTATCTTATCAACTGTCAAACTTCCGGTTCACGGCGGGGTAACATCGAAAACCACCCAATTGCATCAATGCGTACAGATGGACTTTTTGGAGGGGTGGTTTCGGATATGGAGGATCTCCTTTGCTAACAGGTACGTCCTACTACATCTCATTGAGGCATATGGATCTCGATTTGGGTCCTAAATGCCCTCAGTCCTTTGCAGGGCACACCATTTGCTCCGCACTCGATCCCGGCCATTCTCCTTGGCAGGCAACAGAAATAGTCGTTGAAATGGTGCACTTGTGTGCAACAGTGAAATCTAATATCAAAAAGAGCAAGACAACGTCTGCTCAATTTAACACCAAATAACCACTGACTACCACTCAATAATGCGCGTGTGTGTGTTTGGGGAGGTAGGATTTAGAAACCTTCAACCTTAAGAACAAGTGGTTGTAATTGACTTTATGGTTGTCAAACCGTTGGAATAACCGTAGTTAATTTAAACAACCCCCAAGTTGTAGTGGCAAGGTAATAGAACCCACAAGACTGATAAGTCTTGCTGAACTAAATGGCTGGTAAGGCTAAAAGACTCAAAAGAGCTTTGTGCCACCAAGGGGGGTGATAATTCACTGTCTATCTAGTACATTTGGAGGAACTTTATAGTGTTACTGGCTACTGCGGGTTACAAACAATATAATAATTTAGCGGAGAGAGAATGAGCATTGGTAAGTGCCCAGATAAATAGAATAGACATCCCTACTGCCCAGCTTTAGAGAACAGAGCATCCAACCTGCTCAGATCTTGGGATTTAACCATCCAAGCAGCTTTAAAGCACTATCTCTAAGCCAGTTCTCCCTACCAAGCCCATTATTAAGTGGCATGTACTCAACAATAGACCAATCAACCTTACAAACCCTCCTACAGGCTGTATGTCATTTCCCTATGCAAAGACTAAGTGCGCATCGCGCCATTAGCCCTCTTAATCATCCATTTACAGGTGTGTTGTTCTTTGTTTGTTCCCTCCTTCAAGACGCGCTGGGGCACATGACACTTCAGGGCTGGGCTCTCCAGTTCCAGAGTGCATACATAGTTCAACCTTTGGTTCAATAGACTTCAATGGCAATTTAACTGATTCCTTCAATAACTCCCTTGGTTACCTGGCATCCATATTGACACTGAACTTGCTACACGGTTCCCTGCAGCTTGTTGGGTGAGTCCTATAGCTAGCTGATTAAACTCTAGGATAATACTAGTTACTCTGTTAAGAGTACTGATAGAATCCTTTCATTCAATATTGTTTATAGCTAGTTTTCAATGCTTCATTGGTTTAATACTCAGTCTCAGGACAAGACTAGTACCCTCTGTGTCTTACTTCAATTAGATTGCTCTAAATGTAACTTTATAAAATCAAAGAATTTAGGCGGTTCAAAACCACGCCTTATCATCGTGGTCCCATACATGTTATATTTACAGTTTGGAGGGTATGTAATAATATATATTGATCCAATGAATGGTTTGGGATGCACTGGGGTGAATAGTACTAGTGCAACGAACAATTTAGCCAGGTGGCCGGTTAGGCCGTTTTTGCCATTTTGGGCATCCTCCGCGAAAGAATTCGGCATGCCATGAAAGTTTCATGTAAATTCGCAAAAAAAATCTCAACTCACTCACGGGATGTATGCTTCGATTAGGACCCTATATACCTGTATCAGTCGGACTATGTGTATGGCGGTGGCGATTAATGCTAAGGTGGCCGGGAAGGCAGTCTCTGATAGTAAGCACTGTAAAATATCTGTAGAAATCGATTGGTAATGTTTTCAGGGCATTTGGAGTAGAGGCAAGCGAGATATAGGGGCATTGGTGAGAGCAACAGTTTTTGATGAAATTTTGATCCACGCCCTATGTTCTGCAAACAGCAGTAAGAGATCAAACAAAGAGGGGCGACAATACATACTGACAGAAAGGAGCAGAAATGGATCGACAGGCGTCAATTAGTCGTGTAGTCGCACCAGTCAACCGAAACTACAGTAAGTAGTTAAACACCAATGGTAAGGCATTTAAAATAAACAGAGGCAAACTTGAAATGACTCGTAGGGCAAAACAGGACTTCGATCACTTTTTTGAACACTGCAACACCCTCTATACATAGATATCGGGCATAAAATAGATTATCTGGGCGCGAGAAAAAATGTAACGGTGGATCCTAGGCTGCGCGCGAGGACTGAATCAGGAATCAAAAGTCAACCATAATTGAGGGACTCGGGCTAAGGTAAATTCCTAAGAAATTGTTCACCTCGGCAGGCAGGACTCAGTGGAACTGCGGCGCTAGTGAGTTGGGCCGACCAGCCACACAACACCCGGAAGCAGAAACAAGATTAACATTTGAGATAAGGCAGGCGAGCACGGTATGAAATGTGTGGCTTACTGGATGAGTTTACATGTAGGCTACATGTGTTGGTTCAACCCGGATTAAAGGATATGAGGTCGGTACGCGATGCGAAGAAATGCTGATGTGAGAGTTGAACTGCAAACTGGGCTGCCCTACTGTAGGATGCACCGCACAGCATCACTGGAGTCCATATATCTGTTTCGGGGTCAACAATAGTTAGACAATGTCCAGCGCGAGAAGCGTGTGAATTATTTGCAATTTATTGAGGTTCCCCATTCTAAACTAATTTTATGAATGAAAACAGGGTGCTGGGTGAATTATTCCTTTGTAATCGAAAGCTGACCGAACAACCAAGATCCAGTCAATAATTGGCAGTGGATCCAACCTTCCGAGTATATTACTGTATACAACTGATCAACCTTTGGGAATTGAGTTCATAATGTATTGACACTAGAAAACCATGTTTGAGCTTGGATCAGGGGGTGTGTGGCATTGGTTGGGGAGTTAGATCCTGCGCGCCGACCGCCGCGTCAATGACACAGCCACACGCATCAATGCGCGTCAGTGCTGCGCCGGTCCGCGTCAGTGGCGCCCGTCCCGCATCATTTTTACCAGTCCCATACACCAGAAATAATCCCAGTGATCCGAGGATGACTCGAAGGTGGGGAGAGGGGCGTGAACGACGAAGATAACATGCCAAGACTGGAGAAATCAAGGACAGTGTAAGAAGGAGAGGTTGAGAAAAGGACACACCTTGCAACTCAGGTCTCTCTGATCTACTGACATTCTATCTCAATATGCGATCGCATACGATTAGAGGAGAGTGGGACTCAGAGTGCCGGCCTATGCAGACTGGTCTATCACCGGAAGCGTGGACACGCGAAGAATCAGAAAACAAGGCCCAATGCAATACGAGAAGACAACCTATATCTGGCAGTAAAACAATGGACTCTGTGCCAGCGTCAAGTAAGCTAGACACTGGTTGAGCATTTCAAAAAATTTCATTGAAATTATTGGTGAAAAATAATAAACATTTTTCACCAATATTTCCACTAAAAATACTTGAAATGCTCGATCAGTAAGAGACGCGTTGAAAGAACCGTGGTATTATTGATCTCTCTCGGCAGCCTTACAGCAGCTCCTCGAGACCAGCAGAGACACGTTGGTGCAAATCCACTGATAATGTATCGAGGAGCATCATCATAGTGGGATAATATCACTTGCCATGTGTTCCACGATGTTGACAAAGCGTTCGAATGCCCGAGCTCTGTACGTCTCCGGAGGGAGTTCCCCAGGAGTATAAATGGAACTCTCAGTATTCCCCGGAATCTTGAGTTTAGTTGCTGCCGCTTTGACAAGAGCATCATGTAGAGGATCGGTGTCGGTGTTGACACGCGGGGTGAGGAATAATGTGCCGTTCCGCTTGGTAATGTAATAATACTCCGGTACTACTGAAGCAGTACAGCGCAACCAGGGAATATAGACAGCTATATTTCCCAGCTGAGCAAAATCGAGGTCCCTCCAAATGTTGGACAGGAGGGTAGAAGTTAGAACTATTGCTGATTTCTGGTGGTCATCGTTGAATTCGTATTTCCCGGTGTCTGGGCTCCAAATAGCCTGTTTGCGATGTAGCCATACGAGCCATTTGATGGCTGTTTGGCGTTGCGCAAACTGATGGCTAATGGCTGATGGGTGGCTGATAAATAAAGCCATTATGAGCTCTTTTCTGCTAGAAATAGTGTCAATTAGTGTGTTCTTACACGTAGACCTTAAGGAATGCCCCTGGACTGCATGAGACCTCCAAATCCAACAAAATTAACTATTTTGGGCCTACAATCTGGCTGTTATATATGTGAGTGGGACTGATCACCCATGCATGAGCTATATGACTCAGAGGTAGCTCAATGACTCTAAAAATAGGGGCAAGTATTGAAGCTATTTGAGCCATTAGCCATCAATTTGCGCAACGCCAAACAGCCACTAGATGGCTTGAATGGCTGCATCGCAAACTCTCTAATGGCATGGAGTACGGAGTTGTAGTTTTCGGCCAGCACCCTGCGCGTGGGAGCTACATCCCGGAAATATACGGTGATCCAAGAGCAGAGTTCATCATGAATGTATGAATGCCAATCGGGTTTAGTCACAAGACTGTGTCCCAAACGATTCAACTCCGAGGTCAATTCAGAGTCTTCGCACTGCACTGCGACACACATCAGGGTGGACCACATATCAGCCCTTCTCGGAGGTGTCCACAATTCGGTCTCTTCAAACCAGTTCCGGACCGTGTCCCCCAGTAGAAGACGGGCAGCAGCCATAGAGATAGCATTATCCTGGCACATTTGAAGTGCCTTTAAAAGCAGTGGGAGATAATTCCTTTTGGGAGGGGTTCCAAAGTAAACAAGTGCCCGGAGAAAGACAGTAGTGGCAGTTACTGTGCTGGCATTCCAGTCCCGGTTTTCCTTCGCAGCCCGCAGCCCTGCCACTGTTCTGTCTGGGATGTACAGGTCCGGACCCGATAGCATGCTGATCTGTACACAGGAAACTTACCAACAGTATAGACTCCCAGCCGAAAATTATTGATGGATCTTGCAAACTGAAACAATGGCTCTTGGTGGTACCCGCCGAGACCAGACACCATCAATAATCGGCCAGTGGTCTCTATAATATCCACTACAGTTCGCCATGGAATCCGATCACTTTGGAGGTCTGAGGCAAGTGTTTCGAAAAGGCGCTTGAGTAAGCGATGTTGGTAGGTAGGTAGGTAGGTAGGTAGGTAGGTAGCATTACACGGCACGGTCCGAATAACGAACGCCGGTTTCCAGGGATTATCCCGGTGTACAAAGCAAGTACAATACACCATCGCCCCTGGACCTCTGCCCATTCTCCAAGCCCTAGTCGCAGACCCCATGAGTTTCCCCATGCCCCACGGTAGACCCCAGATAGTTGACAGCGGCACGAATATTGACCTGGAAAAAATTAGCTTCATCGACTCACTCTACGGGCGATGCATCGGCACGGCATAAAACACTTGAAGAACATCATACACAAATTTTGCCACCAGAACAATGGTTGCACGCTCATATACCATGGCCTTGAGGAATTCAACACTGGTAAGTTTGGCCATTGTATCGTGTAGTTTTGGCACTGTGCGGAATAATTTGTCCAGAAAGTCTGCGCGGAGATTACAAACTGTCGGCGAGGTGCGACATTCGATCAGAGCGTGTTCTGGACTTTCAACCGCTGCCATGCAAAACCGACAGATGCGTTGTTGTCTGGGTACGCGTTGATGTGCATGATCCACATACCGTAATCTTTCCAAGGCAAGTAAATGGGTCGACAGCATGATGGAAGTCAGTGCTTCGCGATGACTTTGGGTCGTAACCATTGACAGGTAATGCCGAAGGAATAGAGTGATTTGAACGGCAGGCTTGTCCTTCTGGGGTTCGCGTCGTCCATGTAGCAGATAGAGCTTGTCTGTGTTGTTCACTTCCTGTTGTAACCAGTTCTCTGCACATTTTTGAACGGATTTTCGGTAAGCTTCGACAGTCTTGTCATTTGCGCTACCAAAATCGAGAGGCGGGCATTGGAACGGCATCTTCTTGGCAGCTATGAGTACATCACCAACCCAAGATCGCTTCCCCATCGCTGCAAGTTTGATTGAGCTATCAAGACTTACGCGCGCAAGGTGAGATGATTCCAGGGTGAGAAGATATTGGAGGTAACCAAGTAGAAGCAGGAAGCGACGTATTCGAAGCGGCATGATTCCGGTTTCTGTAAATAGGCCTACTAGCACGGAGTGGGAATGAACATTTAGCATTTGGCGGATAAAATTAACCTGAACCATGCAGAGTTCTTTTACGTGAATGTCCTCACTGTCAGGTGAGACTTCGCACCCATGAATTAGATGACAATCGACACGGGCCATATAGAGGACCTTGAACTCTTTGGGGGTTAAGCGGCCTGCGGAATCTTCAAGTCCCATGATTCGGTGCGCGCAGTACCTAGCTGTACTTGCTTTAGCTTTGTAATGGTCTTCAAACATATTTCGAGTGCTCGTGTTTATGTTCATGCCGACGTATTTTTCTTTCTCTTTGATTGTGAGAAGGTTCGCTCCCAGGTGGAATTCGAGGTCTTTTGGTGACGGTCCAAAAATCATGATGATAGTCTTGATCATGTTGACTATAATGAAATTCTTTGAGCACCATTTCGCGAGTGAGTTGAGTCTGCGCTGTAATCCCGCGGCCGATGTTGAGATGAGTAGGATGTCATCTGCTTGAGCCAAGATAGCGATGCGAACATTTGATAGAATTGGATCGTCCGGGTCGTCCATGAGCACCAAATCGGCCATGAATAGATTCCACAGGACAGGGGATGCTGGGTCTCCAGTAAGCAAGCCAATCAATGCCTTGAATTGCTCCGAGTTTTGATCCCCGTGTCGGACGTAGTATTCCATGCGTTCGTATAGCATGCGCAGCCAATCAAAAATCGCGCCTCCCATTCCCATGCTGATGAGCTTCAGCCATAAAGTTGGGTGATCTGTCGAGGGGAAAGCGTTGGTGGCGTCCACCGCCGCAACATACAGCGTGAGACCTTTGGCGCGTGCCCATTCCTTAACGCAACGGAGTATGAAGGGATTATTGTTGGTTCTATATCCTTCGCGAAATCCGTTTTGGTAGTCAGGTATGAGACCGCGAGAGGTTGCCCAATCTGTGATACGTTTGTGGATCAATAAAGTCAAAACCTTTAAAATACAGCTTTCGAGTGCAATAACCCTGTAGCTGTCTGGGTCAGTTTTGAGTTTCCCCTTCTTCAGCAACCCAATAATGACTGATCTGAACCAGATTGACGGGCCATCCTTGCGCCGAATACATTCATTGCACAGGTATGCTAGCGTGTCATTTGGGATTTCTAGAATCTCCGCATATAGAACAGCATCTTCACCCGTTGCACTAGACATTCCGTGTTGGCGAATGTGATCCTTGACCCATTCCATGTTGGCCTCGTTCCATTCCGCTGAGAAGAATTTCCCGGAGGACGAGTCAGTGGTTGACTCTGGGATCAAATTGGCGAGCATGCGATTCAAGTCGTGTTGCGGCGCATCAAAGGACTTCGGTAAAACTTCGGGAGGGTTGAGACGTTTCTCGAACACGGTCCGAAGACTTTCTGCCGTAACGGAGGCAGGAATAGGTGCGGGGTCCGATAGGCGTTTGACTTCTTTCCAGAATACTGCGGCTGATGGCGCATTCAGTAGTTTGTCGCGGTTACGCCGTTTCATTTCATTGAGGCGTTCTCTTCCTCTGTGACCCTCGGGGAACGACATTCGTTGTGGCGGAAGAGTCAATTCCGAATCTAAGGTGTCATTCGGTATGTCCGCAGTAATTTTCTCGGTGTTCGGAAGACAACTCATGAAAGGAAGAGGTGGGGGCGGAGATAGATTGGTTGGCGTTGCGGAACGAGGGAGTCCGGACCCCTTGTCTGCCAATACTTTCGTAGCTTTGAGTGTAGCAGAGGGATTGCCCTTCTTGATATGCACAAAGTGGATTGGAGCGGTACGGGAGCGAATCCACTCAAGTATGATCTTGAGAACGTCCCCGTTGGCGCATTTCCAGCCACAAGCGCTGTTTCGAGACGCATAATATTTGATGGAGCGGATAGCGTACTCCGAGCGTGTTGAAATAGTCAGATTTTTGGTTCTTGGAGCGGCTTGAATTGCAATGAGAAGAGCAATAAGATCTGCTCTGGCGTTGTCTTGTCTACCCCATACACGGACGTGCCGATTAAGACCGGAGTTATTGCCAAAGAAAGCTGCCGCTCCCGCGTATGCTGTGTGTTTACCAGCATTTTTGCAGACTCCAGAGATTGTTACCAATACTGGGTTTGTAACGAACGCGACTGAGCCGAAGAGCTTCATTGCTTTTTGGGTTTCATCTTTGCCAGCTTCCATGGTCGAGATTAAAAGTCTGTCGAGTTCGGTTTCCATGGGAAGGACGACTTCTTCTCGTTTGCGCCGTTTGGAGCGTATAAACGCAGTGGGTGAAATCAGATCAGAGTCGACTTCAAGTTGAACTGTGATTGCAGCATGATCGTAACCGGAGATTTGAGGTTCCACATTAAAGGAACGGACACTCGGGAATAAGGATCGTGAGCATATGGCGTAATCAATGACTGTTCGTCGAGACCCTTGGAACGAGGTGAAATTTCCGCTGTTTGGGCCAAAGCAGGTTGCGCCGCTGATAAATACAAGATCGAAATCGTTGCATAGTTTGAATAGAAAGCGGCCGCGGGCTGAGACTTTATCATCTTGAGATGCTCGAGTTGGATCGTGGACTGATGGTGTATCAGAGCCCGTACGTCCATTCAAGTCACCCATGAGAAGAATTTGGAAGCCGCCCGTGTATGCGAGTGCCATGGAAGATGCGAGTGCAAGACATGGGTCTCGGTCGAGAACACCAGCCCAGTTTGAAGTTTCAGGTAGAAGATATGCGTTGTAAGAAATAATTGTGCCAATTTGTGTCGCCAAGAAGTCCGGGCCAGAGAGGTCTTCGCGAAGCTTAGATGGTACTCGAGCCGAGTTTAAGACTGTAGCCACACCTCCCCAAGACTTACTGAAGTTTGTATTGGGTCGCCTAGTCCGTGAGTTGATCGAGTATCCATCGGGGAGTCGAATAGTGTCGTGCTGTTGAGGTCGGAGATGAGTTTCAGAATACATATTGAAGTCATATTTTTCAATATCTGCTGTTGTTTCTTGGAACTGGCTGGAAATAAATTAGGAGTGTCATAACTCATTTTCGGGTATCTCACCTCTTGTCCAGCCATATCATGTCACGTCTGCTGACAGGAGAAAGAAAGCTCAGGAGACAACACAGATAATCAGAAAAACTCGAGGCATCCATGATCTGCAGATTCCCCTGGAATGCCGAAAGGAAGTGTTTAATGTCCTGGAGCGGTGTTTCTTTTCGGAGTAATGGAATGACATTTAAACACCATTTTGTCGGCGATAGGTCCTTGGTGATGAGGGCCATTAGAATTTGGACAACATTCCTTAGCTTGGGGTCATCCTCCGACCAACTCCTCAGTGAATTAATCACTGGGAACCTCAGATCCGGGTCGGCATCTGTATCCAATGATCGATGGGCACAACACAAGGTACCATAAGTACGTCCTAACTGAGTGGCACGGACCGACATCCCAGTTCGAAGTCTGTGCGGTCGATTTCCGTCGCCTGTATCAACAAAACACTCCAAGAAGTGGTCATGCAGACGAATCAGCTGGGGCTTGAGATCCATAAGGTTTGGCCACTGTGAGTCTACAGCTATTTGGGCAGCAAGGCGAACCACATGGGGATCGGTGGAAACCTCAAGCACCCATGTAACGGCCATGGCCTCCGCTGATGCTTCTGGGGCATCCAAGAGGGGTTCCGGTTCTCTATGTTTTGAAAAACAAGGAAGCAGGAGATCACAGGGAGAATGTATGTAGGCCGAGGACGTAGAATAGACCCGTTGGAATATCCTGAAGATCCAAACGGCAATTGGAATTAACCGAGCCACGGCAGGCGCAAGGGGAGTTTGGAAAGGACAATCCAAAGGGGAAATTGCCGCAGATACAAGCAGTACCATGTATGAGGCCAATCCAAAAGCTGCCAAGGCAACGACAATGAGTGCAAGGCTGAGGTGAATTGTCCATAAATATGTTGAAATCGCGACAGAAAAGAGCAGTAAAGAAAGTCGAAGGAGAAGGGGAAATATCTGCATGATTGCTTCAAATTTCCACTTGCGAATGCCATCGAGTTTGCGCTGTCTGTCTGCCCCGCGTGCTTGAATTGTCCCTTTTTCGCCTGCTGCGGAGTAATACATCAACCACTGCTTCCCGAGGCCAACAGCGCAGCCAGAAGTGTGGAGAATAAGCTGACGTAGAGGATGCTTTGAGCGACCAGGATGATTTTAGGTGGAGGTGGAATCATTTGTATTTCGGGCTGGATTTGGATGATGAAGGCGGAATCAACCGCCGAGAACAGACCAGCCTGGGTTAAATATGATATTAGCTTGGTCGTAGAAATGGGGTCTGTTGCGCACGAAGATGAGACTGGTATCCAGATCCGTGCCATATTTTTTCAGGAATTCATTGTCATATTCATCGGCGATCTTCTTGTATGTATTCCAAAAAGATGTCTTCGTATCCGTGGCCGCCTCACTAGTCGGAACTTGGGGCTTGAGACCTTCGACGGCCTTCTGGATTCTTGAACGGTTTATGAGTAACCATAATCGGCAACACAAATGAAACAGCATACGTACATCTCTGCCTGCTCCTTGTTCTGTTTTTCCATGCGGGTGAAGCCAGCATCGAGAACCTTGTTCTGCTCCGTGATGAGCTGTGTGAAGGTCGTAATGAATGTACTTAGTAACCTGCGCCGTTGTGAATATTTCAGGTTACACGAGAGAGAAGAAATATGGCCACTTCTCGAGATTAATGTTCTCCAACGTGGAGCCGGATGCTTGAGGGCACTGCGTTGGGCTTGCTACAGAAGTGTCGAGGGGAGCGAAGGGTGGATTGGAGACGGCCATGGTGGCAGGTGGATAACCAGGATGCCTCGTGGGCAGACTTTCATGCATGCTGTCAACATTCGGTGATGTGCGAAACAGAAGTAGATAGGGCACGTGTGGCTTAAGTGGAAGTCCTAGCCTGAAAAGGGCTCATTAATAGTCGTTGTGGAGATTTAAGTCCCAAAAAGGCATATATTTACACCCGTGTCTGATCGCTCGGATCCGGCGATGTTCCGGCTCGCATATTACATGAATAGTCCCTTTGGATTCTTGGCGCCCATGGAGCCCACTGACGGCGTCCGTCGAGATCTATGGACACCACTAAAGACACCCAAGTAGCAGAATTGCTAAATGTGTATTTTTTTGAGATTTTCTAGAGATTTCCCTGTTCAAACTAGGATCATGCTGGAGCAGGATATGTTTTTTGAAAGGAAATTACCAGGATTTGCAAGCGCGAGAATGAACTCTGAGGCCTCCAAGTAGAGTACCATCTAATTTGCTTGACAAAGCACTGGGTTTTTTTCTTTGTGCTGCAATAAATACAAGGAGTAATCGGACAAACTAATAATTTAATTGACCCTCAATGTTCAAGATGATAGAGTGCAATGATGCTTTACCTTGTCTACATGTTGAATTGACCACCTTCATGGTAAATACACAAAAAGGGAAATAATATTGCACCCAACAGTGAAGTGAAACAACAAACAATAGGATGGATTCACGGATTCTCCATTGTATCCGAGTCTGTATTTGAGGCAAACATTGCCCAGCTCGCACAAAATCAGTAGGATATGTTTTGTAAAATAGACTTCGCCGTGGCAGCACCTTGAAACTTGAGTAAACGCAGTTAGGGTGGATCACCTTCCAGACAAGACAGAATGAACTACCGGGTCCAGTCATCCGCCATGAACTCTCGGGCTGCTCCATCCCAATCACCGCAGTCAACCTCCGGACCCGGCAACGACGCAATCTCAACTGCGTGTTCCCGCTAATCCCTCGAAGAACAGGCAATTATCACACCCACATTCACTGTCACATCGGTGGATACGGTGATGTTTCGCCAGTTTGATAGATAACAAAAGCATATTTTGTGATACTGTTCCAGAGTTAGAGAGTCGATTACCACGGCTTCCTGGGCTGGTACATCAAAGACAGTTAATACCCGTGGGTGGGATACAACATCCACACGATAGAAGTAGAGGAGGCTGCTAGGTATGAGGTCTGCGCAGAGCCGACCAGTTGAGCGACGTATCTAAAATGTGCAGTCATGTTCGTACTGGAGTCATTGCTTGCTAAGTAGTCAGGTCCCATCTGGGTAATTGGACTCGCCAATCCCTGTTGAAAGGCTGAGCGGAAATAGTCTTTCGCCGCCTAAGGGGATGTCAGTGAGCGGACCACGGGGTCGAGTATTCATACTTGGAACTCTGTATTCTTGCGGCAAAATACTCAAAGACATCGGAAAGCTGGAGTGAAGAATACATACGCATATTCCGTGGATATACACAGTCAAGACCGGTGAGTGGCGATACAGCTCCAGGAAATGCTCAAACGGTATCAAATCTGATTGAGGGTGGAGCTACATACCGTCGTTAAACATCGCAGCATGCATCGACGACGAAATTGTGAAACGGCAGAGTTGAACTATATTTGGATGACTGAAATAGTAAATTTATGAGTGAGGAGCACAGTTCTTCCAGTACCGAAGCGACGAGTAGTGTTTCATGCCCTCCCTCCATACCTGTAAAGGTTCATGAGCGGATACAACAAGATGAATAATAGAACACACCTCTTAGGCACCCTCCCTTTGATAGATGGCCACAGTCACGTCCGACTTTTGACCTGTTTTCGCAGTATGCAGATGTGGCCCAGGCGCTACCGAGCCATTTCAAGGATGTGCTGCTTGGTGGAAGTTGGATGGTTGGATAAGAATGGAGTTCACAGAAATTCAACCCAAGTATTCCGGAATCAAAGAACAGCGGCTACAAGTTGAAAATGAAATGACAACCAGCCAGATCAGCCCACCATCTGGGAAACAGAATTCACTTTCACTACCACATGGCTCGGGCTCGAGTCGAACGAGTGATTTCTGCTGTCGCAATCAGCTTCGGAACCGAAAGTGGACTGGATGAGGATGCGCCCCGGCGCCAACGAGCCTTGCTCGGGATGTATTTGCACCAATGTGAGCTGGGTAGTTCGATGAAGATCAGGAAAGTTAGCTAACCAACGGCGTTCCAAATATTGACCCGAATTGAGCAAACTGGCTAAAATTTCAGTCAGGTCGAGAGTTGACCAGAAGGAAGTGGTAACCCCTGGCTCGAGTAGTAAATAACGACCTACCCTCGAGTTGAACGGCCCAGTCCATGAGCTGTGGGGGGAATAGAAAATCTGGCTCGAGACTGTGAGGCTCAGGCTCGAGGCAAGCCAGGGAGGTCTGCCATTAGACAGATTTCTTGGCACTGATGCAGATGCGCCCCCGGCGCTACCGAGCCCTGTCGAGCCCGGGGTATAAGTTGCAAACTGATGAGAAATATATCAAATAACTCACCGGCGTGTCTGAAATAGGGGTTAATGCATTACCATTGAGATGAATGGGGATGTTTCAGCATACAAGTTGTTCAGTTCACGAGAGGGCTTACCGATATGTGCCGACCTGTGCCGGCCGGGGGTAACACAGCCTGCCGACATCAGCACAGCTGTGCCGACATCGGTGGACGACTACCGAAGCCCGTGGCCTGCCTCCCACTGTTCACCAACCTCGATTTAAATGGGCCGCACACTCTCAATTCGTTCCCAGCTCTCCAAAGATCTAATGTATTATTAAATACGTTGACTGGGGATGCTGGGGTGTGGGACAGCCACGTGCTGCCAACGTTCCGTATATGGACAAATGGCCGAGATAATTGCACCAGATAATCGCTGGGCAAGATGAGCACTATCCGCTCACAACAATTTGTGGGTATATGTCTTACCTATCATTTAGTTTATCGCAATGGAGTGGAGTGTTGTTGAGGGAAAAAAGTAGATACAGATTTAAGTTGGCATCACTGCAAGTTTCTCACAACATGGGAAACTACTTGTGAATGTATCTCCTCACTCAGTTTTGACCTTGGGTGAAAATGCTTTGGCTGCAACATTGACAAGACCTCTTTCTACAGAATCCTGTGAGCGGATAGTGCTCATCTTGCCTGATAAGATAACCACTGCTGGGTCCACCGATGGAGGCAAAAGTGCCCAGATCCCCTCAAAAACCTAACTTTCGGACAAGGAAATGGCCAATTTTTGACCTAAAAAACCCAAATTTTCGGACAACCCTTTGGTGGAGCTTCCCGGGGCCTGGTGCGGCATACATTATGTTTTGGTTTCCTCCGTTCTTTCTTTGGGGTCCTGCATTGCTCTTACAAGCGAATGGAACACCGCAACTAATTCGGCATTGACGGTCCGAGCGGTTGCAGCTACTTCATGTCTCAAGATGATGGACTGACCGCTATTTACAGCCACTTAGATCGGCAATCAAGACCACATGGGTTCGCTTGTGTTCGGCATTGTCGAAAACACTTTTAATGAGCTCTGGACGGGCATGGAGCCTTGGGGCGGATTTGCGCCAGTGTCGGCATACTGTGCCGAGCCTCAGGTGTGCGGACCTCTGCCGACGGGGGTCGGCATAACCTGTGCCGACGCGTCCTTTGAACGCAGTGACGACGCCGGCCCTGAACGCAGTGCATGCTGAAAAAAAAAACCCCGTGTCATCGAAGATTTGTATCTCATGCTCGAGCCGAACGAGCAGTGTCTGCTATTGGACAGAAGGCTTGCCTCTTCTCACTGGATGCAGATGCGCCCCGGCATTGTCGAGCCTTGCTGGGGGTGTATCTGCACGGGTGTAAGTCGCTTAGTTCGACAACAATTGAGCTCAAAAATAACTGAAGTATTTCAGGATACTATATTGCATATCTACACCTGTAATATGCCCCCTCTCAAAGGAATAGGGCTGGATTCCAACACAGAACGTGGGTAGATGGCCCGGGGGTTTCGGGCCGTTCTTGCCCCGGCGTCACCGCTCCAACCACTCCCGCCCCAGCACTATGCGGCCAGCCCCACCCTCCCGCGTTTTCCCGTGCCCGTCCAGTTCAGTCCTCGAGCGCTTCCGGCCCCATCCGCCCCGACCCTTCAAAATTTCCGGCCCCGCCCGCCCCACCGCTATCCCCGACCGTGTGCATTGCTGCTGGGGGATCCCCGCTCCACGTTTCTCCGCCCCGTACCGACTACCAACGCGTCGAATCGTTGGGCGCGACGCGTTTGTTTGCGTGTGCATCGCCATCAACGCCGTCGGCTCTGCGTAACGCCGCCGCCAGATCTTTGACTCACATGCTGTCGTCCGCCTCCATGCCCCCCAGCCATCCACTAGGTAGCGCTGTCCTGTCCCGTTCCCCCCTTGCTCTCATTGCTAGGCCGGCTCGCCCCGCCAATCTCGACGCCTAGTGCTGCCGACGCTTCCTCACTATCCCCGCACTCTTTCTTCTAGCGGCTGCATCCCGTTGCATGAAGCGCGGTTACCTAGTCAACCTGTCGGGCTACACTCGCGCTTCGCTGCCAACCGCACGCACTAATGCATCCATGCATCCATATGCACTGCCTCCCAATTCTTCATTCCCATGCACAGACCCCCCCGCGGCGCACTCAAGGCCTGCATCGCCGCTTCCTCCCGATCTCCTCGCTAGCCTACCGCTCAAACCCTAGAGGCATTCCTCCTTCGTATTGAATCGCTCCGCGGCCCCCTTCTGGATCCTCCCACCACGCCGCGCCGCGCCAGCGCACATACCTTGGTCAAACTCGTGTGGATGTAGAGATTCTGCCGTAGATTCTCAAGTGCGTACCTTTTCATCTGACATTTGAATGTAGCGCCAAATATATTCTACGCAGCTCCATTCCCAGTGTATCTTCCATATTTCCGGATGTCCTCCACACCCACTCGATTCTCCCCATCCCTTATTCGGCAAGAGCAACGCCAAACCGGAGATATTCCTGCTAAAGACATAGGTGCGTCCGTCTTTCGATAGTGCAAAAGTCCGCCCCACTCGCGGCCTTGACCTTCAATTCCCCCATTTCATCATCTGGCCCTTGTAGTCTGCCTGCGCGTCGTACGGTGCCCGCGATCGTTATATTCAATACTCCGTTCCCAGCACATGGTCCGGATTCCCCAAGCGACCCATGGCATCCAAGGGGCGACCATAGCGTTCCTTTTGGGGCGTCTCAATCGTTCTTGGCTCTCCGCGGCGCCTCGACGTGCCACCCTTCTCCCGTTCTTCGGAGGACTGACTCAATTACCTCCTCGATACCCTTCCTGCTCCTATTTATGGTCTGTGGTGCGTATACTCTCGGTTGCTAACACACGACGCCCAAATTCCCCCTTGTACCGTGGTGATCAAGAAGACGCGAGCAGAGCCGCCTCTATCACTGGGACTGCGAGATATTCATGGAGCAGCAACGGCATCAACATTATTGACTCCATCCGGCCTATCAAGCCGAGGGGAATATAGCTATGCGTGTGAGTCCTTGAAAGCCACTGATGGACTCGAAATTTCCAACGATGGGACCATTGCTCTTGTTGATAGTGGGCCTGCTCGCCGGACGACTCCTGCACCCAATCAGGGACCCTGCCACCCCTTGAACTATCGGATGGGTTTGACCCTGCGTCCTCATCTGATGCGCTCGCGCAAACAGTGCAAGAGGATGGGCTCGTTCGACACTTATTGCCAGAATTTCCAAAGCAAAAATGGTCTCGAAAAACGTAGACGCCATCATCGACAACAAGCTCTATCTGGAAAATAAGTACCTTCTGTGGTCGCCGACTCTCTGGCCATTCTTATTCCGACCTACAGCCTCGTCGCTGCACGTTCTATACGATCTCTGACAGGTATGCTTATGATTGACACGCGACTGTTGGGTTGACCTTCGCCCATAGAGCGTCGGATTACGCATGTCTGGTCTGTCTGTACCGACCCAATTCCGCCAGAATTACCGCAATCTGGAATATAAGATATGTGCATTCCGATCGAAGATGTGGACTATGCGTATCTGTTGATACACCTTCCTTCTGTGCCGATTCATCGACCATGCGATTCGGTCTGGTGGCGCTATCTTAGTGCGCGCGCGTAAAGGCAAGTAGCACTCCTTGTCGATACCGGGCCGTGCGTATTAACTATACCGTAACAGGGTGTCTCTCGCAGCGCGGCGCGGCGGTTGGTGCTGTTTACCATGAGTGTTGCTTTCTTTCAACGCCAATTCAACGGCTTGATGTTCCCAAGTTATGTGATCTTATCACATCAGCGCGCGCGAGGCTCCAGAGAATATAAGAAAGGTATGACTCTCCGTTCTTGTTTTCCGCCACGTCTGGCTCACCATGTCGTCGATACACAGCACGGAACGCTGGCTTTGAGGAGCAACTTATCCTGTTTGAGCGGTGCCAATATCAGGCTACCCCGTCAAATCGCATCTACCGGAGCCGAAGATCCAAGCTCGACCGCCGGAAATGCTGAAACTCGAAATCGAGACCCTCAGAATTCAAGAGGTGCTTATTCGCCATTGTTATTGTGCCTACAACTACAAGTACCTTAACTGTTTCACTCTCTTGATAAAATTAAGCCTGTCCGTCTGAAGCCTTTTTAATCCGCCATCAACGCTAACCTTTTTCGTCGAGCTCTGTTTCCACTCATGCTGTGCCTGCTGCGGCCGCATAAAATCCCACCCTCACTTGACATGCACATGCACAGCCTCAGCGGCGCAGCCAAGGGGGAGCCAGACCGCGAAGCGGTCCGGCGAACGCTTGTACTATTGAAAATTTGCTCGTATCCTATGTATTACTGGTTAGCCGTAGACATAAATTATTATCTTCAAAGACAGAGGCACTAGATCAGCGGAGCCGTCGAGAGTCAGAATGATGTTGCCGAAATTGAAATGTGTCAGAGTTCGGAGTCGTCGCCGCAGCACAACCACGTATGGTGGAGTGGAGATACGTGAGCATACGTGTCCTCTGTGAACGTCCTGTAGCATAAAAGCTGAACTCGGCGTGAGGATAGAATACATTCACCAGGACATCCGAGTCGATTACCTAACAATCAACTTGCAAACAAGCTCACAGCATCTGCTCTCCATCTTCCACACGTTTCTTCAAATCGCACTTCCATCATGGGTCTCTCCGTGTCTCGTTTGCTCTCCGGCCTTTTTAGCAAAAAGGAAATGCGTGCGTACTTCTAGGCGATTCCTTCTGTATCTTTCTGACGTTGTGGGCCTCGACAGGAATTCTTATGGTATGATTTCACGTCTCATGTGTTGTGTACCCTATACGATCCTCCTTTCGATAAGGTCGGTCTCGATGCCGCTGGTAAGACCACTATTCTGTACAAGCTGAAGCTGGGAGAGGTTGTCACAACCATTCCAACGATCGGTGAGTGTCCACGTCGTCTCGCTTCCCGCAGTCGCTTCAACGTGTCCAATCAGGTTTCAACGTCGAGACTGTCGAATACAAGAACATTTCCTTCAACGTGTGGGACGTCGGCGGTCAGGGCAAAATTCGTGCGCTGTGGAAGCATTGTGTGTCCAATTTGTTTCCCGCCCCTTTGCCGGCCTCACACCTTGAACAGACTTCCAGAATACCCAGGGCATTATCTTCGTCGTCGATTGTAATGATCAGGAACGTGTATCCGAGGCCCGCGAGGAGCTGCAACGGATGCTCAACGAAGACGAACTTCGCGATGCCCTCCTCCTCGTTTTTGCGAACAAGCAGGACTTGCCGAATGCGATGAACACTGCGGAGATTACGGACAAACTCGGCCTTCACGGTCTCAGGCAGCGGAATTGGTACATTCAGGTAAGCGCTCCACACCCCCTGTCTAAGCGCCCACGTTAATCCGCCTTCTATTCCAAGGCCGCGTGTGCGACATCTGGCGACAGTCTTTATGAGGGACTAGAGTGGTTGAGCGCCAACATCAAGCGTCGGGTATGATGGCCTCCGAATACTTTATAGTGTTTGTTACGCGTATCACGTTCCTCACGATAAACGCGTCCACAACACGTCCTTAACCTCAGGCGGTGATGCTAGACGTGATGTGCAGCAGCAAGGGAGGCGGGCGGATAATTGAGAACGCGGAAATCATGGAAAAGGACGTTATGGGTGAAAGGGCAGAAAGGGAAATAGAGCACGAGCTCCTGGGCTGAGGGAGATATGGACAGACGGTATACTGGTATATATATAATTTCTTCAATTTGATTCGAGAGCAAAGGTCCACTTGACTTTGTCGGAAGTTTTTATTACCTTGGGCGACGGACATTATTTGAGGTGGCACCTGGAGAGAAAAAATATTGAACCCGAGCGCCGGGTTCAAAGAGTCAGGGATCATGAATTCAACGTTCTTCACAGTTTGTTGTTCATGCAGATAGTATAAGAAATGGAGCAAGCCACGAAAATCAGAGCAAACGCAGCGATTCAAAACTTGTTTTCTAGAGAAGAGACCGTGTAGACAGGGACCTTGGGACCGCATAAATACCCAGAGGAGGTAGAATCTTTTGTTACGCCACGCAGCGGAAGCAGAAGCATAAACGGCATACATAGCCTCGGCTACTGTAGATACTTGTATGTAGGCAACCAGCAAACCCACCGTGACATCCAGAATGGGTTTGGGCAACACAACCAGACTCTCAGTTACCGTGACTGTTGCCAATTTGGGCAACCGCCCCCAAACCGTCCAAAATTAGTCTCGTAAACCAGACTTTATACCGGGGCGACCGAGAAGACAATCGTTCTCGGTGACCTTTTGGGCATTTGATGATAATGGTCGGAAATGGGTGGATATCGGAGCGCTGAAGGACGATAAAGTGGCGGATGGGGTCGAGGAGGAGGGAGGAAAACACCGAAGAGGCTTAGACAAGGTCCAACACAGCGAAATATATTTAATTCGATTTTTTTGCATGTAACGCTATTTTGAAGGCAACTGGCCTGACTGTTACCGTGACCTGGGCGGAGTTGGGCAACGCAACCGACCCCTCCGTTACCGTGACGGTTGCCTACATACAAGTATCTACAGTATCCGACCGCTGTCTTCCATGTTGGCGACCTGCCGAATGATCCAGGGCAGCGCGCCGTACCGTATACGGGGACGGCCGTTAATTTGACGGGTAATTTAGTGTTGCCGCGGTCCAGTTCGGTCCAGTCCAGCACCCAAAAATTTCGAACCTTGAATAGGACTTCGGGTCCGGTTCACGCAATTTGCTGAACCTTGAACCTGGACCTAGGTTCAGGTCCAGTTCATCTTCGGACCGGTTCGAACTTATTTTTTCTTCCCACAGACCAAAACCACTAAAATTTCGTCCAGGGCCGCCTCAGCTTCATCCGCACCTCTGCGTGCCTGCAAAGACTTCATTAAACCTTTTGACCTACCACAATTCCACAATATCTTTTGCATCTGAGCAGTTTGATGCAATCACAAGTCTCAAAACCAACATTTCACCCATATTTTCTGGCTCTTTAGATAATACAAGATGTATCTGAAGCAGTTCTAAGGTCACTACATCCATGTGTGGAGACAGTGCACTCAGATTAATTTTTCGTTCAGTTTGGGGCAAGTTTGGGGGGCAGAAACCTGTCCAGGTTCGGCAGGTTCGAACTGGTTTGGGCAATTTTGCAAACTTCTGGACCTTCAGTTCGGTCCACAGCCACTAAACCGGACTTTTGGTTCGGTTCAGGTTCAGGAGCGGTTCAGAACCTGACCGTTGATACACTGGGTTTCGATGTGGCCAGGTATGAGGTTTTTACTATAAAATCAACTGGACGTATCCAATTAATCTCTAGTCCAAAAACACACAATTCTAGTCACTGATCCAACGTGCAAGTTCGGGGTTCCAACCAAGTATTAGGTTGCTGCAATAACAGATATATCCATGAGCTTGGCTTTTAAAAGCTTATTGTCCAAGATGCTCTACGAGTCCCACTAGTCGCTTCTGCAATTTCAATAGTCTCGGAAAGAGTTGGTTTTCTCACAATTTGTTGGTGGTTTACACCGAAGGTTTTAACGAACTAGATTTCAATTGCTCCTTGTTCTAACGTTCAAAACAACTTGTCTTAGCGACACAGTTATAATCCTTGTCCGTAGGCTTCCGTAAAACACGCTTGATGTCGTTTCACACGCGATTTCCGTACAATCACACAAAAGCTTATAGCCAACAATATAACTTGGTTCTCAAAACGTGGAGATACAAAGATATCTATGATACCCGGTGTATTCCGAACAGATGGCAAACTTCTTCTAATGTCCACGTGCTGTCTAGCCGTGCGTCTAACAAGAAGGGTATGATCCACTGGCTTAACTGTATATCTCGCTGCTAATTTATACTACTCCTAGCTACCCCATTTAGACAGACAATGTAAAACCAGAACAACGGTACGCCTATCCTAAAGTAGAAGGAACACGTATGTCTACATTATTTAATATACAAACTGAACTGAATCAAGATAATAAAAAGGAAAATTCTAAAGATTCATAATATTGTGGAGCCCGGCAGGATTTGTAGCCACTCCGGCACTCCCTGCCGTCTTATTAATCATGGACCCACAACTATGGTCCCATTGTTCTACCAATACGTCCACTATTTCCCGAGTCAATTCGGACTCCTCGGTCCATTGAACTGATGTGGTCCAAGCAGCGCATATCCTCAGTGATCCACGCACTGCCACACCCTCAGTTAAGCTTAATGCCATTAAGCCGCTGGTAAACGTCCCATTTTATACGATGAATACTTTGTCATCATTACGACTCCCTCCTGCCGTCGGCTTCATACTGCCGTCTTTGTTGGTACGGATATTCCCGTCAACAATTGATCCTTGTGATTCCCTGCTCCCATTGTGTAGCACAGATATCCCCGTTGCTTGTTCACGTCCTGCAACCACGTCTTTAGATAGATTTTAATA
>JARJLF010001076.1:0-102854 GCA_029378395.1 Mycena leptocephala | reverse complement strand
TTTTGTCGAAGCCGTAGTGCCGTTGGCCTGCACGCGATGAGGACCAGCTGTCTTTCCACTGCGATGCTGTGCGCTTCCTGTACGCGGCACGTAGCGCTGCTTGGCTCGTCGGGAGGCAGAGAAGAGGGGAGAGGGTGTCTGGGACCTCGGATGACTCGCCTTGGGCTGCGGCCTTCCACAGGGGGCATGCCCCACCGCTTAAAAGCTATAAGCCGCAGCCGCTTATAAGTGGCGGGTAACTCGCAGGTTGCTCGCTTATTGATGGCTCGGAGAATTGGCCTCATGTTTCCCTCGTGCATATGTGTAATAAATATTGATGTGTAGTTGGTTCGAACCTGGGTAGTAGCATTCCTTTTGAAACATTGCATTTTATTTAGTGGCGGCCTAAAAATATAAAATGAATGTTGGCTACACATCCAAAGGGAATTTTGGACCGAGTTCCAACGGTCCGACTCTGACAGTTTGAACAAACTAGAATCACTTCGTGTCTTTGTCATCCCCGACACTGTACTAATTTGTTTTGGTGGTTGGATCCTGCATGCAGATTGCAAAGAGAAGACATTACGACAACTAGCTGGGACTGGTGGACACCGGGGATTTTTACCTGGGAGGTGAGAACTCCTCCTGTACACCTGCGCAGTCCGCTCGTGGTTAGGTCCCACTGGGTTTAAACCAGAAGTCTCGCCATTCTAACGGCCGGCCAGTCCACAGCTAGTGAGTGTCTTGTATTGATCGCCCCCCTGGAATTTCTGTGTTCTGTTGGCATCTTGTAGTTTTATGTATGGATAACCACCCATACATTACTTCATGTTTGTCTTCGGTAAACTCGTTGTTCATATTGTGGACCACGCGAGTATAATATATAACCCCCCCTGATATCTCTGTAGACATATTCTCTACATTGGCTTTTTATCTTTGCAACTGTCACAACCTTGTGTGCTTTGCTAGCAACTCATCGTAGTGATGCCCATGGCAACTCTTTGAGCAGGGTACTCACTCCTTTCCCCAGAGAAGAAGTGGGGACAGCATCTGCCATCAGGGTGGGTCGCACTTGTGCTATTCTGTCAATGTTTTTTGGAGCAAAATTCTGGTGCACCTAACAACACACCTGAAAGAATCTCAATGATGCAGACAGAAAAATGTCTATAGAGTTCGGTAATTTTTTGGGTGTGTAGGCAACATTCCTTTGTATTTTTAGTCTGCTGCTAAATAAAATGCGATGTTTCAAAAGGAACACCACTACCCAGGTTCGAACCAACTACACATCAATATTTATTACACATATGCACGAGGGAAACATGAGGCCAATTCTCCGAGCCATCAATAAGCGAGCAACCTGCGAGTTACCCGCCGCTTATAAGCGGCTGCGGCTTATAGCTTTTAAGCGGTGGGGCATGCCCCCTGTGTTCGCCTCCGCGTCCACCATCTCGTTCCCCTCGACCCCTACATGGCCTGGAATCCACGCGATGGTGTCTAATAGAGGCCTCCCTTGGTAACAAGTTCAAGTTCTGAGACTGCCAGAAATTTTTGGCTAGTTCATCAGGAATTGCCATTTTTGTTAGCCATAAGCCATTGGATGGCTTTTACGCAACCCGGCTAATAATGCGCACGCGACTGTGAATGAGAACAGTCCAGAGTTTAGGTTGGCAATCTGGATTCGATCCACAGAGGGGTCAGAGGATGAGCAACTCGCTATATCGGAGTCACTAGAGCCACTCCGCACTGCTTCCTACACACGCAGCTACAGGAAGGCGACATGAATCTCAGTGGAAGTAGGAAAAATCAATGTGTCAACGCACCAGCTCCCCAGCGATCCCGGTTAAGTTGCACCATGTTGTCACTGTAAAGCAGAGCATCCAAATCTGATATGTTGATTGCGTGATCTATATAAAATCCTTCAACATTTTCCTCTCAGTTCATGGTCTGGATAGGGTTTTCCATTTGTCCCTAAATTGCCTTACAAAAGAATTATACCGATTTCTATGCATAATTCGGAGATGCAGGCAAAAAAGTGGGGGCCCAATGGGATTCCATGAGTGTAGGTTTAATTTCCAGAGATTCATTTTTTTTCCAATTCCAGTCCAGCTATAGAGGATTCGAGGCCAAGAAGTGAGGGATGAATTTGAAGCATGTTTTGTCAGTTTCCCACTGAAGATTCTAAATAATCCAGCCTTGTATATTCCATCCTCCAGCATGTTCACAGTGTCATGCAAATGCACCAAGCACCTTCCCATGATCGTACGTTATTACTTGTATGTTACTGCTATTTGCGGAACTCAGGGTGCGTGTGATTTCTTTTTTTTTCCAAAAAATGATCATTTTCATATAACACTCATAACTCCCTGAATTCTTGGTCTTTTCTCTTGATTTTTCCACCATTGTACTTGCATAAGATGCCCCCACACATGTACTCATGGATGAATGCTAATTATATAATCTACACCAAATATGGAAATTAGGATCATTTTGTGTATATCGCTTCCTATACATGCACCAGATAATGGATATCTGGGAATATACATCTTTGGTATAATCTACAGGCGCATGGGCACCTATTTTGTGTATATGTGTTATGGTTAGGGTATGCCGTCGACCTACATATACTGGGTCATATCCAGCACCATATGGGGCTCTGATATTGAAATTTCAAATATGCCTGCGCTTTGATATATATATTAGTAGACATCTCACAATGCCCAGACTGTTTGTGTTTGTACGGGAGGTGATATACGCGAATTTGGTGACTTACCATATATGGCACAGATTATATAATCATCCTACATCCATAGGTGCATCCGTGTGGGGGCATCCGTGTGGGGGCATCCTATACAAGTACAACAGTGTTGGAATCAACCAAGAATTGAGTGAGTTATGGGTGATGGACTGAAATCATCATTTTTTGAAAAAAAAATAATTGATCGGCACCCTAAGTTCCGCAAATAGCAGCAAGCAATTCCTCAAATCAGTGTGTAACTTCTTGCCGTCGGGTTCTCAGCCACATTTACGCCTTTGCTCCGAGCCTCCTGAATTTGGTATTTTCCTTTTCTTTACTCGTCGGACCATTCCCTTGGGTTTTAATTATCAATTATCTGGACGATATTGGGGCACACGGTTTATTGTCAGAGCCACTGATCATCTGCTCAACATCCCACCATTCCGGGAATCCTTAGGTGGCCTGAAAGCGGTGACTCCCCTCTATAATCCGATATAAGATTCATATTTTTAGGTAAAGAACTGGGGTCATCATCGAAATTTTTTTTTGGCGGAGGGTAACAATTCTTTTGAGGTTGGGCAGGTTGACAGGGGCCTTTTGAAAAACAAAGCCCAAAAATGCGGCATTGTTCGACAATAACCCATAGATAAAATGTGGGAGGTGTATAACAAAAGTTGTAGAGGTGAAGCAGGGCTACACACCCATACCAATATCTTGAGGTGATTTCGAGATTGCATGGAGGAATGAATTTTTGCAACAGGCTCGCATCAGATCAAGCCGATACTGCCAGGGATGTTTTTAAGGGGTCAGGATGTGCCAAGAGGTCAGCATGTCGGATTACATAAGGCTCCTAAGCGGGAAATCGCCTACTGCCGCGGCCCACGACGACGGGGCAACAAAATGATCTCTTGCTAGACGACATTTATGAGCTCCCTCTACCCCATGGCCAACTTGAAAGACCCATCAAAAATAGCACTTTTTGAAGATATATCTTCAAAACGACGGGTAAATTTATCACCTCTAAGGGCAAGGAGACAGGGGCGGCAGATTCCACTGAAGGTGCCGAGACACATCCTCACTGTGAAAATACTCAATTGAAAAGTCGATTTTTTGGTAAATAGCGAGAAGAATTGCCGTGCAGTCATGTGGGAATAAATTCGGACTCAGTCGCAGACTGGAAGTCGAGAGTCGGAGACCGTTCAAAACACACAAATCCTCAATGAACGTTTCCGCCGAATAAGGAATATTTGTTATCGTAATAAATTGGGGAGATATCGAGAGCTGATCGGACCTCCGACTATCAAACATTGTCTGGAAATTTATCGCAGTGGACACCGGACAGCTGGGTCTCATACGTTGACCCCCTCATCTGTACGCCGTTGGATGGAAGTTCGATCTGGCCTCCATCAACAGCTGCAGAGCGAGAGACACCAAAACTGACTGCAGCTGTTGAGGATGACAGGGAAACCTCGTTCATTGCGCGCAACGTCTCCCTAGAGTTCAGACTGTATAATCAGGACCTCGTCAGTCTTTTGTTATTCTTCAATACCCCAATCAACGCGCCTGGCTAGGAGGGAGTTCGAAAACACTTGAAAGTATGATTAGAATGAGAAAACTGTTCGATAGCAAGGTCGCTCACATTGCGGGCCGAGGACATGGAAGGCAAGCCAGATAACTGTCGATATTCATTGATTTAGTATGCAGGTAGCCAAATTTTGTTCGCTGCCCTACAATTTTCTGTCATTGTGACAAACTGGACAGATAATTCTGTTTTGAGAATCGAGGATCAATACGCCAGGATGAATTGAACCTACCAAGGCAAGCGTGGCGATGCTCAACACGCTACAAGATTTGAAATGGGTGGGAAAGTGGTAGCACGCGCTCGAGGCAGCAAAACAAACCTGGTTAACATACCGGTCTCTGCCATGTAAATTGTGAGTACAATATGTGCAAGTGAACCACTTAATAGACCTATGGTCCAGATGATGATTTTGTCCACAAGTGCAACAACGGTTCTGGATGTCATAAATTTTTCAATATTGAGGAATGCATTGGAATTCTTACTTGCTGTGTGCACAAGAGCGCCGACTGCGGAGGACGACCACCAATGTGGCGGTGATCGTGACGTCGCATGCGACGCTGATGCTCCAAGTTGTCGTGGGAAGCCATTCAAACTGTGCCAAATAGATCCCCCACGAAGTCGCGCGCATGGAAGCAACAAAGATCCCGATCAAACCCAGCAGGTTCAGGAACGCCATAAACCAGATCAGGCCAGGAATATACAGTTTCTTTGTAAATTTGTAAATGCGGAACGCGAAGAAGCCGTGTACTGACATACGTGAGCCAGCATCATACGCAAAGCAATAAGGCACGTACCACAAGCTGCAATGAGGCCATCGAAGAGGGCGGACATGGCCAGGGATTTCGAAGGAACACCAGGGAGACGCTCCGGGTGCCCGTAGTCCGATATAGTGAACGTGTATAGCGTGTGGCCGATGCACACCCTGTGCGCTACCTCGCAGACCCTTTCACATGAGCAGAATTCGAAATCGCCAGCCGGGAGCCATACCACACAAACGCAGTCTACGCTTGCGATTAGTCGGATTAATCGTTTTTACGTTGCGCACACACCAAAACCTTCAGCACGCGAGAGTCGTCTGGGAAGCGACTGTAGTAGATGTACAGCTGCATTGTTGTCACCCCGAAGAGGGCATAAGAGATCAGAGTCCCTATTTGTAAAGCGCCTGCAAAGAAGTCGTCAAGTGCATGACAAGGACCAGTCATTCTATGCGCACCCAGAGTGGGGTTTGGGTTAAACGATACTATGGGATCCATACGAGCAGAGGTTCCTATTCCGTTCCACTAAGAGGACGAGGGACGGAGTATATACCGCGGATGCGCCATAGCTTTTATTGGAAAGCCGATCTCTTCGACGCTGACATGATCAGGGCCGCTTGAGAGCCTATACCGAATATGTCAAATATTGATTCCTGCCGGCGTTCAATCAATAACGAATCACCTTGACTCGGAGTTAAGTAGTCTGAAACAGTGGCGGTACATACCTGGGGTAAACTGGCGAATTATCCCTATTCAAGGTCGGATACTCGATGCAAGATGGGGTCACTTGGATAACAGAAAGCGATCCAGTGATCAGCGCTCCTGATATTCTCAACATGAGACTGTGGTTGAAGTATTCCAAAATGCCCGGGTTCAAGTTATCCACCATCCAGATCATTATCCAAGGTTGTCGTCGGCAGATCAGCTTGAATCCGGCAGCAGGAACCAGTGGCGGCACAGACCGCATGCGTAATGAGTACAGTAAATTGCCTGTCTGCACCCTTGAAGAATACTCGGTGTAGTATTTCCGACTGAGAAACCGGCCACTTGCATAGTATAAGGGTTGTGGTGTAGAATCCTGGGATCCTGCGTCCGTGGGATGCTACATGGAGGGCTGTATCTCAGATTTGGACACAGACGGAGGCAGGGATCAAAAGCTGTACCATGATTTCTTATCTCCTAACGGCGTTAGTTTTTGTTTCTTGTTGGGATGTGCTAACGGCGCCATACTCATACTCAGAGTCATCGGCTAAGCGGTGTGCAACACTGTGGCGCAAGTTTCGAGTGTGGCGTAAGTCGTACCGGGAGTTGCCGACATTCGGGTGATCCGGAGTTCAACGCAAAAAACAAGTATCAAGTTGCACTTTGGGTGGGCTTAAATCAGATATGACCTTATTTTTCATTAAAAAGTCGAGCTTTGATTCGGAAGATTTGGTTCGAAGTTGAGCAACATAATCAGATATGACACGGTGTCGGAACTTTGTACCCGAAGTATCGAATGTAAACATCTACCACAGCTTTTGGATGAACTTGAAGGCTTGGTTCATCTCTGGTTCAGCAGAGCAACTGGTGGTAGACTGCACCCTCACCAGTGGTCTGGTAGCATTTCATATGTGGCTCGCTTTGAAGCAGTGGTTTCATTGGTAAGACATTTCTCCCACCTCTGGTTTGCTTAGTCTTTTTCCCGCTTCCCCTGTGGACTGGTTTATTTTCAGACTCTTCAGTCGGCCAGGTAAAGAAAGGCCTTATGTATTCACTTCCCGATGCTCTGGAGTAATCACCCTCATCTTCTCTACTATTCACCCAGAAAGAAAGCCATATTGATTGCCGACTAGAAAGCTCAATAAGAAATATTTTTTGAAACGAATTAGAACACCTAAAAATGTGCTCATCATACACTCCCTGTATTATTGTGGACAGAGGCGAGGTTTTTCTGTCACAAGTTTGCACATTCTTGCCGGGAATCCGTGATCTCTCCCCACCACCACCAATGGACACATCAAACCACACCCTAGCTATCATAAAACCACTGAGTTCAAAGAAAACCACCAGGCAGCCCAGATAACTGCCGCTACCTTCAGAATGACCTTCAACTACAGCAGATCACAAGTTGAAGTTCGGCAAAGCTGAACTTCGGCTAAAAGTTCGACTTCGGATCTGAAGCGCCGTCTCTCGGGAAATGTTCGCTTGAAGGTCAAGTTTGACAAAGTTCCGATTGCGCACAAAACTATCGTGAAATGTACAGTTTGACACCTCATTTGCCATGAAACTAGAATATTTAATGAAAAATGAGTTCATAATCAGAGCTTCTTTGCATAGTTTCGGTTAACCTGATATCAGAACTTGAATCAGTAGAATAATATGAGATATGACATTATTTTTCATTGGAAAAACAAACATTCATTCGGAATAATGAGCCTGAAGTTCAAACTGATGAGCTCGAAGATGCACTACTGTACTATTTCGACCAAATGTTCACGGGGTGTCACCCGTCACCACAATGTTCACTGGGAATGGTGTTCATTTCTCGGCAATCATGGGAAAATTATCATATATGGCAATCCGACGAATGCCGTACTGAATTTTTTTGTGTTTTTTTGGCCTATTTGGGCCATAAAATTGAAAAGTCACCGTCACCTAGGCCAGAAATGTTCAGTTCATGACCCTCTGTCACCCATTATCTGAACATTTGGTTGAAATAGTACAGTACCTAACGAACTTCAAACTATTTTTGTTCAAACTCACTCAAGTTTTGATCGGGAACAGCCCAGACAACGCAAACTAAGACCTTATCAAGCCACAACCACCACCATCTGTTGAAAACAACAACCGAGCTTACCATAGACTACCCTTTTTTTTTTTTGGTACACATCTCTGGGATCACTGGTGAGATCACTGATCGGATCTTCACAGGGTGTATCCAGTGAGATTCGAATATAGTTAACCCACACCATGGTTACCATTCCTTTCCAGTCCACCCTTGAAAACATGAATTTCCCAGTAGATGTTGAGAATGGAATGGCAAGCTCTGACGTCAAAGGAGCTGTTGGGATACGAAGCAGTGCCTTTTGAAGACCAAGATATATTGGGCCTACAGTGCGACGAGGGGAACTGTTCGAGATGTAATCTTTTGAGGAACAAACGAATGGCAGATTATATTCAAAGTTTAGCTATCTGAAGTGCTGTTTGCGGAACCATCGAGCAAATAGAGATTATAGTCGTAGCCGTCAGAACCACGACAGCGACTGTTGGAATTCCGAGTACCCGTTGCTCGCACTGCACTCGGAGCACGCCGCTACTACGGGGGTTGAACTCCAGAGGGGCGACAGAGGGACAATCGGCACCAGGATGGAATGCAATATGATGAACAGAATGGTGCTTCAGACAGGCTGGGCAGAGACTAGCCATTCGAGCGATCAGAGTAGCTAGTTATGAAGTGTCAGGCTTTCCAAAACCAGAAGTCACACGATTCTCGTGGTGAAGCAGGTATAAAAAGTGGCTAGATGATACTGTGAGGAATAAGTTGCGTAGACACTCCGATGTCAGCTGTCTTCGCCTTCCAGACAGATTATCTGCACCAGTGCCACTCAGAATGCACAACTTGCCGCTGCATACTAGGCCCCTCCTGCCAGTGCCTCACCCTGAACACAAGCAGATACAGCGGGGACTCCTCTCGCCGTGTGGTGACCAGGGGTAGGACATTGCAAGCGAAGCGGAGGTTCGTCTCTAGATGGCATTGAAAGGTGCTGACGACCCTTTTTCTCTCGTTCTGCTAGATGTGAATGTTTTTGAGTTATTCATGCTCGACTGAAATACGAAGCTGTTGTAGATAGTTACCACTGCTGGTCGCCGTCTGACAGATGGGGGGTTCGATTCCTCCCAACGCCATCAGTCCACGCTGAAGTTTTTCCACTTCCTGGAACGGCTCTACTTGGTATATCATTGGAAACCCTGGGATCCTCGAGCTGAAGTGCCCAGAACTCAAAAATCGCGGAAGCAAGGGTGTGTCCGGTGTACGAATCAGTTTCACAGCGGTTCACAGTGGCGGTGCTTGGTGGGCCGTGTATGTTAGAGGTTGACCCGAGACCCGATTTAATTACGTCATTCCACGTTGTATACACATGTTCTCTGTGATTACAATCAATCGTCTATTGTCTTTTGCCACATCTGTGTCTACTGTCTCCTCTCTGGTATACGAGTTCCAACAGTGTAGGCCAAACTTGACTTGAAAGTTGGCAGGAAATTGTGGATATCTGGAAAAGTATGTTCAAATTGACCTTGAAGTGGGTATCACTGGTTGAACATTTCAAGTTTTTCGGTGAAAAAAATGGTGAAAAACTTAGAACTTTTTCAGCAGTTTTTGGCTTGTTTCAAATTTTTCAACCTAAAAACGGAAAAGTGGTGAAAATGTTTTAAATTTTTCACTTATGTTTTCAGTGAAAAAAGTGTGAAAAATAATGGACATTTTTCACCATTTTTTTTTCGCTGAAAAACTTGAAATGTTCAACCAGTGTATGAAACGAGCTGGAAAGGTTCAGAATATGGTAAATTTGGGTGTCTGATATCTTCTGCATCACCTCTCGCCAGCTATCCCGGTTCAAGGATGGAAATCCTATGTTGTCTGGCGGCGCCAATTGAATGGCTAAAAAAAAAAAACCCCACCCAAACCAGTCAGGAACTCCGTGGTAGCAGCGCAGGCACGGGCAAGGGCTTCGAATGCCGCAACTATTCCGATTCGCGTCGCAGGAGCGGCCCAGCGCGTTACTTGGATCAGACTGCAACACTGGTTCTCACGTGGTTTCGAACCCGAATTTTTTCTATTGCTTGATGCTCGTTGCGTCTGCGACATGATACACCGTTCAAGGGCTTCGAAATCTCTCAGATCAAATCAGCGGCGGGTGCACTTTACTGAACACCGCACGCAACGGCTCAAGCCCGCCCCAACTTTATAGATGAAAACATTTTCTTATAAGCACGCGGGGCTCATTGCTGTGCTGGGAAGTGCGTGCAGCCATCCATCTAATCCGAGAATGTGGCGCCACATTCCAGGATTAGATACCTAAGGCCTCACATTTGCAGACTGCAGAGTCGTGGAAAGAAATGTAAGTGCAAGTCAGCAGTATAACATTTCTTTGCGCCTCACGCATGTTAATATTTAGCCGGGCAATTGTAAGGTTCAGGTCATCCACCCTGGCATTATCAGGGTCTCTATACAGGAGTTGACCGCCAATCATGTGGCCCTCGAGAGGCGATTTGGTACCTCGATCACTTTCCACGGTAAATCATTTTTTGGCCGTGATATATAAATTGAAACAGGTTTTAGAATCGTGCTCCGAGTATGCAAAACACATTCCAAACCGCTTTCGCGCAGTCGAGAATGGGGAAGATTTGTTTACGGTCTAGGTTCCTGTCTGGGCCGACGATGTTTCTGGCGTGACAAGCAAGCGATATCATAAACATTTGAATTCCTACACGGCAAACGCGAATTTACCTGGACAACTCTTGCAACAAGAATATTTTGTGCGCTTTGTGTGTACTTCCCCTCACGCAGGGGCCTTGATGCAATTAAAAGTTGTCGTCAATCAAGTAGAGTAAGTGTTCCATGAATTATTTAGTCTGACCCTGTTCAGGTCGACGCATGAGACTTTACGTCCATGTAGATTTCGGCTCAATGTGCCCGACGGACCAGCAGACAATCCTCAACAGGCAGAGGAGGCCTCGCATATTGGCCATCAAGGCAATTACTTTTGTCGTCGTTATCATGTTGGTGGGACAAATGAACAGAAGGAATGCCCAGATGGCTATCATTCATTTTACGCGGTGACTACAACACAGTGTACACGTGTGCTTTCGTCTCGTATTCAGCTGATTTATTTTATAGCCCGGACGGCCGCGAAACATGGAGGGTATCCGCGGATGTGTCCTTGCGCAACTTAGGCTTGCTACGTACGGGATCGCTTCCCGTGTAGAAGAGCTACAAGCGTCAACGGGGACAAAAGATAAGATTGCGCAACATTGGATCGACATCCTCATCCAGACGGCCCGAGAGGCGCAAGCCGCCAGTCCCGGTCGCTCTGTAGATGACCTTCCGAATGAGCTTTTGGTCTGGTTAGGTAACAAGACTGACCAACCATATAATCACCCATTGGATGTCCCGTGTACGTCGTTCTGTAACACGTCGAAATTCGCTAATTGAGTAATTCAAGTTTCTGACCCGTCCCAAGACACTCTGGTCGAAATCCTTCATACAATTCTCCTCGGCAATGCAAAATATACCTGGTACGACCTGCATCATAACTGGACTGCAGCGCAGCAGGACACTTTCACGGTTCGGCTCCAGGGCACCAACCTCGATGGGCTCCGAGTGCCTCCAATCCGCACTGCATATATGATGCAGTATCGTAATGGATTAATCAGGAAACACTTCAAGATCCTCATGCAGACTATGATATTTCATATTCATGACATCGTCACGCCAGACCAATTTTCCCTCGTCCGCGCGCTCGGGGAGCTTGGGCCGCTCCTCTGGATCCCTGTCATCGATAATATGGAAGAGTATTTGGTGCCTTATAATGAATCTTGCACCTAACGCCGATCATTCATCAAATTGACAGAGGGATCTTAAGATTCTAATCGATAACCTCCTCGATGTTTTCACCACCCTCGACCCGACCAAAACCCCGATCAAGCTCAAGCTGCATGTGCTTGTGCATATAGTACAAGATATTCGTCGCCAAGGACCTGCCGTCCGTTTGTCCACCGAAGTATTCAAATGTTTCAATGCCATTTTCCGCCTATGTTCCGTACCCATCAATCATCAGGCCCCGAGTCGCGACATTGCGGCCAAATTTGCTGACTTGGACCGCGTAAAGCACATAATGAGCGGTGGGTATTGGTACCAGGATGCAGCATGGGTGCGCGCCGGGAGAGATGTCCGGCGTATCCTCCGCAATACTCCGATCATCCAGAAGCATCTAGGAAGGGCACCGCCTCCATTTTGGACCCCTGGACTTATAAAAGTAGTTGCACAAAAAAAAAAACAAGCTCACTGCGCTAACCGCCGACGAGGCGATGCTGAATGGTGCCACAAATCCCGCCTCGCTTACCATTGATGCTAGTATGCGATGGACCAATGGCGTGAACGTCGCAGCGGTCTCGGGCAACTGTTGTACTGTGGGTTCTTGGACGGTATTCAGAGTCAATGATGTAAGTTTCAATTTCATCTCAATCATCATTTTTAACAACTCGTGGACAGCTACCCATGATTGCGCGGGTTTCAAAGATTCTTCTACCCCGGGGAAGCAAGTCTGGAGTTCTCGTCATTACCAAGTTCGATATTGATAAAACCCGTCATCCACGCTACAACATGCCGATCCTTCTGCCCGGTGCAGCTGCCTGCCGCTTCATTAGAGAGTTTGCGCAGCAGCCACCCAAGCCATCCAGTGGCTTTTTTGTGTTGCGCAAACTGATGGCTGGTGGCTCATTTTTCTTGAGCTTTTTGAGACATTTCGGTATACATGTGATTTCATTTCGCAGATATTTATGTCGTCAAGGGTTGCTTGAAGCTCGGGTTGGCTTGGTCATTTCTTGATCATCCAATTTCGACTGGATAGTGGAATTTCTTATATCCTTTTGCTGTCTCATGGTCATGAGGATCTTGGAACAATGTTCCGGGAGGAATAACAGGCATTTAGCCTTCAAATGCCATCCTTTCTTTGAAGGGACCAGAAAAATCCTCAGCCACCAGAGCCATTAGCCATCAGTTTGCACAACACAAAAGAGCCACTGGATGGCTCGGATGGCTGCTGCGCAAACTGGCTATTGTTCCTTCAGATGTGAGCGAGATTTCAGGCTGCTTCCTATAGTACTAACCAATTTGCAGTCAGTACAATTTTCTTTCAACGTCCAACACGATTGCCGGGCGTGTGGGTGTGATGCCAGTGGCGTTACGCCGCAAATGCAAGAACGTCAGGAGTCGGATACGATAATCCACTCCATCGTGCATAAAGACGACACCCGGTTCATCATCAAGACGCATGGTCTTCACAACGCTGGCCTTCTCAGAAAATACCTACCCGTTGCATTGACCCAACCTTGTCCACTCTTCGCAGATCAAAGGCAACGGCATGACGAGCTCGCTGCAGTTCTAGTAGCGTGCAACAACTCAAGAGAAAGCAGCGGCAACAAGGGAGAGGAACAAAGCGGCCAAGACCGCAGATTATATATGGCTAAGATACGCACTCATCGTGAAATGGTCTTTTTAATCCCGCCTGAAGATTCGGAGGTGTTTTAGGCTGCACAGTAGCAGCGGCATCGTAGAGAGCCTGCGTGAAGCAATAGAGGGGCCTTCGGTTTGAAATGTCGCGGTGTTGTATCGAGGGATGTCCTAGAGAGCTTTTGTGAGGTGTTCCAGTGACGCCTGATTGACGGCATCGTACCGAGGCCCGACGGCGACATCAGACGAGCGTTTCAATGTTTGAACCTCACCAGCAGCTCTTTTCTGCATCTATATAGCATTTCTCGTGAATATTTGTAAAAGAATCGGACCACAACTCAAATTCGAATCCAGGCTGGTTGGTGGTGTACGTGCGATTCACCTTGGCCATATATGTATCAGTTTTTCGTTCAACGAGCTAAAAAAAGCTAAAGGGAAGATATTATGACCCAGCCCCGCATCGAACGGAGTACTCTTGCAAGCAACGACCTAAAGATTATCAACATGCAGCAGCTGTGCGCCGTCGCACCACCGGGTCTTCGGGCTCATAAGTCGGTCCTAGGTGTTACCTTACAATGTTCGGCGCCGCTCATGTCTGAGTTATCGGGGCGGGGGCGGGGGGCACCGAGAGCGCGCAAGTGTACACACAAGCAAGCAGGAAGGCTCGGTCCGGTCAGGTCCGCCAGCTGGTGCTGATCGCCATCACGATCATCCGAACGCGCTCTAATTAAACCCTCTACTTGACAATATAGCGCGATGAAAGACGTAGACAGTATCTACCGTACCACGAGTGTGGAGGATACAAGGACTCGTCTTCACATGCCTCAAATTTGGGCGGTTACCGCAGCCATAAGTTAACGAGCGGTAGTACGACATGGCGCATGCTGAGTGGTCAGACCCGCCGCCTAACGCAGCCAAGGATTTTCTCGAGGCCGCTGGGATGTCACTGTCAACTTCGCGCGCGTGTCAGGTGTCTTGTCAGACTTTGGCGAGCCGCGGGTAGCGTGAGCCTTACATAGAACATGGAAATGCTTGGCAGAGGCTGTCAAACGTCACCGCACAACATAAATTCTATTGAGCACAATCTGACAAGTTAAAGACAGTTGCAATAGGAATAGCTTTAAGGTACTCTAACCTGTATGAGTGAAAATTGACTGTATATGGGCGCGGTCGAACATCTCGCTGGATGTCGTTCTGTCAACTCCTCTGACTCTAATCCTGTAACAAAAGTACATTCCCGGCAACCCTCCACAGGTATAAAAGACGCACTACCCCTGCCCTGCACCTCAAGCAACTCGCTTCAAACAATCAGTTGGATCACAGCCCGCATGAAAATTCCACCCGTCTTCGTCGCCCTCTCTCTCCTCCTGCCGGCGCTCGCCGCGTCGGTGGTGGTCAAGCGCAATGACCCTACTACCGACTGCTTCCGCAAGCGCACTGGCGGCACCGTCCTCGCGAGGGCGCCGCAGCCGCTGCGGCCATCCACCCCATCGGACCCCAACCCTCCGAATCCACCTCCGCCACCGCCTCCGCCTCCGCCTCCGCCTCCACCTCCGCCTCCGCCTCCGCCACCGCCCCCGCCTTCCCAGCCGCCGATCCTCTTCCCGCCGCCTGTCAAGCCTCCCCCCGGCCCTGACCCAGACCAACCGCAGCCTCTTCCGCCCCTACCCTTGCCCCCACCGCCGCTGCCGCCGCCGGGCACACCCATCCCGCCCCCAATGCCCCCGGTGCCGGCCCCACCCGCGCCAATTCCTCCGGACCCACCCGCTACCGGTGGCAGCAGTACTGGCACCGATACCGGCGGGGGAGATGCTGGTGGCGGCGATGTCGGCGGCGATGATGGCGGCGGCGGATGCTGAAATAGTCGCTGGAGCATCGGCACGGTTTCAATCACGGCTACGGGTATCGATTGATGGTCACGCTAGACTCTTCTTTCTAGCTGGACTCTTGAGTCGCAGAGTTCGCTCCGCACAGTCCATAGTGCGTTGTGTGGACGGTTTGATCATGGCTGGCTTGATGGATGACTTGTTGGGTTTTCTGGTATATTCGTGTACGGTGTTTTTTTTCTGGGTATTAAGTTTGATTCTGTGATAGGTGAATGATATTACAGCTCTTTGCGGTACAACAGGCGCGGTCCGTTTTTTTCTGTTTTGGCAAGTGTTCATGAGAACAGCTACCCTGAGCTCAATTCTCAACCGTTTCCCCTCAAAATAGGCTCATTCGATTCGCATTGAAGATCCACAGCGAATAGAATACCGGTATTTTTGATCCTCTTACGTCATAGAATTTCTTCCGGAAAAACTTGGTTTTGAGTAGGACACCTGTAGCACTCGGAATACTGCCCTGATTGGCCTAATCTTTGGATATGCTATACATCTGATGTGACCCTAGCCAATGTGGGTGTTTATGGAGCTTAATGTACTCAAACTTCCATGGACAGCTCTACTTATGGTCGTGTCTGGATATCTACTTCGCTAAAGTGTGCATTAGATCACAATCACTCAGCATGTAATATAAATAAACACGCCGTTGTCTAGGGCCCCATTAGATGTATAGCATATCCAAAAACTAGGCCAATCGGGGCAGCACTCCGAGTGCTACAGGTGTCCTACTCAAAACCAAGTTTTTCCGGAAACAATTCTATGACGTAAGAGGATAAAAAATACCGGTGTTCTATTCGCTGTGGATCTTCAATGCGAATCGAATGAGCCCATTTTCAGGGGAAACGGTTGACAATTGAGCTCAGGGCAGCTGTTCTCGTGAAAACTTGCCAAAACAGAAAAAAAACAGACCGCGCCTGTTGTACCGCAAAGAGCTGTAATATATGCTGTCCCATTACTGTTGTTCGAACTCGCTAGAAATATCCGGCATGCGTTGCCTCTGCGTCTTTGGCAAAGTAGTTCAACTTACAGCCTTATCCAGGACTACCTTCATTTATCCAATTTATCACGGTGAGAGGGTATGGGATGGAGCGGCGCAGGGCTCCAACCCACGTCCACAAAGACTATGAAGTGCTCCCACTTGACAACAATGATCGGCAGCTCCAGCGACACTTATTTACTTAAAACTGCTCGCCAGCCACTCATTCACCGCGTAGAACCCATACACCTTGTTGGGCTTGAGACCGAGCTCGCCGCTTCCCCATGGGTTCTTACCCTGCTCTGTTCTGCGGTATAAAACCCGTGGCTGTGTCTTGTGCATAGCCACCTGTGCAGAATGGAGCGACAACTTAATACTGTATAATTTCATTCAATTCGACAGGGGGTGTGACGTGTGACATGTTGAACCAATTCGTCACCTCGTCAACGCCCAAGAATGAGCGTGACAAGGACAAAAAATTCGTCGGATCCTCATATTGTTTCCAAATGATGAAGGGACCGCAGAGATCTGTTCCTGACCATTTTCGGATCAATTTTGACTTCTGCACTCTATAACGGCACTTGTGTAGATTTTTTTTTTGATCTCAGTTGATTTTGGTCAAATCTCGGGTGGAAACTTGGCTTCCACGAGGAAAATCGGACGAAAATGGGCCTGACTGCTCAATTTCCAGCCTCTGAACCCCCAAGATTATTTTTGCGGATTCTATATGGCTCTGGAGCCATTTTCTGGGGAAACCGTGACAAAAAACATATTCGTCAACCGCCTTGGTGACACGTGACAACGACCAAAGTTCGTCGCCGTCAGGCCCCCCTGTGACGCGTGACCGACGAATTGAATGAAAAGATACTGGACTCAGCCCTGTCAAGACATTCGGAAATGTTGTCGGCAAACCTCAGCAGACACGACTACACAACCTCGGCTGACCATCGGCCGAGACCATCTAGCACGGATCAGCCCAGCTCTGAAGATGTGACGTCGGCACATCTCGTCCACCCATTACAGCTGATGTTGACAGAGCCTAAGTCTAGTCCACCTCGACAGATCTCGACAGCATGTGTTTAGATTTGACCAGTGATTAGCGTCAGGCGGGCGAGTTGTGTAAGCTCTTGTTCTTCCCCACCGTACTCACGGATCCTCAGGGTCAAGCGTATCATTAACGGTGTGCGGCACGGTGAGTATGTTATGCATGCCAGTCGCAGAACGACATTCTGAGGGCAAAAATGAGCTCGATACTCAACTAATGTAGTTTTTGTATTTTCTTCTTCTTCTTCTTCTGTCCACCTAGGTATCTATCTGCTAACCGCGTAGCACTTTTGGCATTTCAGGACATACAAGGACATATATGACATCTAGGTACTATCTGGGTGCGCCAATCAAAGATGATGGTTATAGGGCCAACTTTTCACGTCACAATCTCACGATGGTCAAAATACCCCGTCCCGCATGAATTTTTCAATCGTCCGTGAAGTCCAAAACTGAAGGCTATCGTGAATCTGGAGTGCTCCTCACTTTGCGTCCTCTCGAGCAATATTGTTTGGTTTTTTCTGTTATAACCATCGTACCGATAAAATGAATACAATTAAGATCGAGCAATGGACACGGGATCTTTTGGTTGAATTGAGATGATTGCTAAGCTGATTTTCGGACAGGATTTCTTAATGCGCAGTCCGCAGTCAAGCAGTTTTCCTCATCTTCTTCAGTTCCCTGGAATCCAGTCCTCGTACTTCCTGACGGACTTCACCCACAATTCGGTTTGGTTTCTTGCAACTGAATAAAATGATTGTACCCAAAGACCCGAAGGAGGCCACCGTAGACTTGAAGCCTCTGAGTCTCAGCTACCACTCTGGGTCCGGTTCTTTCGATAATAAGGACTCAAAGCTTAGCTTAAGACTCCCAATGTCCCAGAACAAAAGTATCGTCAATCGATATCAGATAGTATGGTTGTCCTCATTTCGAGGCAGCCAGCAGCCAGTGACAAGCCTCGATTCGAGTTCTCAAGGGTTACGTTGCACAGAGTGTGGCTCTCACAAGGTCTCATACGATTCGGCTCCAATCGCGCCCAGAAATATCCATGGCTGGAGGTTCAAGTATGGTAAGATCTCATCTTGAGGCGTTTTGTTCCTTCTTACAAATGGGAATCGCGGCGGGAGCTTACCTTGCCTTGTTCGTCGTCATCTTCGCGATAGCTGAGGTTGTCGCGGAGTCTCTGAGTGGTCAAATTACTGCCACGGGTGCGCCACGATGCTTCATACATGTTCCTCGCTTTCTGAACTACATTCAATCGGCAGGTATTCTTCAGATTATAGTTGCCCTCATTTCTGCTGTACCACAGGAAGCAAGGAGGCAATGTGGTTGGGGGCAGATATGCCAGTGCGTACCACCAAGCGAAGATCTGATTCCTGACGGACGTGTCTGGGTAATGTTTGACAGCGATGTCTCCAAGTTTCTTCCTGGCACCTCAACCGCGAAAACTCGATTCCTGCGGTTTTAGTTTTACTAAGTCGTCGCTCTGTTCTGCCGTATAAAACCTGTGGCTGTGTTGAAAACTCATCGGCAAATAGCTAGGAGATGGACACGAGTCTAAAATCGGTTCGCTAGTGGACGGCAACCTGTGGTGGCGAAGTCGGTCCACTGTCTCAGGATTCGCTCTGCTTCCGCGCTAATTATGAGTCGAACCAGGTCCCCAAGAAGAGGCCGGGGATGGTACGCATATCATTTGTTCCGTATGGTCGTGAGCGGAGATTGAATATCACCCCGCTGTTCCGTAGGCTGAGAACTGACGTTTGACGACAGGGAAGACCCGCCATGGATTTGGACCTGGATTGGAAAAGGAAATTTCCCGTCGGGCGGGGACCAGTAAATGCCGCCAGGGGTGCTTGCCACAATGCCTTTCCCGCTTTCCTTTTTGGATGTCCTCAAGCTCTGAGTTAAGTACTGTAGTCAAGGCCCATTCAACTGAATAGCCCAGGCCTGAATTTGTCACCATATCAGAAAAGAAAGGAAATAAATATTTAGAAGAGTTGAAGAACGGGGGAAAAAGAGATAGAGAGAGAGTGCTGCCCTTTCGTGAGCACTAACCTACTCAACAATTGTGAAATCGACAGTGTATGTAAATTAGTAGCACAGCCGCGGCGACCAGCCCTCGAGCAGCTTCCTCGTCCCCGGGCTTGAACCTGGATTGGAAAAGGAAATTTCCCGTCGGGCGGGGACCAGTAAATGCCGCCATGAATTCTTGCCGCAATGCCTTGCCCGTGTCCCTTTTCTGACGTCCTCAAGCTCCGAGTGGAGTAGTACTGTAGTCAAGGCCCATTCAACGGGATAGCCCAGGCCTGGATCTGTCACGATGCGGCATTTTGACAAAAAAAGAGGGGGGAAAATAGGGGGGTTGAAGAGAGAAAGAGAAGACTCCGTGATGTCCCCGTTGATGCCCCTGTTCAAAGCAGCCGTCGGATTAATGTCCTGATCTCGCGGGGAATTCAACAGAGGGAAGGACGAGCGACCAAAGGCGATCACCATCGCTCACAGTGACGGCACACATGTAACACTTCCAGTATAAAACATCATCCCCCGACTCAATCATTTTCATTCGCCTCCACCTATCCATAAACCCCCTGACATCATGAAATTCCTTGCGATCCTCCTCGCCGCTGCCACCGCCGTAGTCACGCAGAGCGTCCCAACCCTGTCCTCCTTCAGTACTGCGGGCTGTTCCGGAACCCCACTTGCCACCTGGCACGGTTTTCCTCAAACCGGGATCTGCCAGCTCACACCGGGCGCGCACTCCCTGAACAGCGACGGGTGCACCGGTTGCGGATGCGACATCACTTTGTACACCGATAGTGAGTGGTGTTCATATTTTGTTCGTTATTTAGTGAACTGACTGGGATGACTCTACTCCTCCAGCCAACTGCAGTGCCGTCCTCACTACGGTTCCTGATACGGCCGGGTGCTTCACGTGAGTGGCCCGGATTGCTTCGAGGTTCAGAGACCAGGTTGACTGACGTCGCGTGTACGCAGGGGAAGCGAGCAGATTGGGTCCGTCGGACTCGTTTGCTGAGCGGTCATTGGAACCGGGTTATGTAGTAGCTGCTACCAACCAAATGATGAAATCTCTGCATTAGCAAGTGTTTAAGATGCTCGTGCATCATGCTCATGCATATCCAGCATGGTTTTCTGTGGGGAGTCGTTCCATTTTCCCGCTACCGTAAGGTACAGTCTTAGGGAGCATGATTTTTCGATTTTGGCCGTGCATCACATTTTCGTCAGCAGTTTTCGCATAAGCACATTTCCTCCCCGCCAAAATGATTCGGCTTTTCTCCTTGCCGATGATTGACACAATGATGCTAAATCCGGCTTGTTGGGAACGGGCCCGCCGTCGATCAATCCGGCAGCTTTGCACTTGTTTGTCGCCTATTCAACTTCGATCCACCATGTTCCACTCTGCACTGGACTCCCTGCCCATGGTATTGACCCGATTCAAAGGGAAGAAATGTTCCTACTGTTGACATCTATGGGTTCGAACCAAAATCCCACTCCTTGTCGCTCAAAATAGAGTACTATCTGAATGTTCCGGGTCATCTGTGAAGCTTGGATATTTTATTCTGGAAACACCTCAGAAATTTGAATTGAACTATTTAAAGCCCCAAACTGGGACGTTAGCTCAATTTTTGAGCTTGCAATTGGCGCAACAAAACTATGTAGGTAATTTTGTGGAAAAAATTTTTGTACGCCATTTTCCCACAGAGAGCGACCAAATTTCACTCAGGTCTGACAAAGTTATAAGGATTCTGCGCTACAGGGAATTTGATCTGCCAACCAAAATTCCGCAGGTTAGTCACAGCCACGGAAAATGAGGTCAAACTATGTAATAAGAGTATTCGAGTTCGTCTGTCCATATTTGGACGTAACCATGCCTTTTCCCTGTCAAAACACAAATCTTGGTCAATTTCACCAAAGTCATATCAACTCTGACAATTTTGGGCAGATCGTTTCCCTTCAGCAGCAAAATCACTGGTAGACAGCACCTCTAAAAAAGTAATTCGCCAGAATTTTCAGTTTTTGACGAGCTGCCGAGGAAACCACGGTGTTTCAGCCAAAATCACCGAATATTTGTGCAAGTGGCCAAATTTAAAAAAATGGGCACAGTACTTTTATTTGTATTCTGATTCAATACCCGACTTTCCTGTTGACCTAGGCTAAAAATGGATTCCTGAACAGCCATCTGGTCTATTTACATCACTTTGATTTATTTCTGTATTATAAATTCATTCCATAGCTGGTCCGTATCATCATACCCAAGATCCTTCACCTGCCTACACCCATGGATCTCGATCACCCAGTGTCGGGTCTTGGCGCTGTCGTCGAAACTTCAAATGGTATGTTTCGCTAATCTTAGTTTGTTCTGTCCTTATTATTGTACCAGTTCCTGGACGTAGTTGTATCTGCGACGAGTCCTCGCCTCGGCTTGTCGCCGTCCTTCTATGTCTGGCTGTATCTCATCTATTATACTCATGAATGAGATGACATCTTTGAATCTTTTGTGTGATATAATGCTTGGAAATCATGTTACTGGCTCCCGTATCTCTGTATTTCATGCCGATCTCCCAGCAATACAGCAATCTCTTGATTTACATGCCGTCCCTCATGCTGGTTTAACTTTAATCCAATGCCGATATCTTCTCCATCATATTATTGCTGGGGCCTGTGCCGACTATGTAGTTGATGCAAATTTGTCTCCACGACCAGATCGGTCTGCCTGCCGAGCGCTCTGCCAAGATTTCAAGTCAGCTGCAGATATGTCGAAAACCAGTTTCAGTATTATTTTCGATGCAGACAACAAGCAAATCTCAACTGAGAGTCTGGTGCATATAGCAGCTGCTTCAATATCTATGTATCTGGTGACTGAAACCTCAGCTTCAAGGTACGCTCAGCCATTGGGAAACATGCCGAGGCCCTCAGCTCAGCAGACACCGACATTAGGGACATTCGCTCGCCAGCATCCATTACGGATTTTTTCAACTCGTTTGAGAGTCATCGTAGGCTATTCTTTTGGCTATTGCTGCACTACATTGCATTCAAGTCTCCGTAACGGCGACCAATGGTTTTCTCCATTCTCGGATCACTCAGCATTTGTTATCGGGACACTGCAGCCAATTTTCGCGGTCCCATTTTTTTGATATCTCTTCCTCATGACTTATCCTTGCCAGATTGTGCTGATGTCCACAACGAATGGCTAAGAAGTAAGTTAGAGGCCGACGTCCAAGTCCACATTCTGACGGCTATCTATGGAAGCAAAATTTCTTATGTCCCTTTAATATCATTCGAATCGGGTCTTGATCAAAGCCGGTAGCGGGCCATACCGCTCGCCGGCCTTACCACTTTATTCGCTTGTTGTGTAACTCAAGGGACCAAAAGTTCCAACAGAGCCGGTAAAACGGCGTCGCCACTGTTCAAAAGTTGATCCATATTCACGACGTGCAGTGTATTACCTTTTTTATCGTCAAAAATTATTTGGTTCAGATGTGAGGGTCAGATCTTTAGTTTGAACCATGGTTTATGATTTGCGGAATTTTTGTGGTTCATGAACGTGAATTCTCATCTAAAAAAAACACCGAGGTTGGAGCAAAATAATCCAAGCAACACTAGTGATTGAATCTCGGGCCGATACTTGCATTTGTGGGTCGACATTATCGAGCATGGACGGAGGATACTGGTTTCGAGGTGATCAAGGATGACTTGGATCGCAATGCATCAATGTAGTGACCACATCTTGACGCTTCGTAGCTAGTCCGAATAGTGTCGTTCCGTATTTTTTTCTCCGGACTCCGTTGTTTTCTCCGTCCCTTAAATTTCTGCTTCATGAGAATAAGGGACAGAGTCACTATCTAATCCATCAACCTGGGGCCGGGTTTACTCTCTTTGGGGCGATATTGGCCTCAAAGAAAAGTTTTTTTTGGCTGAAAAGGACTTTTTCTCCGTCGAACTTGGGATTTTAGGGGAAATCAGGTCAAACCTGGCTTTTATGCTGATTTAGGTCAAATTTATTTCTTCAAGGGGTTGGTTGTGCTACAGGAAAAACCCTAGCTTCTACCGGACAACCTGGTTTTGCTTAGGGTTGTCTTTTCCCCATATTAACACGCATTGATGTACTCTAAGGCCGATTGCCATACTAACTATGGTTTTTTGTCATTAGGACACCCGAATTATGATAGCCGGGCCGCGTAGGGTATTTCGAGGTGATGACACACTCCGAGTCGGGGACCAAGAAGTACGATTCGAAGAGCCTGTTATGAAGATTAAATAAATTAGATGCTCCTACATGTATCCGAGTCGCAGGGATGCAAATTTAATTTAATTGAAGGGACGCGCGTATAACAAGCGCGACAAGCGTATACAGAATTCGGTGGATTAAACCCGTTGAGATATTCTTGAATTCTCAAGGTCAAGGTCGACCTGGAACTCATTGACGTCCCACCTTTCCTCGTCTTCTGGTCATAAAGTGATCAAACGTTAGGTGACGTGCGAACAAAAGTGAATTCTATGTACGATTCGGCGACTTGCAAACAAATTAAGTGAGCCTGCGTATATATTCAGGAGAGGGGCTGCATACACACCACAGCGGCATTGTTCAGTCAGAAGTGTGATTCGAGAGCCTGCTATGAAGATTAAATCAGTTTCACAGAGATGCAAATTTGATTTAATTTGTGGGACGCAGGTCGTATATGGAATTCACGGGGTTCGACCTTTGAGCCTTGCATGGGTCCGTCAAGGTCGAGCCGGACTTGTATGGCATCCAGAAGTGATTTAAGCTCTACGTCCTGAGGGCTGTCGACATCCAACTGTTAGGGCAGCGTAGTCGGTGTCATTTACCAAAGTGGCAGCATTTCTGATGCTGAAAACATCCGACAGGGTATTTATGAACACGCAAGCTGAAACAAACATTCTTGTTTCCTTGAGAGTGCAGTTTATTTGTGGCTTACACCAGATCAGTTTGCGATTTACAAGGCAGAAGAAGATATCATTGGATGTGACACGGATATCGGATCCATGTCCGCTGAGACAGTTTCTCGACATTCTTCACCGAGCTCTAAGGCTCCAACAGTTTGTTTTTAAACGTTTCAAACAGTAATCACCGTTTTTGTTTCTGTTTTGTTTGCGGATTCGGGTAAACAAAAACTACACAAACAAACAGTTTAAACGGTTACTGGGAAAAGTCTGCCCGGAGGTAGCCGGGAAGGGTCTGAGTGGGGAAGCTGGAGAGACTTAAACCTTACTCACGGTAACTCAACCCTAAATTTCCCTGCCTGAACTGATTTCAGCATATTTTAGGTGGGTATCAAGTGCTGATTCGATAAGTGAGGCGTGGAGGCAGCCATCCCAGAAAGGCAATTCAGATTTGCTGAGGTCACAAACAGTTTGACCTCACCATTGGGATGATGCAAGTACCTTCCTTAGGATGCCTGAGATGTAAATTGACATCTACCCCTCATAGCGAGTAACTTCCTCACACGTTGGAATAATTATCACTTATAAACTGTTTAACCATTTTTAACGTTTGTTTCTGCATCCGTTGAGTTTGTGCTCGGCCACAAACGGAAAAAAAAACAGTTGGAGCCTTACCGAGCTCAGTTTTACTTATACTAAAAACGTACAGTCATGCTTCTTTTTGTTTTGTCTGATCATGTTACACACATCTTGCCCGTGCCATCGTCCTCAATGGTCCAGTAATCCGAACCCACTGCAGTGAGAGCGTAGAAGAGGTGGTTGGGGTCGTACTTGTTCTTGACGGCAAGCAGGTCCTTGTAGTTGGTGCCGTAGAAGACAGACTTCCAGTCTGGTTGTCTGAAGTCCGCCTCGTTCAGGTATGCAGAGCCGTTGGGCGTCAGTGCCGCCAGCTTCGGCAGCATCTCGTTGGTCATGAGACGCTGGTTGGCGAGCATCTCGCTCCAAGGAGCCTCGAAGCTCCAAGGCGTCGTGATGACGCTGTGAATAAGGGTGTCTCTCCAGCCAGGGTTGACTGCGTTGTGGACGTCGCCAACAACGGCCTTGGAGACATTGACGCCGACGCCGATGAATTGGCCGCCAAGGTTGATGATGTCATGGTAGGCTTGCGTGAGGGCGGTGTTGTTGTTCTCGATGACTGAGCGAGGGATCAAACGGCCACCATACTGCGCGATGCCGACTTCGATCCCGCTGAACATCGCATTGAAGGAGTCGAGGTAGCTGTCGAATTGCGCATAGTGACTGGTGAAGGTGATGTTGAGCTCATTGAGCTTGGTCTCAAATGGGGCAAGGTAAGTCTTGAGGTTGGCGACAGGACGTCTGGTGCCGTGATCGGGGAGATGGAAAAAGAAGTGTTGGTGAAGAACCAGACTACCATGGCGCCGGAGTCGACGATAGTCGGCAGGGTCGAGTGGAAGTACTCGATGGCCTCGTAATAGGCATCCTGGGTGGTGTCGGACGAAAAAATGGTCATGTTCATGGCCGAGGTGGCGGTGTCGGGATGCGCCTTGGAGGTCATGGAAAGGACGACGCCGTAGGTACCACCTCCGCCGCCGGAGAGGGCCCAGTAGAGATCGCTGTTGTTCTGGCGGTTGGCAACCAGATACTCCCCGGTACCAGTGACGACCTCCCACTCCAGGGTCTGATCGGCGGCAAGGCCGTGCTTCGAGGCAAGAGCAGAGTGTCCACCACCCTGCGTGTAACCTCCTGCAATACCAACGGTACGACATTCACCACCGACGACCTGCAGACCTGCAGCATCAGCTGCGTCGTAAGCCTCAAAGGCTTGAACGCCAGCACCGAGCTTAATGGCCTTGCCGGTATAATGCGAATCAGACCAGTCACTGATGGAGATATCCTTGAGGTGGTGCATCCACAGGCCGAGAGCGCCAGAGCCAGTGCTTTTGCCATTATAGCTGTCCGTCAGGTCAGTAAATTGGCACTTTGATTCTTCTGCTCGGCGAACATACTCATGGCCGGTATTGCGGACGACAAGACGGATGTTGTACTTGGTAGCGAACTGGATGCCGGCAGACACATCATCTGCGCTGGTCACGTTAACTTGAGACGAGGTCAGCAATGGCCCAGACTACGACTTATTCCCATTCGATACTCACTCGCATATTGAACGTACGTGCCAATGATGCACTGCGCCGACTCTGGCAGGAAGGGATCACAGCTCTGGTTAGCGAAGAAGGGAGCCATAACCGAGGAAGACGACGGATAACTGCCAACATTGTTTAGATATCCGGTCCACACCTCCATAACTTCATCGAATACTCACTGCGTCTCCGGGTCGAGCCATGAATTCTGCAGAGCTGTGCAGGTGGCATTGTCGTATGTCGCCCATTGATCGTCATGACAGGCGGCTGCGAGAGGAACAGTGGCCACAAGTCTACCACCGACGGTGGTGTTGAGGCTCGACCACTCTGTCGCCGTGGGCCAGCAAGCATCATCAGGGTAGCATCTGCACGAGGCCGTCACAGACGTCGACGACGAGTGGTGCTGCATGCGCGAAGGAGCCTTTGTATGCTTCGACGGGATGTTCTTCGCTGATGCTGCGGACAGTGCGGTGAGCAACAGCCCGGCGGTGATGAAGGAGACCATGATGGGCGCACAGTGTGAGGAGGAAGGGAAGCCTGCATGGCGAATCTTTTGTTTCACATGGAGCCGAGCCCTCGGAGATAAATAGCAAAAATAGGCAATGTCATCTGACATTCCTTTTATGTCTTCGCAGATAACACGGCGGCGCTAGTGGCCGTCTCCAACCCCAAACCCAGAGCGGGACAGGCACATGCGGAAAGGTTTTAGCGATATGTTGAGGATTCCTCGACCGGAACCCAGAAGACCCGATCGACATCGACTGGTCCCCCGGCTACGGAGTATACAGGAGCCGAATATGACTGGGACTCGCCTAGTCCTATCATCGGTGCCCGAGCCCTCCCATCAAACGATAGGACTCGGCCCATCAAGAATAGGACTCAACTCACTCGACATCTCAGCAATCAAACACCCTTCAAATATGTGACCCGCCGTTTAAAATCGGTGATCCGTGCGCGCCGCTGGTTAATGCTGTTTTGCACAGCTTTTATTTTTTAGCTTTCCCTCTTCCGGTGTGCGGCGCTATGGCTTGGCACTGACTGCACAGATCTAACCGACACACTTTCGCTGTCTGCCTTCACAAAACCATTCCATTTGGCTGGGGGGGGGGGGGGGGGGGGGGTTATATTATACTCGCGAGGTCCACAACATGAACAGCGAGTTTTCCGAAGACAAACATGAAGTAATGTACGGGTGGTTATCCATACATAAAACTACAAGATGCCAACGGAACACACAGAGATTCCAGGGGGGCGATCAATACAAGACGCTGACTAGCTGTAGACTGGCTGGCCTTCGAATGGCAGGACCTCCGGTTACAACCTCGTGGGACCTGACCACGAGCGGAGTGCGCAAGTGTACGGGAGGGGTTCTCCCCTCCCAGGTAAAAATCCCCGGAGTCCACCAGTCACAGCCAGCTGTCGTATGTCTTCCCTTTGCACTCTGCATGCAGGAGCCAACGACCACATAAATAAATAAAGCAATGTCGGGAATGGTTGGGGATCCGGAAGAAAGAATTCTTGTTTGTGTAAACTATCGGCGTTGGGCCATTGGCTCGTTGACCAAGAGCATTGGTACAGAGTCAAAAATCTTGAGTACATCATAGGCCAATTTTGCGAGGAGTGGTGTAATTTGTCTCTTAGAGAGTAGTCCGCGGAAGAGCTGGAGTTTATCTGGGTACTGTTCGAGGACCCCGGGAAGTTTAGAATCTAATTTTTCTAGGAAATTTTGCCGAATTTCTGTGAGCTCTGATTGCGGGCATTTGAACATTGCGTGCGCAGGATCTTCCACATAGATATAGCAGAACCTTCAGAGTCGCCATTGACGGGGCACAGTCTTCTTGCCGCGCTCTTTCCAACGGCGACGTTCCACGGCAAGACTATGTGGGGACCGGCACGGCCGTTGATCGGAGCGCCGTGTTTGTTCTTGTTTATACCCAATCACTGCTCAACTTTTCATGTTCCGACGTGTTCTACCTTCCACAGGCAGTAGATCACCAAACTGCTGCTGAGTAAAGTGTACATTTCATCCATGCCTATGTGGACCCAAAAAAAGAATCATAATTGGAGCAATTATTATTATTATTCAGTGACATCTTCCCATTCAGCGTCGTCATCTGCACAATACCCAAACTCGTCAACAACCATGTCGTCCGAGTCCATAGTGACAGCTTCGGAAGACGAGGTTGAAGTTTCAGAACGTCTACAACATTTTAAAAATTGGCTGAATGAGAAGAATGACAACTTACTGCCGCACCATCTCACGATCTCGGGCGCCCAATACTAGCTCCCGGCGGACTGATACAGTGGCCATGTTCTTCCAAAGCATCTTGGAGACGACGGAATCCTTCAAGACATCACGGTAGACAGCCAACTGATCCTTCAAGAGACGCGATGACATCGCTTGGATTTTGCCGACGTCCAACTCGAGTTGTGTTGCTGCCAGTCGCGCCGCTTTCGTCCGCTTCTTCACTGCCGCCTTCTCGCGTCGTGCACGGCCATTCTCCGCTTTTTCCCTCTGCAGAGCCAACCATTCGCGCCGGAATTTCGCTCGCCCTCCACTCCTCCCAACCTTCCGAACCTCCCGAATGACAAATTTCTCAACTGCCTCGTCACAGCACTTTTTTATAAAGGCCTCGGTATTGTTGTGTTCCAGGCGGGTCCGGTTAGAGTACGATTCTGAGGTGCTATTGGGACGATGGCGCATGTATGAAGTGTGGGATCCGAGTTTGCCCTCGTTATGGCAGTTTGTCGAAGGAATGAACAGTGACGCACGTTGCCACGGCGTAAGGAGATCGAAGGTACCGCCGACATGAAACTCGGGTGTGAAACGAATCCAACCGCTCTCGCAGCCTGAGAACATTGTTGAGATGATCAGTAACAGATTTGGAAGGTGAGGACGAAGTTCGCCGATCATTGTGAGCAAAAGGTCATGGCGGAAGGGCTTTCCGTCAATTGTGAGTGTTGCCAAGGGTGTTGTCGGGTCCAAAAGAATGTAGGGATGAGCAGCAATATGGGCACAGAAGGTCGGGAGTTTGCGGTGGATAGAAGTGAGAGAGAGCAGGTTGATTGGGTGGTCCTTCGTACCGCGAACAGTTGCCATGTAAGGCCAGGAGACGGATACACCATAAAGAGCCAAGGCAACCAGTTCTGTCATTGTTACATCGCAATTCAGCCCCTTCAAAATGTTCTGTTCCATGTGATTAGGTTGCCCAGACTTCGCTTTACCGTCAATAATTTCCTGGATAAGTTCTTGAATTAGGCCATGGAAGCAAACGACCTCTGCAGCGGCATAAGAAAAGCAGCCGTATCGTGTATTCGAGACATCAGGGAATTTGTTGGCCTCATCGAGGTCGTATAACTCCAGTTTGCGCAGCCGCATGAAGATCGCACATTTGTCTTGATACCCGCGCTCGCCATCTTTGTGTCGGAGAACTGCGCCAATGAGCTGTAGCAGCTTGATTGCACCACAGGTGCTAGATTCCACAGCGGCGCGTACGGTAGCGTTGTCTAAATCGTTGGAACCGATCTTGATGGTTGCTGCATGGGCCTTGTTAGCGAGAAGTACAGGGGGTGGAAGAGAATGCGTAGAATAGACAGACTGCACGGCATTATAGCCGATTTGGAGCACATTTAAATCCTTATGCATGCAACAGCCGCCGAACGCGTGGGTGCACAAGTTGGCCTGCTTCTCGGGTGTAAGGGTTTCGAATTTGTCCTCTCCTAGTTTTTGTTCGAGTGCTGCTTCCGAAAGCTTAGCCTGAGCCTCAGAGGACCTATTAGCGGATGTGAGAGCCGGTTTTCAGACGAGCGTGCATCATACAACGCTGATACTTGATCCACAGAGATATTCCCAGCGCTAGCAACATCTTCGTCGGTTATCTCGAGCATTGATGAGAGGATACGGCTAGTCGTAATGTCTTCATCTTCCATCGCTGCCCGGCCAAGGTCCTGGATCACGATGTTCCTCTTGTGAGCAGCAGAGAATTTGAATGCTTTTTTCCCATCGGCAGCATGGTCCTTCCCTTCAGCGAGTTTTTGCGCCAGTAATCATTCTTGTCCATCAACCTTTGCTCCTGAGCTGCTAATGGGCTCCTGCTATAGACGTCTGCGATTCGATTTGCAGCTTCAACAGTTCCTTCAAACTGACGCTGGGCAGTATGGTCAAGGGCAGGGGCGACCTCAACAAATCGAGTCCGGTGTTGCCAAGTTGATTGGTCAGAGTCGTCGACATCGGGCGCATAGGATGGGACGAGAAGCGTAACATGCCGTGATTCGACAGTAATTCCGCGCAGAGTGGTTCCATCTGAGCTTTCTACAAAGCCTAACGAGAACGCTCAGACTGCGGAATATGACACCAGAATAATCTTACCTGGGGCATTTAAAATTTCGCGCGCCAACTGTATCTCTCCGTACTTCCCGCCCTCGTCAATAACACGGCCTACAGTGCGCGCACTCATAAACCGCCGTCGAATATCAATGCCAAATGCTCGAGCGCAGATTTCCACTGCAAAAGCGATCTTGCCAGATGAGCATCCCGCTTGAGTCAAATCCCGAGCAAGCGCGCGTGCAGCCGCAGTATATTGTCCATTTTTGGTTGGTTGCCAAGTCTGCAGTGCTTTATACGCGATTCTAGTCTCCTTGAGAGTTCTTTTCGTGCGCTGGACTTGTTTTTGGATAGCATAACAACGGTTTCGAATAGCAGTCAAAGAGGTTTGTTTGTCGCGAAGGGAAAGTTGAAGGGAAGAGATGGTGGTATGATGAGCTGATTTGATTGGTAGCTGCGGCAAGATCCCGCTCGAGGTCGATGATATGATGGGATTTGATGTCGATTGAGCCCTTCAGACCAAGAACCTCAGCCAAGCTATCCTCTCCCTTTGTGTTGCTCTCTCTCTCTAGGCGCCGAATCCTCTTCTGCCTTCGGGCAAGCTCCTCACGTGAATTGGTCTCTGCTTTGCGTTTGAGGGACACAAGGGATCGGTTTGCAATGGTGAGGATGCGGTGCTTCTCAAGAAGGGTGGTATGTTCGCTCTTGACATGCTGTACAGTGGACTGTAGATGCGAGACTTCGTTACGAAGCGCCGAGGTAATGCTCTCCAACTCCGTGATCCGAAGATCCTTCTCGACAATCTGGGCCTTCATAGACTTTGGCTTGGTGGCCGGGTGCAGTGGAGGAGGATTGGGAGACACATTCTCGTCATTCTCGCTGTCACTGGGTCAATCGAGTCGCCGTGATTGTGCCTTGCTTCAATAGCCTGACGTGCTAATGCCTGCCGTTTTTGGGACGCGACATGTCGAGAGGCACGTACCCAGAAACTTTATGTACTTGTCTGAGGCTCGTAGAGTAGTGATAGGGCCAGATACGAGGAAGGAAAGGCTGCTCAAGTCGACGCGTCGCAAGATTAAAGCGGTGACGTATAGTGTCACACATGTGACAGCACGCGTTAAGTTACTGGTACGAAAAAGCTTATAACCTTTTTCCCTCTCAATAAAATTGAGAGGTTTTGCAGACAAAAATGGAGAGAAATAGATGGCGAAGAATGTGACGTAGCCAAATTCACGAACAATCTCATGAGAATCGTCAATATATTTGCTTGTTCGGCAGAGTGGCAAGGTGGCTTAAAGGATTGAGAAAAAAAATAGATTTGGCTACGTCAGGGCATTTTTTGACCAATTTTCTTGTGGACTGTCGATTCAGTTTTTTTAATATTAATTGTGGAAGAAAGCCTTAGGATTTCGAAAACAGGAACCGACCCCATCTGCGAGCCAAACACGACCAAAGCTGCCGTTGGATGATCGATTGATGCCGGTCCCCAGACTATGACTCGACAGCACCATCTTTGTCAGAGCCTTGCGATGCTCTGGTTGTTTCACCCTCAGGTAATGGCGAAAATCCAGTGACTTCTTGACTAATTTACCAGTGTCTTTGTCCATTTCAAGTCTCCCGACCAGCAGATCACGGACTCTGGATGATGAAGCAATTTCCTCGTCAATCCAAGCCTCCATGGAGTTTTTGACGGCTTTCATGGTAGCTTGCACTGTTTGAATATCCTGCACTTCACAAAACCATTGCCGCTACCTTTAGGCACGAAATGAAATGCCTGAGTTGGTAGGTATCTTGTAAGTATCTCTCAACTATGGCTCGATGGTGCAGTGTGGCCATGGCTGAGGTTGTTTTCCCCACCCCACAGGGGCCCAGTATGGCCGCACGGGCAGGATTACACAGAATTATGCCGATGATATCCTTGAGTACAGAATCCCGGCCATAGAAATTATTTTCGGGAGGCGGGCAGTAGAGAAAGTAGGCCGGGGCTGTAGTATGGAGTCAGGGCTTATAACGAAATAGGCCAGTATTATTCACCTGGGTTGAAGGAACTCCGTTCAATCTGACGAGTCATCTGAGAACTGAACAACCAGGACCGTGAACACCACCTACTGTAGATGAATTATCATCTCAGAAGATATCAACTCAAGAGTTCTTGATCCCGCTTCTCAGTATCAGGTGTGAAATCGCTAAGGGCACTTGCAGTTCCAGCTATCTTTCGAACCAGGGGTCAGCCTCAATGTTGTCTGGAACTGAAACCTACGGCGGGAGTCTGCAAGGTGACTTTTAGCTCTGCTTCACAGCGATCCAACTCGCCTGTGAATTCACTTTGTTTGAAAAGGCACTTGGTTCTCCCCAGCGCTCCCTGTGCCCTCAGACAAGCATAAATTTTTTGAAGTGTGTTGGTATAAGTAAGAAAATTAATGGACATAAATTCGATGAGGCGCATTGGATTTAAAGGGTACACTATGCAACCTGGTTGAGTATCCTCGGAGAATATGATCTAATCATGGATGTATAGAACAACTGGTGATTATTCGCGTCGAAGCAAGGAAGGGATTCGCTATCGATCTGATTGACATACCTGCCCCGAGAGAACAACCGTCAAAGACACCCCAAAGTAATCTGCAGGCAACAACTGACTTACGCACCTGGAATTACAGTACAACATATTGTTGTAGCCTCTGTTTATAAGAGACTACCCTAGAGTACGTTGCGTAAGTTAGCTGACTGAACTGTTTCATAATGTTTCAGTGGCGAAGAGACCTGTTCACGCAACTTCTTTGCTGAGGCATGGTACTATTCCGGTGAGGATGTTTCCTCCTGGCCTCCATAGACTTCAAACCGATGTATCTGTGAGATTCCTGAGGTTTCAGACGGTGAAATTCAATCGAATACTAGCCTGAGTGCGCAGTGGGACCTACCCTTGCTCTAATACAACCTAGGTTGAGATTCATCCCGTACCTGAGACCACTGGGAATCCAGTCCCAATGAATACATTCAGTTTAGGACCAACGATGCACGAGTTCAGAGTTTATTCTTGAACTAAAATTTTCTCTCCCAAAAATATCGGTCAACATTGGTGGCTAAGGCCGTTACAATTCCAACTCGAACATCATAGTGTTCAGTTGAATAAAGGGGCGATTAACCATTTCGGTCCCGAAATAACTCAGATTTGGATCAGAACAGTACTTAACTCTGTATGTAAAACACGACTTTAGGGCCCTTATGTCAATGACCTGTCAGCGCTGACATTCGTGCCTAGCGATAAAGTGACTTGTGTACCCAAATTAGATGCCGTCGAAATGATCAAATATCGGGGTAAATGCGTCTGAGGGTGTACTGATATGAAAGAGACATCTCCTCAGAAATTTTTGGGAAAGGGAGGGATATATGGGAAATGTGAATTAGGTTCAAGTGCCTTTACAGTCCAGTTCATCAGGTTGAGGATAAAAGAATATGGTTAGGGCAGCCTTAGTGGATATAATTCACCCCATCCACACAACTTAACAAATCCACGGGTACTTTGCTCGGGCAAGGCAAAATACTTGGAAAAAAATACCATAAATCTCCCAACAATTCACGAAAAAAAAAAGAAAAAAAAACAGCTGAGCTCACATAAAATGGTACAGACAGTGCGTTGAAGGAAGTTGGCCGGGAATGTTCCCTTAACATCGAGAGGCAAATGACAAAACTAACTTGCACGTGCGCATGTTAACTTGTAAGGGCAATGAATTAACTTGTGAACCAAAACCCCCGCACAAGTCAGCACAAGTTAATCCGCGCAGGCCCAAGTCAGAAAGCGAGTCCTCGATTCATAACTTGAAGTCTAGGAGCCAGAGAGAGAAGTTCAGTGCACGTCGCAATGCAAAATCCCAGATGAGCGGCGATCCGAGGAGGGAGGTCAGTGGCCGGAATATGAGATGACATACAAGTTGTTGCCAGAGATTCGAGTGGGCAGTGGATGGCGGACGATGGACATGGGATCCGGCCCAGGAGAGAGAAGGCCTTCAGGAATAACTGATACCGCTTCAGGCCGGAGGATGTTTCCATGTTCACACTTCTTTGGTTCTTACTCTTTGAAAGGGACTCGACAACTGACGATGAGGTAGGACAAAATCAATACAGAGGAAGCATCGTCCTCAAACATTAAACTAACGCACGATAACGAACGAAGTAGTACGAAAGTACAGATGGGAGAGGGTCCGTCTAGTCTGAGTGGCAGAGCTCCTGCGTGCAATGTAATCTGGTGGGTGCGCGCGTTCTCGAGACGGGCTGGTCCGATGCAGCGCCACGCATATGAACGAGCGTGGTTTGAAGCAGGGGGCTGCCTCGACGACGCACAGGGAAAGCGCGCGGATCTGGAATCGAGATAAGGCTGCGACGCGCAGCGTGGCTGGTAGTCGTGGGGCGCAAGCGGAGTCGAGGCCGCGCCGACGGTTGTGGCAGGGCGCGCAGCCGAGATCAATTGATTGTGAGGTAAACGGACACGGGCTTCGAGCAGAGGGTGCAACGGGGGTGAGGATGCTCGTGTGCCGGGAGGCGGCGGACGCAGCACGATGGATGGCGACTGGTTGCAGTAGGTACTGGGCACCTTGGTGGTTCCATGCGCGGTCCTGAGGATGCACCCAAGGGCGGGCATCGAGCGGTTGGGGCGGTACTGCCGCGAGCACAGCGGAGCGCACGAGGAAACAACCGTGCGGCGAGGGGGGAAGTCAATGGAGGCGGTGCGCGAGCGGAGGGGAAGGCCGCAGGATGCGAAAAGTGCCGCGGTACTGATGTGGGCTGGAAGAGTGGCACAGAATCTGGCCGCAGTGCGCACGGAGGCGAAGACGATGAAGAACGGTCTGCGTGCACCTATGCACATGGATAGTGGTGCGCGCCGGACTTCCCGTGCATAAGAGACCAGCCACTGTCGGACGAAGGGGCGGGTGATGAGGAAAGGCCGTCGACAGAGAACGGCGGTGTCGTGCGCTGTGCATGGCGGTGGTGCTATGGTCCTCGGGCGTATGGGGCGCTCCTGTGCCGATGGCAGTCCCGGGAGGCGAAGACGAGCAGAAGTCGGTCGGGGGGCGCGCCGAGGCGACGGCGGCGACGCGGGCAATGGGGAACACGCAGGTGAAGGGGGTGGGGATGCGCCGAAGCGTGCGCGCAGATTGGTGACAGTGAGAGTGCGACCAAGGTGCTCATTATGCGTGATGAGCGGATAAAGGCGGCGCCGGCGACGAGGAGGTCTAGCACCGGCGGTGCGCATACGGGTGGCCGTTCTCATCACGATCTGCGTTGCACATGGGGCTAGGACCTCGAGCGGCATGGTGAGAGTGCAGTAGAGACGGTCGCAGGGGTGGGGACGCGAAGGAGGCGACGTAGGCCATGAGGAACACCATCGTCATATGCTGTACATGGGGTAGTGGTACGGGACAGGTATCAGGTGTGCACCGGCGTGGTCGTAGGGCGTCGGGGAGGCCAAACATATGGGTGACATCGCGGAGGCGGAGTGCATTCGGGCGGCGTGTAGCGGGCTCGTATTCGACGACGCGGAGAGAGCAGGGGGATCGGACGCGAGAGCTGTGCTTGTCCCGTGGGAAGAAGGTGAAGCTCTAAAGTACCAGAGATCTTTTGCTGAAAATAAGGAGATCAAGACCGACTTTGGGAGGAGAAAGGTCGCAAATGGAAGGGCATAAGAGCCCTTGGGATTCTTCAGATGGTGGGCGATTGACTGTGCGGCGAAGGGACGCAGGTGAGCAGAGGGCAGAAATGGTGGAGCAATCCACCATGACGAAGCGTCGCATAGGAACTATTCCGAGGCCAGTCAGGACTACAACAGTACTTTGAGAGGCATACTAGAACAGAAGGAGAATGGTTCGCAGCGTTGGTGGATGAGAGAAAGATCAAAGGCGTGGCTGTGTTGATCGGCGCCCGGATCAACCTACTCTTTGCTCTCGACTTCCATCGTCCTCTCGCCAGTCCTGTGCTTGGAGCCTCTTCCCCCGTCCATTCTTTGTGCTTCTGTGGTTTTCTTTTCGATATATCCCCAATACACTTGTTATTGAATCGCCGCATGGGAACGCGCTTCAGGTCTGGGTCTGGGGGTATAAATTTGCTTGCCCAACGCTGAAACGCGTCCGACGCGTATCTCCATCCTCTGAGACTCTTTTAATCGTAACTGACGGCTCGATAACTGCGATTTTGTTGGGCTTGCGCGCCCTTCCTTCTGTTTGGGCGGATACATTTACTCCAACATCCCCCTCGTCCCTGAACTGACCTCTCACGTTTTGCTGTAACGCCCACGCATTCTGGCATCAACCCTTGGATTCCATACGCTATCGGATGCCCCTAATGCATCCAAACGTGGACCTCTCCTTAAATCAGCGCCTCTGTTGTCTTGTCCGTGTCCCGGATAGATACCCATGGTCTTGCGATAACTTAGTTGTTTCGAGTAAAATTCTCCGTGGTACAAGATTAAAGGGAATAACCAGGTTGCGCAACAGCCACATAGTGGGTTATGACTACCAAAAACGGCATTTGCGACCACCTGACCATATATTCTCGCCGGCCCAAAATGTTGTCAGGTGGGGCCTTTATTGGACCTGACAAAGTCCTAGGCCTGGCTGTCCATTCCAGCCGAGATTCAAAGCCACACAGTGGCCCATCTGGCTTTGCGCAACCTCTCTAATATACCAGGAGTCTTCCAGAGGTGTACATCCAATTCCAAGGTCAAATTGCGTCGGCCCATTATACCGAATATCCTCAAAAATCCCTTCGTTTGTGGCAGAAACTTGCGTACAGCAAAGATCGACATTCGCAGCGACGGAGATATCTCTCAATTTCGGAGGGAGCTTGGCATTACGGTTGGAATTGTAGTCAAGCATGGGGCTCGCTGGAGGCTGGTTCCGAGAATCGTTGCGTGATGCCGACACTCAGCGCCCTCATGCTCTTCGACTTTCCGATATCATCGCCATTGCAAAAGATAACGACGGCCAATCCGAAATAAAAACTATGAAGAGGTGTTACAGCTCCGCATTTGGGCGTATTATATCGAGGTTTGCGTGCACAATCTTTAGTTCATGTCTGCGAATTCGACAGTCTGCACGACAATCTCCGATTGTGAACGCGGATATAGCAGAAAGGAACTGGACAGGATGATATTAACTGGGGAAATGGAGGGCAGCGGCAGTTTGGACTAAGTTAATACAACATTCCGTGTTACCAACCAGGGTCAAGCTCAAGATAACATAAAAATAAAGGGGGGAGGAGAGAGACAAAGGGATGGAAGACCAGCCTCACTGCCCCAGGACCTCCAACGATGCTATTACAACCATTTTCTGTCAACCACACTCCCCCGATCTGTATTTGCTTAAGACAATGTTGCCAACCCTCAATGTGGTCTCATGGTGGAGTGACGCGTGTCGGGCGCATTCTCGGACGTGTTTCACCGCGTTCAGAGGGGTCGTCTGCACAAGCGATGTGCGACCCCCATCCGCAGAGGTTTGCAGACTTGGACATCGGCACACCATGCCGACCCACCCCAAAGTCTGTGGACGTCAACCGGCCTCGTCTCGCTGCAATCTCCACGCCTCTCTGGGCGGCCCGGGCATGCGGAAGGCATCACTAAATGACAGGGCGATCGCGTTGCGGACCCACAAATCAAAACACACGGCATGCCTTTCCAAATCACTGCGTTCCGGTCCCCGCTAAACTTAGCCTCAGTCTAGTCGGCTAGCCATAGCCACCGAGATGACTCAGTGTAGTTGAGTCTAGTTGGCCTAGGCATAGTCTCCGTAGCTCGGTTTATGTCTGGCTAGCTCTTGGTAGCTATCTGTAGGTCTTTATAGCTGAGTTTGCCTCAGCCTGGCTCTGTCTAGTTGGCTATGCAGAGCTAGGAAGATGTATTTATATCCTTGGTGCCTCTGCAGTGGAAGAGTAAACTTCATTGAAATTTCAGTGATTCTAGCTCTGTGTAGCTGAGGCTAGTCATCTGGACTTAGCTACGCATACCTACGCTGATCTGAGTTTAGCCGGCTACGCACAGTCCACATGAGCTAAAATTAAATTGAGTTTAGGCGGCTAGGCAGAGGCTGTGTAGCCGGCTACGCACAGCTAGGCACAGTCGTCATGAGCTAGGCAGACTAAGTTTAGCAGGTAGCGGAACGCAGTGAATCAGGAGAAAAATCCGAAATGCACATTGCAAAACGAGTTGCAGGTTGAGAAATAATGAGACTTGGTTCTAGAACTAATACACATATTCCAATATTTTTCTGATTTATTCTGGGTGAAGTTGAGTGCGCAAGACGCAGAGACAGCGCGGAGACGTGCCCAAATCTGGACCAACATCACCACGCTGTCACCATGTTCGAGACCGTGGACGTTACCGTCGCCAGGGAGCTTTCAGGGCCGGTGTAGAAAGGAACAGGGGCGGCGTGGGCCGGGTCTGACAACCTGTGCGGACGGGGATCGGCACAACCCTGCAGACGTACGTCGGCAGGGCGTCGACCCATGTCTGGCAAATTCTGCCGGCCCGGCGTCGGCAGGCCGTGTTTACCAGGGTCGGCACAGGTCGGCACATGTCTCGCAGGCTGTGTAGACGGGGTCCCTGAACACATAGTTTGCGATGCGTTCTGGACGCAGTTTGGGTGCAGGCAGCACCAGAAGAGCATTTACATTGGTGACTGGGGATCAGAGAATTTAGCAACCACTGTTGAAAGCATAGAAACCGGTGGATGCCCGTCATGTTGCATGTTGGATCCGAGAGAAGTTGTAGAGATGCAATGATGCCTGTCGGGAACTTGCCAAATCCGTTTATTCAGCACGAATATAATCTAGAAGGGGGCAGGGACTCCCCCCACCTACATACTATAAATTGAGGTTTGAAAGAGGGTCGAGGTCCGATGGGGTCCTGACAGTTGCCTTAACATCGCTGCCGGAAATGCATAGATATTCTGAAAGAATGATCTACTGTACGTACCTGTATGGTAGCAACCGTCACGCTGTGGAAGGGGTGGATGCCCCGCTCATCTCCTTTCCCCCTTTTAAGTAGTCTTTTGTTGCGTACCTTACGATCGATCAGTCTTCGGACTGCTTATTTGTTTTGTACGTACATATGGCCAAAGATTGCCTCCTTACACCCCAACCACGAGCATCAACGCAGCCAGTGACTTGAGTACTCCAACGTGGGTATGCTGCCAGTGAACATCGTGCACCTCTACACTACATTTTCATCCTCTTCGAGCATTTACGAGCCCCAGCTGTACTTCACGCCCACACGGCACCATCTCCTATTCCCTCCCGATTTCTACTCTACGCTTCGACATCATTCTGGGACCTTATCATCTACTTTCTGCGTGCACCACATTCCTTGGACTTCCGACGCACATTTCTGTCTACCAGAGATGAACTCGCTACTGCGACAACGCTCACAATGGGGCCGTTGCGTTGCTTGTTTCGGCGCCGTCACGATCACGGTTGGGCCGTTGCCTTGAAAAAATCGTGACACGGCAAACAGAAATTCCGAAAAAAATTTGTGAGCCTGAATATCTGCTAGAATGACTTGTGAACCATTGATTACAGGATTAAAACAGAACAACTGTTCTCCATCTCGTTGAAATCCCTCAATATTGACGGAAAGAAAAAACATCTTGTTGCCTATTCAAGCAACAGTCACGAGCACGGTGGTTCCGCTGCCTGAAAATGAGACAACAGGTGTGTCACGGTGCTTGGGGCATTGCTTCCATACAGGTACGTACAATATTCTGACGGGAAGTCAACGAGTGTTGTGGGACTCGCGCTGAATAGAATAGAGGACTAAACCTTGTATGCCGACATCGCTGGCATCTCTTGGATATTCCCCAGAAACTCTCTATCCTTATGGGAAGTCAACCAGTTGAGTATGAATATATTTATAGATTTAATCTGTGACTTGACTTGGTCAAATTATATTCGGTCAACCATGATAAAATTGCGCCGTGAATTTTAGAACCCACCTATGAACCAGCGCCTCAATTATCCGAAGCTAAATGGGTTTCAGAACCCCGAAATTTCGACAGTCAGAAGGTGGCGTGATCAGGATCATGGCAGAGTCATGGGACCGCATGGTTCAATATGTTCCACAGGCTGCCGATTAAGTGCCGAGGCATCGGGGTAAAGCGGATCAGTGGAATGACCAATGAATTCAATATTTGGACTCCGAAATATCGAGGAATCTGGAAATCTGCGGGCCTTGGGCGTACAACCGTACGCGTACTATTCTGACTCCCAGAAAACTGCATCTGCCGTTATTTCAAGTTCCTAATCGCGGGATCATGCATTCTCTACAAAGCTACATTACTGTGCAAGATTGGATGATCTAAACACGAACTCACTAACGCCTTCCAATCCATATGATCTCCACTTCAACATATCATCTCAAGTAAGTCTTGAATACGTCAGATCTCGCTGGGAATCCTCCATTTTTGTGTAAATTTCGATGCTATCCCCGATCTTGCCGACCTTGCCATCGCCCGAAAGAACGAGGTTATCGGAAGGCCAACAGTATAAGAGCCACAGGCACAGCGATAGAAGCTCGGTCCGCAGCGAGTCGCACCTAAAGAGCCATGAAGCAATTCAACAAGCTTTCCATCGTCATTGTTTCGGTCCTTGTTGTAAGGGTGTCCAGCCGAATGTGATATAGAAATTATTCGACTTATTATATTTGCAGACGCCTGTCGTCGCGGCTGTAAATCTATGCTGCGCAGCTCTCCAGCACACAAACATCGGACTTCTCACTTCACTCAACTATACTGGGCCTATGCCGTACGACATTGGTGTGGGTTGTACACCCCTCGGAGACCCTTGGTACGATTCCACTCGCCTGGTGGTAGGTTGCACTCACTCATAAATTTTCATTATAGCGAATTACTTGCATGCACTTGTCAAACATCTTTGACGGACAACCTGGTTGGAATCAACTGCGCCCCATTCAATATTGTATGTTCCCGAGATCTCCTGGACTATGCGCCACATGATTCAGTGTTCACACAACTTTGCAAACCATTCCTTCTGGGGGCGTGGAACTATGCTGCACGCAGCTCGTACCCACAAATGATAAGGTGGCTAAACAGTTACTCTCCCTGCGGGATACAATGGAAATGTCCCTCTGGGCGTCGCTCTCGGCTGTACTAAAGTTTGGGCCGGTTCTGAATGGTTCGCCATCATTATTTTCAGAAATATACCTTCATGCCTAAGACTCAGTGTAGCCTCCTTCTCGATGTGATATGCCCGGCAACACTCCTAGATAATTCCGTCGGAATTAACTGTACTGTGCCCATGGGATCCTCCTAAACTCAAAGTTTTATGCAGTTCTCTCGGTTTCTGGAATGCTAGTCAGTATGAGTTGGATTTCGTCTCGTACAAAATTTTATTTCCAATCTCCTCGTCCTCTTCACTATCTGCTCTCCGCGTGCATCTAGGGCAGAGTGCGATTTGCATAGGATTCATCCCTTCCATCTATTATTATAAGTTATCGATTCATTTGCAGCTCCCACTTGATGGCGACTGTGCAAGGAAATATTGAGCTGTAGCATCTGTAATCCGGGGCATCTCCGGTTTTCCATCTCACGACTCCTCAGTTCGACCTTGAAAACTCCTTCGGCACGGAGAATTCTGGAAGGAGATCACCGTAGTTGACTCTGATGAAGGAGATAGATGGACTACATCCTGTGTTCTCGCAGTTGTGGTCTGCGAGCCTTTGCTGCATCACCTATGACGATGGACGGTTGGTGCATTTTAACTTGATGCAGCCTACAAATAAGCTTGAACTGAACGGTGGATAATCCGGGAGCCAGAATTATTAGACACACTATTGCCACATATTTGAGAGGAGTAGAGTGTATACCGCCGGCAAGATCTGCAACAATGATGTGGGTATCAAATAGAGGCTTGGTATTGTCGTGCAGAAATTTATCCACCCCGAATTGAAATGGGTCAACAGCGGAACCTTCAGATCTCTTCCGAGCTACTGCAGCTACTGCGTCGCACCGTACGCGTACGGCGAAATATCACCCGAGAGCGCCACCTTGACGATCGCGTGCGGATCCTCTCTATGCACCGAGTGCGTCGCGCCCTTCACAATCCCCGTCTTGACATCGGGTCTCTTCGCCTTGAAGTTTTCGTGCTCGCGCAAAGAAACGACCGCCCCGCACGCCGGGTCCCCACCGAGGATAAACAGCTCCACCTGTGGCGCCAGCTCGGGAACGGCGAAATACCACGGCGAGAGTTGCTGGAAGAGATGGTGAGATTCAGTGGATCGGGAATTGAGATGACTCAAAACCAAGTCCACGCACGTCGCAGACTTGTTCACACGCACGAGGATCACACAGCACGGCCCCCAAGACCTTGATAGCATAATCCGCCTCAGTCCAGCGGGGGTTCGCAGCCTGGTACGACGCCACCGTGCCCGGGTGCGACGTCTCGTCCACCACATCTTCGCGGACCAACGCAATGCTCGGCGCGTCGATGTCGAGCGCGGGGTCCACAAGTACGAGGCGCAGCTTGGGCGCGGGGAGGAGATGCGGGATCAGCGCCATCGCGATCACCCCGCCGAGCGAATGGCCTATGAGGAGGTCCACGCGGCCCCTTTCAGGCTCAAGCGCCGGGAGGAGCGCAGTGACAAATTCCGCGATGGTGTACGATGCCGCGCACGGTGCGTGTCCGTGCCCCAGCAGGTCCGGTGCGATAACATAATAGTCTGCCTCAGGGGTGAGCCAGCACACGTCGGACGAGCGAAGGCATGTACAACTTGCCTTGTTCAACCAGAGCTGCCGCCACTCGGTGCCAGGTGTTGCTTTCCGACGTAAGGCCGTGCAGCAGGATGGCGCGGCGGGAGGAAGTCGAAAGTCCCCAAGTGGTCGCTACAAAGGGCATTCTGTGATGGCGGTTTCAGATAACGCTATCCTGATGGCGGCGGAGTGCCTGGTCACGTTAGAGACCAGGTCTTACACCATGAAGGTCGTGGCGGTGCTTGACCTAATATAGGTTCTCGTTCTCATGGAGTGCTGCGGATGGCGCGATCTCGGTTTGAACCAAGTTTGAACACCTTTGAAGTTTGCAGAGTACTGCGGATGGCGCGATCGCGCTTTCTCGTATCTACTCCTAGTCTACGGGAAAATAGGCAAAGGTTGCTGTTACACGGAGTACCTGGAAGGCCGGTGACCAGGCTCTGCCCGTAGGGCCATAACCCGCGGCGGGAGGAAGTCGAAAGTCCCCAAGTGGTCGCTACAAAGGGCATTCTGTGATGGCGGTTTCAGATAACGCTATCCTGATGGCGGCGGAGTTTGAATTCGGTCCGAGTACCCGTGCACAGCCATCGGCTGTCTAAGCCTTCTCTCTTCCCCCACACACACGCTTTGACGCCGTCGCACAGATCCCTCGATCCCATTGTTTCTTCCGCAGATGCCGCATCCCGAAATAGACAAAGATTGGGCGAAGACAACGAGTACTGGAACGATAGTACCTCGTACACAGAAGAAGAGATCTGAGCGGCAGAGACTCTCGGCAGTCTGAAGAGAATGGACAGAATAGGTACGCTACAACTTATGCCCAATTTATTCCAGGTGAGCTACTGACAGTACATAACTATCTGATTCGAGAACCTGGGCCCAGTTTTTCGGATCAGATAGTTAGGAACCCTAAACCCCTAGAACCCAGAATATTTCAAGCAAATTTCAGCTTTGCGCATGACGACCTTTCTTGTTCAAACCTTCCCTGCAGTTGTTGACGGGAATTGAAACAATCATCCGTCGTATACAACACATGTTAGGTAATGTTACTACATAACGCAGAGCTCGGAAACTTGAGACGACCACTTTTATTATTAGGTATCGTAGACTGCTCGAATCAAGGGACAAGCTAATACTCAAATTCCTTCCGGCTCCTTCGGGAATGCATCCCTCCTCGAACCAGGTTGATCCTCACCATTCCGGCCGTGCGCAAATTATGGTCGGTGGGATGTTCCACCTGACCAACGAGTCCCTCCAGTTCTGGATGGTTCCGATACAGCCATATCGCATGCAGGATCCCGGTCCCGTCAATTGGAACATCCTGAGCATTGTTGGTGTCTCTATGAAAGGACAGGGTGATTGGAAGAGAGAGCAGGGTGAGCACAATGGATACTACCAGGCCCCCGATGACCTGCCGTGCAGCAGGATGAGGACGGGAAAGATATTTTTGGGAGATTACTCGCCGCTATCACATTCAACTATTTCGGTGATTAGCATTAGATATGTATCTGCAACGGACAACATACATCCAACCGAGTTTGCGTGAATTCCCGGGTGATTTCGGCCTTCCCTTGAAGGGTGTGTACAACCGTTGACACCGTTGACTGAAGATTGAGATCACCGCCATTTAGTCCGTCGTACCACTTCGGGAAGGGCATGTTCCCCACTGGATGACAAAAGAAGATCAATCGGTAATATCGGCGCCTATGTCACTTTGACCAACTAGTCCACATCATGGATGCTAAAATGGTAGATAGCCCATTTTCAAGCTCGTGAAGACTCGCACGAGTGTCGTCGGTCCGGTTGAAGGAAGAGATGGGGACCAAGTTGAGCTGTTGCATCAGGAATCTAGGGCGTTTCGTTGCAGTAAACAATTTCTGAGGGTCCACTTGTACTCACAAGTCGGTCACTGAGAGAGGGGAGTAGGAGGAATCCTGGAAACCAAACTCCGGTGGAGCCTCGGGACCAAGCCGATAGAACTCGTAGGCCTGCGGAATTCAGCTTCGATGCCCACCAACAAAGCTCAATGACGAACCAGATCCATCAGTGACGTCTCGGGCATAGTGAGAACTCTTTCGAGCCCAGGACTATCAGAGACGGAGGGAAAGATGATGGGCGATGGCCAGAAGGATGCAGTCTTTTTTATGCCCGGTGTCACCTCAATCAGCTGTCGCGACTGCGCATCCACAACCGCTTGTTGAACAACCAGCGATGGAGAGCAAAGAAGCATTTGGGCGGAAGCCGTTTGATTGTCGCCCCCCACCAGGGATGGCGTGAGGTCGGCTCCAAATGCCGTATTTCCTTCAGAATCAACGAATTTCGCAGTGCTGTAGAGGAAAATTCCCTTCTCTATCACTCCGAACTGATAGTCTTTCATATTCGGAACCAGCGCCAGTGCTGCTTGGATTGTCAGATACGAATGTAGTATGAGATTAAACCTCACCGTGTTCCGAGGTTTTAATTATCCCGGGCACTGAGTGGGTTGTCAAACACGAGCCTGGTATGTAATCATAAATTTTACCCATGGGTTTGAGGGTATCTAAATACGAGCCGTTCTTGGAAATCACGGCCCAACAATTATTGCCAACCATCCCGCAACCCATAAATTCGAGCTTGAAGTCCGTAAAATAGCTGCAGGTGACGTTAAACCCCGTCGCATTGACCGTCACATTCCCAGTCCCCGCGTTGAGCTCCAGGACATCATACAACGTTCCACCGGATAATCCCAACGGTGGTGCACCCTGAACGATAGAATCAAAAGCCGAAAGCGATTTTGCCGCGTAGGTTATGACATCTCGTCTGGTCGGACACATTAGTTTCCAGTTCATATGCTTATGTAATTCCCTACGTGGCTCTGTCCTGATCGCTCGAGAAGTTATAGCCAGAGAAATTGAACGCTGGGAAGCTTTGCGTTGTGACGGGAAAAGATTGAGTGGAGTTGAATGATTGCAGAGAAAACAATGCGGGGATTGTTATGTGCAGGACCAAGATATTTCCCAGATACAGGAAAGGGGACATGACACCGAAGACTGATGCAAGTACCGTCCTCTGTCTCCAGATATGAACCATCGCCGATCCAATGCCAGACCAGGCAGCTGCAGCGTCATGGGTGGCGGTCAGAGTCTGATTCACTGTCAGGTTCCGTCGTGTGGAGAGAACTTGAGTCACGAGAACCAATCCAGCGGAAAGAACCTGTACGCCGCAGAGTCGTTCCCGTCAATCACAAAAAGAACTAAAAAGAAACTCGATCGTACCGTGACAAAAGTGGTCAGGATTGCGGTGATGGAGAAGGACACCATCTTTTGAGTGCGAAGAGAGCTCGAAAAAATCAGTCGATGCTCTAGGCTCTTATGCAAGACTCCAAAAAGAGCGAGATGGATGACGACCAGCGTCAAATGCAAAGTGACGGACACGAGACGCAGGACTCTTGATGAATTCAGCAGAGATCGCTTGGTAGCTACATAAAAGCTGAGTAAATAAACTGCGGTGCCGAGGCAGTATGAAATCAAGTACTGTTTCCCGACGTACCAAGCAAATGCTTGGTAGACTCCAGCGGTGTTTCGGGAACGTCGTTGTCTGTTGTGGTCACAACACCGAGGTCACCATCTCGAACAGAATTGGAGGGAGACATTCAGAAAAAGGGAGATTCAGAGGGAAAGTATGTGGAGTAACCAGGGATTTATCCTCTCCGTTAATTACTGTTTGCGTGCCAACACTTTGGGTGTACAATCTCACGCACTGACAGATGATCAGAGAATGTCCAACTTGACAGATGATCGGAGTACATGTCCGACTTGAAATCGCTGGTAATCTGGGAAAGATATCCAGTACAACGTTGACAATCTGTAAGAAGTCCTCCGAAACTTGCTTAAGAAACTCGACCAATGTTTGCCTCGAAAGGATCTGTGGGCACCGCGATTTTGGAAGAGATGAGGGGACGCTAGACCGAATAGCTGCCGCTCAAATGATCGGGAACGCAACATTCAATTACGCCGCAACCTCCGGTAACATTTCCCAACATACCGTCGCTCTGAATCACATCAGGGGATTTCATTCCGTGTGAGCGCGATGCGCAGACTCAGAGTGTGCCGGAGAATTGTGGGTACCAGAACGGAACCCCAACAGAAAGAGTTTCAGGGTGTTCACGAATTTGCAGGTCCTCAGGAGACATAACACGCTGCAAAGCCATGCAATTTTCGTCTGATGTCCATGAGTCAACCAAGGGGATCATTGACGGAGAGCTACTGATTATATTGGGCGGGATGAAATCCATCCGCAGTTAGGAGCGCGAAGTCTTGGGTCGACAGCTGATGCTGCATCGGAGTCGTGTTTGGCGATTGACTAAGTTCCGAATTACGTCCAGGAAGGCGGTGTATCTGTGCGTTGAGAGAAGCTTCGAAGGCATGAGTGAGAGGGGTCAACAGAAGCGCGAGGAGCGGTCGGGTAGTAACGGTGAGAAACATGGGGGAAGGTATACGATGATGGAGAGAAGGGGAAGGATAGAGCAACGCGCAACCCAGGGATAGGTGAAGGAATGGATATGTGTGTGTAGGTGGGTGGGCAGATGAGACGACGAATCTCGGCAAAACGGCATTGGACTAGAAGCAGTCACTAATACGTTGTGGGTGCGGGAGAGAAAATCAGAGGCTTGTAGTGGTGATCAAATATCACACTGGGAGAAAGGGTGATTGATCCTGCATCCTGCGGTTGCCAACGGCTTCTTCCGACGACGAAGCGCGTTTCTTATTCGTCCAGCATTGTGATCACCCAGCAATCGAACTCTAATCATTCCGGCAGCACGGAGATTATAAATTGTGGGTTCTTCTACCTGCTTGAGTTGGTCAGGATGGTTGCGGAACAAACAAATGACATGAAGCATTCCTGTAGCCAAAGGGGTAACGGATGGGGGGCGCCCGGGGGATTCTGTGGGAAAGGGGACGGTTGAAATCGGCGCGCCGAATGGTGCGCGCGTGAAGAATGAACCAGGCCGGTGTTGAAGAACATATGAAACTGATAAGAATGAGCGCTGAGAGCAGTGGGAAGCGCGCATAGGGTAGAACTGAATAGATACTAGTGGGCGGTCCTGCAGCTTGGCGCGCGCGGACCCAGATGTCAGTGTGAGTACGGGGGGCGCAGGTCCATGAGGAATCGAAACATATGTACTCACAGAAATCCAGAGATGCATAATGATAAATCTAGAACGTCGAGAAAAGCGGTCACTGACCAACACCGCGATGATTCATGAAGCAAGGTGAGGTCCATAAAATACCGTCAATGTATTTTCCGGATCGCACATATCGGAGGTGTGCGGCAGAAAAAGGATAGAGCAGCAAAACATTGGGGAGTGTCGGAAAGGGCGTAACGCAGAGGCCAAATGTTTATCTAGGGATATCGAGGGTTGAACGCCCAGAGAGGCTTGAAGAATTCATTTCTTGAACTTGAGACCATGAAGCACGATAACACTGAGCCGGACGCATCGATTGTTGTTTGATTTAGTCGGGTCCATACTGGCTCCGGGTGAGGAATCGGCAACGGAGAGCAGTTGAGCGTTGGAATGTTGAGTGAAGGATTAACGAGATGGCCGATTAGTACTGGAGGATTGGCCCGGGAAGTCCTGGGGGAATAAAGGGGATGAGATAGGGCCGACGCGGATAACAGAGCAAGAGAAAAAGGACTCAGTAACGAAACGAGTGCCCGGGTTTTAAGCGTCGCTGATTACAAATAGGTAGGTTGAATTACCCAAAAGCATACCCCAGAACTACAATCGATGACATCGAAGTGTTGCGCTTCTACTTATTTAGGCATCTTTGGAGTGCCGAAAGATTTGCCTCATTCTCAAGAAACGTCCTCCAGTGCAATTCCCATCACCACACGCATGTGCCATTTCCATTAAGAGCAGCATCGCCACAGCAACCCTGCATATTTCTCCTTGCAGCAAGGGGAGGATTTGGATGAGGAAACCGCAAATATGAGGGTGTTATTTTCTCCGTATTTCAGAAGACTTAGAACCCGCCTATTGATACTCTTTGCTTACACTGCAGTTCGCACACAGCTTTTTCCGGATTCATCGCACAAAGCCTAAAGGTCCTGACCTATATAGCCTACATAGCTTATGCGCGCCGTACCGGCCGATGTGCTTGACGAAAGAGAACCATATCAACAGAGATTGAACGGAAGGTAATAGTAGGTGACAAATAATCGAAAAACCAAGTGAAGTTGAGATGCATGCGATTCCGTACTGTACATGTAATTCTTTCACCTATAAAGTCGGGGCGGGCTTGAGCCGTTGCGTGAACCAAGGGCCGGGTGCCTTGGGACCTGGAAGATCGAGTTCTCGGGGTTGGAAAACGGGGGGGTGCACAATTCTCAGCAAAATAATGAGCCCCACGCGTTGAGGTCTTCCCGCGGCGGACTCGCGCCCGCGGCTGTCCTCGGGCGTCCTCATTGTCATTTTCTCCCCTCAGCGAATGCCCGCGCACACTGCGCTTCGCTGCATCGAGGAACCGGGGAGGGACGCACGCACGGTCGCCCCGCCGCTTACTCCGAGTGAGGCGGATCGAGTTCGGGGGGGAGCTCCAGGAATAAGAAGGCATGCCCCGTGCGCGCGTGTCGGCTACGGGCGAATGTGGAATGTGGAGGGGCGGGGAAAGGGTTGGCGCGGTTCGCGTTGATGTAATTGGTGGCGATCGGCTACGTTGTCCTGGAGCCGGGCGTGGGGAGCGGGCGCCGTCGCGGGGTGAGGCGGGTGGAGACCGGCGGGGATCGACGCTGCGACTGCGCGGATCCAGCTACAAAGTGCGTGAGGCGGGCGTGGCAAGGGCGGGAGAGGTATGGCTGCAGCACACCCAGTACGCAGTGGAATGTGTGCGCGTGTCTTCGAGCATGGTAGATGGCGAGGCCGCGATCGCGTTGCTGGAGGGTACAGTAAGGTCACCGTGGATGACGCGACAGTGCGAGTTGCCGGCGCGCGCAGTTAAGTTGAATGCGGGATGGGGCGGCATATGGAGTGCCGGTATTGCGTAGGCAGAACATCGAAGGGTGGGATGGCGGGGTCGCGCGCAGCTGAGCGCGGTGCCACAGCGTAGTGAGAGTGACGGAGGCGGATCCGAGGGATCGGACAGTACCCCGGAGATCTGGGAGAAGTATGAGCAAAGAAAGAAAAAGGGAGAAGGCGTGAGACGACGCACCATTTTGACCACGGTACGACATCGTCGGTGAGGACCATGGCAGGGTTGGGCGGGCGCGGAGACGAGGGCGATGGGACAACCAGGCTTCGTCGCGGTGGCATGCGAGGGCTACGGTGATTGGACGCGCATGCAAGTCGGTTGGCCGCGCGTACCGTGCCAAAACGGCCATACGGCGGATCGACTGGAGCAGGCAATATGTACGACGCGAGAGTGCATCGCATATACTGCGGGGAGTGGCGGAGAGGCTGTGTGGAAGCTGAAAGGAGAATTAGAACGCAAAATAAATGGAAATGGACATGGGCGGAGTGGATAGATGAGAATGAGCAGATCTACTCACCTCGAGAGCAGAAACCCGGGCGGATTCATCGCCTACACGCTGCATCCGTTGTACCCATTCCAAAAGACGGAGTTGAGAGGCGTTGCTTCGGGTTAGAACCGAGGATGCAGCCGATACCTGAGGTGTTTGGAGGAAAAATGAGCAGGGAATATTTTTGGGGAGAAAACGAAACAGGGACAGACCTGGGGTGGGGCAGAGAGGGGGTGACCGGTGTGGGGGGTCCTACAGCTGAGGCAGAGGATTATAGGGAGTTTGCAGCACGACGGGAATTTTTTTGCTTCCATTGTTTGGCGGGCGTGTGTTCAGCCGACCTTAGAGAGACGCAATATTAATGACGTGGAGCGAATCAAGGAGATAGCAATGGGGGCGGCTTCATGGCTCGTGCCGCCGTGGGCGTCATGGGGGTAGTGGCGCGGCCGTGGCGGCGTCGCGGGGGGCGGCGGGGGCGGGGCGTGTGGCGGGCGGTCGGGTGGCGGGCGGGCGGCACAGGGCGGAGGGAACGGCGTACCTGGTCGTCGTGTGAGTCAGAGACGTGGCGTCGGGACCGACGGAGGGCGCCGCCACACGCGCGCAAACAAACGAGATGGTTGGTGGCGTCGGCCGGCGTCGACAACGGCGCAGAGCTAGGTGCAAAGCAGCAGAAAGGAGGTGGTCGGAGATATCGGAGATGATGTTTGAACGCCGATCGGTGTCAACGCAGCTAACCCTAGCCCCTATGAAGCGCGTTTTGCAACGGTTAGCAGCAAGCCAGAGTTCAAGACAACTTTTGAGGATCATCTAGGACAGAAGGGACTGGATTTCAGCCAATATGCGGAACAAAAATACCTGAATGGTCTCAAATGAAGGGTAATAAGTACAAGAAATGAGATATCGAAAAAAATTAGGAGGTGGGGTCTGTGGTTGAGGAGTTTTGACGGAACGGTGCAGGATGAAGGGTTGTCCCACTGAGAGTTGGGAGGAGTTTGGGCTTGATAATAGGGCGCTTGGGCTATAATTTTGGGAGGGAGGGGTTTCAATTGGGGAATGACCCTATAAGTTAGATTGTTGAAAAGCGACGGGCGAGCAGTTGTTTTTGCACGGCTACGATGGCAAGTCCAGGCATGATTTTATCGGAGCAACAAAATAGTGCTCCTTTTGGGAAATTAGAGCGGGGTTTGCACAGGGGATGGTATAGGGCTTGGAACCTAGGAAAATGGGATGTAAGGGTAGGAGAGCACCTAACAAGAACTATAATATTTGAATGATTTGTATGTATACGTAGCATAGGCTTATAACGATGGTTGGTTTGGAGGATGGAATAAACTAGACAAGTATCATCACAGATGCCATTTTACACATTCCGCGATTCATAAAGTACTCCGTAACAAGTAGAACTGCTTGGCAATAATGATCGATACCCCAGTTCCCATTCTTGGACCAATAATCCGTATCTGCCAGGATTTCCTTGCATTCCTGCACCTCATCATCGTCGTTGATGATTATCCCTGCTTCTCTCTCTGCAGACTACTTTAAGTTGATAGTACATGACGCCCTCGGACTACGCATCGTGAGAATTAGCCGCGAGAGCGACATTCGCAGCACGTTCGGCGCACCTTCAAGCACAGGCCCAACCAACAATCGGTCGCCAGGCAGTTTGTGCATGTGGCACTGAAAGTTTCTACGGTCTTCATGTTCCGCTCGGCCTCACTGGGAGTCACGGCTCAGTGCAAGCGTTTGGCCGCTGGCGATACCGCCTGGTTAGAGACGGCGTTGCTTTAAGAATATTGACGTTTGGTGGATTCACGAGTGCATGTCTATTGCGAACCGAGGGCAAGTTGAGGTGAAGAAAAAACCGACCACAAAGACACCCGCCATATTGATCAACCACGACACGACCACATAACGAACTTTGAATGTCGAGCCTCAACATCATCTCATTCCAGGGTTAGATATTAGGTATCCGAACGAAATACGGTGACCGGCTCGGTGATGGAATAAGACACGGATACCCAAGTTTGAGGCAGCATTCCTCTCTGGAATTTCCTGGAATTGCCCTACCCCCTCAACAGGGTGTAAACAGCTGAGGGTTGTCCGAGGACGAGTAAGTTTTGCCCCCGACGATAGCAAACAGGTCAAAGGAGACAATATCTTCATCCAATGACAGGAATCCGTCGTTGGAAAGGAACGAGGTGGTGTATGTATCGTAGAAGGGCGAGGAGGAGTTTCCGACATGCACGAAATCCGCAGGGATGGTGATCTGTTTCAAGGCCATGGACCCTAGCTGTGTGGCGCTATGCGTGTATTCAATGTAGGCAGACGTAACGTCGCCCATGTCGTTTCGGATCTGTAATAGCGTTCCGCACTAAAATCTCGAAATAGCAACATGAAAACGAAACACTCACCACCGCGTTGATGGTAGAGTTTTGATCCACGGCGCCATAGCAGCTCTTCACGGGTTGGAATAAAACGGTGTCTTGAATAGGGAATCCGGAGCCGCCGTTGTCGGAAGTGGTTAGCGCGAGTTGAGAAATGTACGCCCAGTCGACTACGAAGGATGATATCCCGGTGGATGGGTCGATGGGCGTGGAGACTGAAAACAGCTGTACTGCTCCCCACAGACTCGTGGCCGCCATAAAGGAAGACGAGGTTCCAGTCGTCGAATAGTTCGCATTTTTCCCGCCGTTGCGATCCGTCCAGATCAGCCTATTACATGAATTAAGAAAAATCGGCGGCTCAAATAGGCAGACGCGACTAACGTAACAGGCATATCAGCAGGATCAGCTGCAGCTGTGACGGGGGATGTTCCAAATATCTTTACGGAAGTTCCAGTGTTCAGTACGGCTGGTATAGCCGGAAAGGAAATGACGGGGTACCCGGATATTTCCTGAGAGAGTCAGACCCCCTGTGCTGGTGAAGAATAGCCGCAGTTCGCGAGGCTTGACCACCAAGGGTTCGATCACATCGCTCAGCGTGACCCCCGCTGGGACAGTATTGAGCATGGTTTCGAGGAGGGCACCGCATCTCGACACGAAAAAGTCGGGATCCATGGCGAATGACCGCATCGTGCGATTTCCGTCCGCCGAGAAGATGCGCGCGTCCGAATTCGTGGCGGTGTTAAAGCCGACCACGAGGGGGTCAGTGCTTGTACCATTGATGTACTGCGCTGCACTGTATGCTCCGTATGTGAGTTATATCAGAATGCGTCCTGGAGGTTGAACGCACATGTGGTTGTCGTACACGTCGAAGGTGTCGTCGAAATGAACCACGCCTTCTGGATTATCCGATGTGATGGCGTCCTGGACGGTTTGCGGGAAATCGATCTCGTGGACTCCACCGACAGTGTGTCCGCACGCAACCAGTGCGAAATATTAAGAATGGTCTTCAGCGTAAAGATTTGAGAAACGGACCGATCATCTCGGTCAGGTTGAACCCTTGCCGCGCAAAGGCCGTGACGTGTGTCTCGAGCGATTGCTCTGGTTGGGGAACACCAAGAGCGCCGGCCTCTGTCGCGTCGATGCGCCCCGCGCGATACGGGATCGCTGGACCGCCGCAGTTCTTGATCGCCAGCACGACCCTGTGACACCACTGATGCTGAGGAAAGTAGGACGGACTGCACTACAAATTCCGCACCCCAATGCAAGCCTATCGGCGACTGTAATTGATCGGGTAAGTGACAGTGAAGCATAGATGAATCCAGCCACGCACACGAAGCGCGCCTTGACTGCAGGGGACCAAAGAATTCCACAGTCGTGTTCATGGCGGTGCCAATATTTTCAGGCCGGTCCGTTTCGAACTGAATGGACCCATCGAGTCCGCCTAGACCAGTCGTTGCATCGTGCGTGGCCATGTCGTGGTATGCACTATCGCCCGTCGCAATGATCAAGTGAATCCCGCAGATCTGGGACGGACTTACGTTCTCAGCCATTCAGCTGTGTTCTGGCGCCCCGGGGTTGTACCGCCGGCAGGAGAGAGGGAGCAGGGTGTCACCTCATCCACGGTGCCGTCGGAGCCAAAACCAGAGGACAAGACGTAAGCGTCCTCAAGGACGTCGTATGGACTGGCCAGATGTAGGCGTGCGTACGGGCGTACCAAGATATCGATGCGAGAAGAACCAATGTAGTAAGGTACATGGTTGGCGTGGAGGTGGGCGTTCGAAGTTCTTACTTATAAGCAAGTAAGCGATGCTGAGCATTCCGGATGTACGTAAACGACGGGATTTGGAAGCCGTGTTCAAGAATGTAGATGTCCAGGCCGGATCACGGAACGTTGATAGTCCTCGCAAAGCGTGGCGACTTTTGCGCTTAGTCGCTTGATGCTGGCATGCTTATCGAAGCAGCTCCTAAGCCGTAGTGGCGGATGCCAATCGCAGACAACATACAGTCTATTCAGGAGAAACAAACCCACCCTTTGAACGCCTGTCTAGCCACCGCAGGACAATGAGACAGTCATGGTGCCACTTAGATGGTTCAGACGGTCTCCGAGGGCATAACCGGCCCAAAGACAGTGCAGATCTCACCGCATCTCCCACAGTGGTATATCAGCGCCGTCGATAACGCAAGGAATTCAATATTCCCGCTACCTATAGGTAAGGGTTTTAGGTGCGCCCTATTTTACTCCTATTTTCAGGCCCTGCAGTAAATTACATTTTGGTCATTTCCCTCTGCGTAAGCACTGATGCTGCTAAAAACCCCTCGGCTTGTTGACTGCCGCGAGCAAGCGAGTCATTGCCGACAGGATCGGACAGATTAACCGTTCTTTAACGACAAGTTGATCCTTCGCTTCGCTCCGGCACCGGGACATCGTTGGTAAGATGAAATGGTAATATTTGTTGATTATCATGTATTTTACAGTAGACAGTTTGTACGCCACCGGAGAAAAAGCTAAGTGTGAAGTGAAGGATCGAACGATAAAAAAATGTCCCCGAAAAATGCAGAAGGGTTCTGCGGCAGCAAGTTGAGAGCTTAACACAACCGCACATTCGAGAATGCTGGCATGAATTGCATGTACTTGCTCATTGGATTGCGAAATGGAGCGGAAGGCGAGCATTTAGAACAGTTGCTGAACGCCAAGTTTGGCCAGAGGGTTGTGAATCACTGCGTTCAGACCCCCCAACAGGAAGGCATCAGAGACAGAAGAATTTGATCCAGACATTAGTCGCAACTGCTGTGTTTGAACAATAAAAAACCAGCAGCAGTCAATAGGGTTGTGTAGTGGAGGGAGGATCATCAGAAAGGACGGGGAATTTGTCCTAATTATGTGGGGAGAAAGCTCGGGTTGTATGTGGCCGCGGCTTTGTTGATTGACAAAACATCTGGTGGTGCAGTCTACTGTAGACTGCGCCAAACTGCGTCTGCCTGCGGTTCACATTTTGGATAGGTCAGCCGGCCGATGTTATCCCGATGGGATGGAAAGCTGTTGAATCTTATCTGAGTTAGTTAGAGAGGTAGTGCAGATGCAGGTGTACAAATGGGGCATCGAGAAATGCTTGGGACAATGCTTGGGACAAACGAGTAATATACCCGCCGGTGGAAAGTTCGTTGGCGGCCACCAATGGCCGCCACTGGTCCTTGGCGGCCACTGGCAGATATCAAGGGGTGTTGTTAGGTGATGCTTCCCAGGGTGTGCCAAGATAAGATAACATCTGACAGCAATCTCCACCAGCCCGCATTGGGCCTTGGTGTTCACTTCATCCACTGACCTCCAGTGGAGTCCACTAGGTCCTGCTGAATTCCACTGTATATTGGTGCCTGTTTCAGGTCCATATGGATCTTGTTGGCAGATGGCAACCAGGTACTGTATCTTGTCAGTACCTGAAGGGTCAACGGCCAACTCGTACCAAGTTGGTAGGGTTAAAGGACTTATTGAATTCATCTTCGTCCATTTAATTATATGGGAACCAGTGTCCGCCCATGACCGCCGCTGGCTGCTGCTACATAAAGAATGCCGTGTCCAAGCCCTTGACTACTTTCGAAAACACGCCCACATTTCGCATGCTATCGTTCAGAGAGCACCCCCAAAGTCTTAGTAATTCTCAATCAAATTTAGGAGCATCATCCAAATTCGAGGCCCAGTTTCATTGCTTACAACGATGCCTGTGGCCGAAGAACGGTTCTCGGCCTGATCTGGTTCTGGTTGAAGAAGATGCGAACGGCATCTGTCGCCAAACTCGAGCGTTTAATACCGAAACCACTGAACAGTTGAATTCGTGGCTCAACGGCTTCGAATCCCAGTTGCGCCGAATGTCGGATGTGAATTACGATTTTTTTATGCATGTGCTGATGATGATCTATGCGGAGACGGTCCAGACACACGTGGTTCAGAAAAACCAAGAGCTATCTGCAACATTCTGGGCAGAAGCAACGGGAGAGTAATGGGTTTAATTATCAACACTTTCGAGTTCGAGTACTTAATTTCGTAGCCACTGATGTTTCCTTTTATCCATCTGCAGTCTGTTTGGATGCTATTTGGCAAGGGGTTTCACTTGACAGCACCTCACTAAATTTATTTACCTCAGACATTAAATTGTGATCCAGTTTAGGTATCCCAATGTAAACTATGAGTGGCCAGCAACGTTCAATGGAATGCAATGCAGAACATTTGACTCCAGTGGACCATGAGCTCAGGCAACATCCACTGGGATACAGTGAAGTGCAATATAGCTTAACGGGTTTCACTGGACTTCAGTGGCCGTTACGCTGATTGAGAGTCCAATGGAACTTGCCAAATTCCACTGGATAACAAGCCATTTTGCAGGATCTCCGTGTGATCATGGGCCACTGAACTCCAGCATAAGCTGTTGACCCCCAGTGGCAGACCACGTGAGGATCGATTGCCACTGGATTCCACTGGAAAGTGAATGGGCGGCCATTGGCCGCCAATGCCGAACGATGCCGACCAGTGACGTTTCCACTGCCGCGTATATTACTGGGACAAACGGGGACGACTGTTAAACACGAGATGGGCTGCAGTGGGAAGAAAACATAGCAAAAGCTGGTATGAAAGGAGTAAAAGACAGAAGATCCAAGGAAAGAGCACAAATATATGGGGAAATAGCACAGCCGAGGAGCCATTTGCTTAAAGAACGGTTAATTACCTTCGCAATTCTTTGCATCTCTTTGGTTCCATCCCCATACGAGCTAACCCCTCCTGTTCATCTCTGTTCTTGCACCGCATCTCAACGCTAAAAAACTCCCGAACGGCTGCGCCGCAATGCTCGCAGCATTGCAAGATTTTTATCTCTTGCTCCTTTCCTCGTTGATATTCCCACCGTGCCCGAAATTAACAGTCTTGGAAACTGCGCCGCAAAGGCTAAAGCTGTTGAATCCAATTCATTCTTGGATTGTTCAGAGGAACAGAGTGGTCTCATGGTTCAACAGTCTCAATTCATAGCGGAGAGACTTTCTCACTCTCACCGGGATCTCATTTTCGCCTGCGGACATCACTACTGCATAAATTCGCCCTCCACTGGAGTTTTCTGCACCTCATTTGATCCCAGCGTCTTCCCTGGTTGTAAATCGCTTTGGAGGACATGAACCTGAGCTGCCTTTACCCAGCACCTCAAATACATTCAAAATCCAAGTCTGGTCGCTGTCCATCTGGCATGCCTCTTTGAATTTCCTCGACATCTCAAGTCTTTGGGGCCATTTCAACACGGAACCCAAACCTCAATGTGCCCAGCGTCGAGCACTCTCCCAGAATTAATGTTTACGTCCTTACAGTGCATTGTGGCGTTGAGCCCTTCGTCCGATGTGCTGCCAGAGCCAGGATTCTTTTGAAGCCGTACCATTATTTCGTCCTCTGGGCCTAGTTGAGCTGCGGCTCAGCTGAAACAATATTTTTGCAAACCGTGACCAGACAAAAAATCTCAGCCAACATATGTCCAACAAATCTTATTTTAATTCATGGGTTCGCAGGCTGCAACAATGTTGTAGATAAAATATTGTATATACATCCAATATATCTGTTTCTCAAATATTATATGAGTTGCAGCTGAATTTTTGGCAAGCCGCAGCTGGGTTGCCTCTGAGCTGCAGCTCAGCTGCAGTTAGGCTTCAGTGCTCCTGAAACCTTTGGTTTCAGGAACAGCTTCCGGCACACCGAAACCGTTGCCGATACTCATTGTTTCGGGGACACTGAATCCATTCCCGAAAACAAAAGTATCGGCAATGGTTTCTGGAGAGCCGATACTTTTTTTTCTGGCTGCCAGAAACCGTTCCCGAAACTAAAGGTTTCGGGAGCAGTATCGGTGATGTCGACGCTGTTCCCGAAACGGAAGGTTTTGGGAACAGTTTCTGCGCTCCCAAAACCTTTTGTTTTGGGAACAGTTTTTGGGAACGTTATCGAGGCCCCCGAAACTGCGGATTTTCCGGAGTGTATAGCTATCTGGCACCCAACTACATCTCGCCCACCTCAAAGCCTTTCCTTACTATATCCGCAAATCGTCATCTATGGCGCCATCTCACAAGCCCGCAGCGCGTTGAGACGGCGCAACACCAAATGCACGTCCTCTAGTTATTTTTGCGCTTATAAACACATCATTAAGGGCGCAAGGTAGCTTCAATGCTATACAAACATAACTGTATACCTGAACTCTGTTAGGTGATATAAAGGAGAGTCAGAGCAAGCTCTGACTACTGACTGTAGTATTCAGAGCACAACCACGGTGATGCCGTGGTGTGTTGTACTCTGAATACACTACCAAGGAGATATACCCATAAACACCTATAACCGATTCAAGGGATATATTCCTATAAAAGTGACCCAGAGACTACATAGATGAAGTAGCAGGACTTGAACATGTTGCGCGGTACATTAAACTGCGTAGGAGAGCGACCATGGTGCCGCCGCGGCGCCTCTCTGACAAACACATAGTTGTGTTAACGGTTACACAATGGAGGAAAGCGGCCGTGGCATCCCATAACTGTGTATAACCTACCGTGGTGCCTGCTAACAGGCTGTGGTCGACCATAGACCCATTGTTACCCTAAGACAGGGAACTGCCAAAGTGATCGGACGATCACGTGGTGCCGCGGCGCGACGTGACCTGTCAATCAAAGACATACAAGTCCTAATTCGGATTCTAACAATCGGATTCAGGCACTCCGGTACTTCACGGGCCAAGCACTGCCCGTGGCCGGATCCACCAAAGACAAGCATGAGGAGGAATGTATTGAAAAGGCTGGGTTCAACCCTGGACCGGCGCAGTATCGTACTGCGGGTGCAGAAGGCACCGCGGTATTGCCAATATACCAAATATAGACCGTGGGGGGGTCAAAACCGACGATCTCCCAGCCCCAAGAGCATGCGGGATCAACGAAGAACCACAAGGGAACGAACCTACATGACCAAGCACCACATCTCAGTTACTATATCTAGTTTATCTCCTTTCATTTGTACTATTACTATAAAACCAGCCTGTAGAACCCGCATACAGCCAGTTCATCGCACCATCTATCGGCGTGGGTGTCCTCAGGCATATTTCGCAGAGATTTGTTTACTATCTCTGTTTGTAACTCGTCTATAAATTGAAGTTGGTTGTTGGCTCGAATTGTCAAGCAAGGGACTCATCAGTTAAGCTTCAAACGGTTAACCACCTGGGAATTGGTTGTGACTTGTCAGCTGCTTTGCCTTCACACTCGTCAGGGAGAGTCCTGTCATTAGCTGTTGGATCAAATAGTTGAACTTTGCAGTCAACACTTAAGTCGTTACTATAAAACTGAAGGAAACATCCCTAAACAAGGACAGGTTTAGGGCTAGTGTATGGGAGAGTCCTGCAGTAAAGAAACTTGCCAAGGAAGAATCTGCTTGCCTCAATATAGCATTTGGAATAGCCATTGCTGAGGATATTGTGAACACCAAGTACAAACTCTGCCCTGAAGCGATAGAACTATCTTTATAGTTGCTACTTTCTTGTATCCATCTCATACAAACATTCATCCAATGCCATGGCGAAAGATAACTGCTATAACTTACCAAGTGAAGTGCCACGGAGACTTTGTTAGTGCATAGTACTTGTTTTTGTTGTTACCTTACAATCCAAACCTGCTGGCTGCATACTATGGTCCAGACCTGAACTCACTAAGGATTGCACTAGTCTTTTGGGAGTGATAAGATATTCTTGGTGTGATTTTAGTGTTGTTTCCACAACACACTATAACTAGCATATTCAAGACATATAGTAAGCACACTGTTTTAATGTACTGACCATTTTACAGGTATACCCATATAATGATGTCAGTATTGCACACCGAGCATCTGTGACGAGGCCTACGACCCCAGGGGAGCCATTTTCGATGCCCTCAGCCACATATGTGTGCCTCCGCGCTCGCCGTCGATGCTCAAGCCGCCGGCACACATCTAGTCGCAAATTCGTGACTCGCCCTGTGTTGGCAGCTCGTGCATCGGTGCTACCTCAAATCAACGCTGCACATGTGCAACATATCTTTCCTCACGCTCTGTTCGTGCGACCTCGGCCATCTCAGACACTCGATCTTGTCGCGCCAGGACCTCCTCAGCAGCAGCTCGGCGCTTTGAGGCCCTTGATCACCTCCGAATTATCTGTGGCATCACCTCGAGCCCTTGAATCGTCAAGCGCTGGATTGTATACAATGCACTGGGTCGAGAGGGACATGTTATCAGTCCTAACATTTGTGCTTTCCTTCCACTGCTGATTTCCCCTCACAGCTCCCCATGCCATCCTCAATTTAATCTCAGTCGTGCCTTCCAGGCCCTGTTCAAGCACTTTGAACGGCTTCAAACCCAGTGGCCTGTCTCTGAAGAAGCTGGAGATGTCGATGAGTTCCTGAGTATGTTGTCGAGCTACGAAGTTGGTGTAGCACAGTATGAATATATTGGTTCGACCTACATTGAGACCAAAATAAGCACCCTGGAGCACCGGTTTGCAGTGGCCCGAAGCACCTTATATCAGTGCCTGAGCAACAAGATATCGGTGAAGAGCACCAGATATAACTGAAATTTCCAGCAAAAGCACTACATCTCAGTGCTTCGAGGTACTAAAATGTGTGCTGATTTAACGTGCTTTGGGTACTAATGTTTGTTTACACTCGGGCACTAATATGCGGTACTTCTGCTCTCTACAGTGCAAGGCGTGTATTTTCCTCCAAGTTTCGTTTTTGACACGCAAATACACTTTACTCACGAGATTTGGACAAATGTCACAGACTCCCAGACCATCGGGCACGGTGAAAGTGACGCCAGTGCCGCCACCTTGGCGTCAAGCTCTTTGCCTCCCCTAGCGGCACTGATGTGACGCCCCCAGAATATTTAGTGATGCCCTCCGGGGCCGCAATTCTGTCACACTGCCGCCCCCTTATCTACCACTGCCGCCCAAGTTTGCTTTCTTCTGATGATTTCAGGAATCCAATTACTGTAACCTGTTCATCATACACCACGTGAAGTCAAAGGCTTGAATCAATTTCAACCCTCGCACAAGGCGTCTAGTTCCCTCAACTTGAAGCAGGTTTGAAATAGCAGATTAGTGGTATACTAATAGCGGGTCCACATAGTTGCAAAATACCTTGAACCATTGGTATTGTGGCAGTGGTGCTGCCATACCGACGAAGCAAAGACCTCGATCAATAACGTATTTGGTTCAGTATTCAGTTCAAGCGATTTTTCTTGTGTCAATCTGTCGTCCATAACATATGGTTCTAATGGAATTTATAGGATTCCAATCAATCAATGGCGAGGCATGGTTGTAGGGAACTGTGGAAAGCATTTTGCGCCAGTAACATTGCATTGAGCGAGCCCTCAAAAAGCTCAGATCACTGATGCAGTCCTACAGGTCCAGAATTTGAATGAGAGCTATAACGGCATCAAATGACCTTCGACAATATATGCATCGGGCCATGCTCGGCTGTTGAACCCGAAACGGCGAGACTCACAACGAGATTTGGAATATCATGGATTCTTTCGTGTTTTTATCAGTTTCAACCATTCTAGGAATCGAATCAGACATGCTTGCATCCAATAATCGAGTAAAAATACCTACCACAATTTTTGTGTGCACCTTGTGTTGCTGCTGCAATCCTAGCACGTTTTTTTTAAAACAATGTCCATTGAGACGGAATTTCATGTTTAATCAGAGGGATAATCTAATCATGTCTAAATTGGACAAGGCACCATAACCGTTCTCGCGGCTGGAGGGGGCAGTGCCGCAGATTAAACAGGGTGTTAATCTAAACGTGATTAAAGTTACTGAGGAGGCATATTTACACAAAAAAAAGGAGTGCATCGAGGATCAAACTCACAACCTCCTAATAAGAACGAAAATGGAGGATTAAAGGCCTTTCCCAGTAGACTAAACAGGCTATGGTTGGACATTTTCTGGAGGAACATCACTAGTCACACAATATCAGCAGTCCAGCTCAAGGCAATTCGGACTTGGAGAAAATTTTCCAGGTGTCATGAGCATCGATTAAACCTTGATTAAACATAGAATAAAGTCCAATTAAATCTGAATGGTGATAAGTACAAAAGTTCAGCTGTTTGCTTAGTGAGTGCGTCAGACCAGGGCTTAATCAATTGTAGTCATGGAGGCTGGGCAGAAACTCGTGATCGCCACTGGTCACAGATCGCTGCTCGCTGAAGACGCAAGTCTGATTAGATTTGTTGAAGCTGAGCAGGCAAAGGCGGACAAAGTTATCCAGGACACAGTATTTATGGACTCCGATGAATAAATAATGGAACTTGTAGTCTTGCTTACAGTGGTTATCCAAGGAATATTATTTATTTATTACTCCGTGGTTCCCTTGACTGGAATACATGTTTGGTAAGTGGTTGTGTGGCATAATTGTAATTCTTGCTCCCAAGTGCAAAGTACCATCACTGGAAGATCTTATGTTCGATCCCCTTGACTCCCCTTTTTGGTATTTTCTCGAGCCCTTTCAACACTGTTTAACCGGATTAATCTCGCTTGGTTTAAACGTGATTAAACGGACACCATTGTTAACACCCTGCACAGGCACGGACGCGGACGCCCACAGGGTCCTCAAACCTTATTAGATTAATGTCTCGTTTAAACACCAAATTCTGTCTCAACGCATATTGATTAAACAATGATGGTTATCCTTGTTGCTGCCCCCTCATGCCACATTTCGTCACATTGACACCCCTATCACACAGGAAGATTGCCGCCCCCAGTGCCGCCCCTCTGCCGCCTTTTGACGCCCTTCATTGCCGCCCTCTTGAGGCCACTGCCGCCCTCTCGAGTGCTCTGCCGCCCCTCTGACGCCCCTAAAATTTGCTCAAGTGCCGCCACTGACGCCCCCTGGCACACAAATTCTGACTCAAACAGGCATGTATGGGGGACTTTTGAGGCCTAAAATGCATAGCAATTGGACAGTCTATTACGTTGCAATTCACCACAATAGAGCAAGACCATGCCCGCCGATAGATGGCACACATCAAATTTATGAGTGCCGCCGTTTGACGCCCCCACTGACGCCCTTGGCGGCACAGGGGCGGCAGTAGCGTCACTTTCATTTTGCCCCAGACTATCTGAGAACAACAGAACTTGCCAAGAGCAGTGTTTGAAAGAACCGTAGATGAAGCTGGACACTGATAAAGCGAGACAATCAAATTAGATAGAGTACTAGAATGGCAAATCGATGCCCGTTAGATAATAATCGACTAGAATAAACAGCACAGTGGAAAAGTACGTCCACGCAGAATTCGCGCTCAGGAAATCACACCCTGTACGCCTGCTCACTTTGCACCTTCCTCGTGAAATAGAGAGTCCGGTATCGTGCCCTGGCCCACCGACCTCAATGCTGACCCGAATATCTCCGTGGTCCCCATGGGGGTCGCCAATAGGAGGGTGCGCAGCTTCCGGCGCGAGTTGAGCCTAGGTATTATATATATTATGAGAATGGCACTGTATGGATGGCAGTCACAATTTTCTTACGTCGCGAGGAGCGCGTTGGTGTACATGCGGCCCAGAGAAAAATACATGGCCTAGACGGCATATTTGAGCAAGGCGCGCGCACGGAAATTGGGGAGGACTCACGAGCCAGATCAAGGTGTCCGGCGATCCGACGTACTAGAACGCGAATCGTCAGTAGGTACATATATATAGATTGCGGTACTTCGGGACGTACGGCGGCGAGGGTTCCCAGAGCGAGAAGACTGTAGCGATCGGATAGATAAGGACAAATCGAAGTTGGTGCGGGATGTATACTTGCCTCGTGACCAATCCGGTGGAGACGGTAAAATGGATAATTCGAGTAAGGACAAACTTGGTGCTAGATAAATGAGTAATTAATTTTAGGCAGACGAGGAAAATGGATGAGAACGTACCGGTCAAACTCACTCTTACTACGTTGCAAATACCAACACAGAACGAGCGCAATAGCGAGGTCGTCTGGAAGATTAGAATGTCAGTCCCGGCTAGGGGTATAGTGGAGAGCAGACACACTTGCACCCCCAGTTGAGAAGACGGCGATGGATGCTCTTTTTGAGCTCGGGGCTATCTTAGTCGAATTCCTACCGGCGATAGTCTGCACGGCCAAGAGTAGGTCGAGCACCAGCGTGGATGTGCATCCCGCGGTCAGGACTCCCGTCAGTAGCTTGTTCCGGTTGCTGAAGCGCCACACGCTAAACAGCGTCTCAACGCAACAGCCAAATTCAGACAAAATTTAACATACCGATGGAGGAAATATGCCTGGCAAGTGAATGTTGCCACACTCAGAAAAACGAGGTGCAGATCAAGCTCTATCGTCGTCAACCCAAGCGCGGCGACATTCCCCCAGTTGGTGACGAGATAGTAGTACATCGCTTGAGAGATCAGAACGAGGTGAACAAAGTCCAACGTCCTGCAAATAATAATTCAGCTTCGGAGTCGGGCAGGCAATCCGTCTTTACCACACAAAACCCACCTAACGAAGCGGTCAGATCCAGTATGAACTCCAGTGGGGTTAAGAACGCACCAACGCCTTCAATGAAAGTGGATCTTCGGGAAAGCTTTCGTAGTAGATGTACGCTTGGACGGAGAGTATTCCTTGGAAGCTTCGGAAAGGAAAGAGATGCGTGAGCTCCGAGGGCATTATACCTTCACGTGGACTCACAAAGTGGACACTAAGACTGGATCGAGCGCTTCAGCTCCGAAAGGCATGCAGATCGTACGGTAACAACATACCGCCTATCAGCAGGGCTCCGTTCAAGGACTCGTGAGGAGCCATCACAAGCACAAAAGGACCAGCGCGGGGTTGTATTCGCGGAAAGACTTTGGCAACGCGTTCAGTCCGGCTTCGGACACCCTAAGGCCTGGGGCGTGTTTATTCGTGGTTGCGGGTCGTACGATGGAAAGAGCAGTCTAAAACAAGACACCGCAATCGCTTGATAGCCCGTAGTCCCATTTGGGCGCGGGGATCAACTGGTTCGGTGACCGATCAAGTTACGACCTGAAACTGACCTGAATGGTATTCTCGTTACAGCTGTTTCCGAAAAGCTTGACACTCGCGTAATTTTCTTGCTCTCAACCAACTTTTGATGGAGGGCCAAGGATTACTGCTTTGGGCCAGCCGAGCTGCGCCCAGCCGAGGCACAAATGCGAACTTGCAGTCAACTATACAATCCAAATGTTTTCTTGCCCAGGCTTCTTGCACCAAACATCCTCCGTAAGTGTTCTGACCGCTTTCCAGGCAAGCAGACTATTTCGAGAGTCAGTTTTGAGGTGGGCTGCGAACGGCAGCAAGAGCATTGCCGACGGCAAGCGTCGCAAATGACTGATCGGAATCCCAAACCAGGTAATCCTTAGCACTAGATCAAAAGGTGGTTGTGAGCGAAAAAAAAAAAAAAATTAGACAGGTTGCGCACGAGCCATTGGAGCCACCCAGTAGCTCTCAGCGCAAACGGGTGGCTCCACTGCCAAAATATGACGTGAATGGCTGTGAGTGGCTTGTTGGAGCCACTCGCCTGCTATTTTTTGCGCACGGTCCGAGAGCCACTGGGTGGCTCCAATGGCTCGTGCGCAACCTGTCTAATGAGTGTCAAGCTTTTCGGAAACAGCGGTCTTCGACAGTTCGACTGTGAAGAATCTCTTCGCTCCGCTGCAGCAATCAGTGGCGTACTTACGCAACTGCATTATTCCGCCTCGGTTATTCCACTCGTCTCGATTCCTCCTTTCTCTCTGCTTATAAAGGCCTACAGAAATTATTAGATATTCCGCTCAATTACCTCTATCAAGTAATTGAGATCTGAATCCATCCTTTCTCTTCGAGGCTCGGTTGTCAGAGAGCTTTGAGCCCGCTGGGACCAATTCTCCAGAGCATACCTGGAGAATAAGTTGATAAACCCGTAGACGGGATGGGAGACAGAATTTCTCTGGAGACAAAATGATCGAACGAGAGGCTCTGATGCGAGACGTCTGACGCCAAGATGTCGTTATCACAACAAATGCATACACTGAGCTGAGCCGACTCGTGGTGGAGACGCGTCGCGCTGTCCAGAGCCCCCTCCAGCTTTTCAACGCGTCCTAATGAATCTAAAAGGTATCTCTGCTGCTCTCCTTCGCTTTCCCAACTCAAAACTCAAAACTTTCATGGCCTGACACAGTTCTTGCGCCTGGCGTTCCTATCGCATTTCAGCAAACAAACAACATGAGGCCACCTCCTGTCCTCCCGTCGGGTATTCACTGCATTCAGACCCCCCTGTAGACACAGATGTGCCCACCTTCACCGATCTCTGCCTATGGATTGCCTACCCAAGCTGACGTTGGTCCACGTTAATAGGCATTGGCCAACTTTGGTCTAGCATCCCTACCGAGGCAAAGGCTGCCCACCTTGGCAGATCTTCGCCGATGGTGGTGTGCCTATCATGGCTGACCCTGGTCAACCTGGGTCCAGGTTTGTGGTGGTTTAAATTAGGCTGTCAATTTGCCCTAGTTTTATTGGTAATTACTGTTTCTACCTCCTGCAACTCTCCTGGCACGTACTCTTAGCATATCTTTGATTGATGTCCACGATAATCATTTGGCAATCAAGCATTTCTTTCAATCTGTCAAACCCATGGCTGTGGTCTTCCCTTTTGCGTATGTGAGAAGGGATTAAACTGGTGTTTGGATTGAGAACGAGGACAAACCGTGCTGGTTATTGAACTTACCCAGCTAGGTACATCGGCCCATGTGAGTCTATGTGTGCCTAATCTGGTCAGAGTACCTAGACCAACCTCAGCAGGGATGGGCAGATGGATCGGCAAGGGTTGGCACCCTGATCTGCATATGCATCTGCTTATCGGGATCTGGCAGACCTGTGCCTACAGGGGGTCTGAATGCAGTGATTCGTCGTACTTGGGCTGTCTCTATGAATATTTCCGACACCCGCTTGGTCCAAACTTGCTGGGCGGCCTTCAAGGATACTATCTGGCAACATCCCGCAGTTACGCCGAGCGACGAAGAAATTGCGCAGTATAATCGTGCGGCACTCGACCACGGTACCTCTGCGTGAACATGGCAGACTATAATCTAATTTCACTGCTTTTTATTTTTATTTGTCTGTCCTTAAAAGCTTATCGTCACCTTCATCCTCTTGATCGCAAATTTAATCTGTGAAGCAAGGTATATCAGCTGGAAGTAAGTAGGAGAATTAAATGCAAACCAGATCGGAGGTGTCTGGCGTTTTCAATACATTCTTACCTTGGAACAGTCGCTGGCATCAGCCTGTAAACGACGTAGCCTGCAGCGGAAGAAAGGGTGCATACAGTTGCGGCGGCATCATTTGCATTTCCTTTTTAGGAAAATACCATCAATTGTTGTTCTTTTTCACTGCCTGCAAGCTCTACAGCCAAGGGAAGCATATAAAAAGGCTTATTATTGCTGTAGAGTGCTTACCGGTCCCTCACAATAAGTATATTCTAGGAGTCTATCGTAATATTCTGCCAAACATTTGCTTGCCAACTTTGCTCAATGAAGGAAAATAACTTTTTTTCAGCTGGAAAAAGCTGTCGTCATTCAATTTATTCCCATGCAGCATCCATATATCAATTTTCCCTGGCCGTAGAGCTTGCGAGGGTGGCACAAAGTGAGAATTGATGGTATTTTCCTAAAAAGGAAATGCAAATGATGCCGCCGCAACTGTAGATGGCCAAACTGTATGGGACAGGCCGCCAGGAGTTGATGGTCCTCGGTTGAGCTCATTCAGAAGTGTTGCGACCGGCACGAAGTGCGAGGTGGTGAGCCTGATCGATGTCAGATTGAATTCTCAGGCTTCGGCAGTCGTATTTAATCCAGCGCAAGTCCAGCGGCAGGGTAAGACTCATTGATTTGTATTGTACGCGAAGAAATGAACTAGGAACTTGGCGGTTGTAGCCTGCGGTAGAATCGAACTACTTTCCGAGCTGCTACGAACCGGAGCCGTCATCGACAGGTAAGCTGATGAGAGAAGCCCCCCGGTCACTACCTTTGAGAGCGGTCGGATTTTTTTAATACATTTCAACTGATTTACTCTATATTTTGACCGTAATACAGCCCTGGGGGTCGCGAAAAAAGAGAGAAAAATGTCCCGATGCTGGAATTGTCTTAGTTTGATCCCTCCGCATCGCTCCAGGTGGTTCAAAACTTCCGGCGATGACTGGTTCAAAAAAAACCCTCGGAAAATCGGTCGTACTGCCTTCAAAGGGAGTGACTGGGGGCCTAGAAGGATCGACGGAAGGTGCGCTGTCAGCTCTGGACAAGCTGTCCGAGGTCTCCCAGAGACATTGATGAGATTAATGTTCTCCAGATACGGCTCTGGAAACGTCCCCCCCCAGCGGGTTCAAACTTCTGGGTTGTCACATCGACCACCATAATGAACTCCAAGTTCCTACCATTGTGCAAGGACTTAGCAACAAGGGCGCGGAAGTTACGGAAGTGGTGCTAGTAACGGAGATCAGCGGGACGGAATGAACTATGACTACAGGCCCCTGAAAACTTGACACAAAATTAATTCGTAGTGCCGCCGCCGCAGTGCAGGGTGGTAGCGGAGCAGCTTTCTGTAACCAGATCGTACCTCCCGACGGGCGCGGCTTTTATTTACGAGAGATGCCGAGACGATGAGGCCACGTCTGACGTAAAAGACGAATCAAGGGAGACAGGCGGCTTCGGCATTAAAACCAATGTGCCAAGGACGACAAAGAGCTCGGAGGCTGCAAAGAGGTTGGGGTTATTCTGGTAGCTAATCTCGGCCTCCGGGGCAAAGGATATCAATTGCCGTGAAAGGCACCGGCCGGCCTTATACGGCAGTTATCCGGTAGGCAGTGCATTATATCTACTACAAGACGGACCGCCGCTTCGCTCCGGCATCCTCGAAGAGATATGGAGTAATGAATGTTATTTAAATTAGTGCGAGTGAACAATACAAATATAGCAAAAAAAGACACAGGAACTTGACCAGAACAAATGAAAACCTGGTCAGGCATTGTCAACCTAATTGAACGAGAACAGACGTGAATCAGGGAGTTCTTGATGACTTGCCGCTTCTGCTTCGAGACGAGCTTGATTTTCCGGAACATCCAATTGTGGAATGCCCGCGGCGGAAGTTCACGGCACGGCAATGGTATTGGAGCGGAGAAATCGACGCGAGGCTGGAAATGAGTTCAGTGGGCCAGAATCGTGACCAAGATTAGTGAGTAATTTGTAATCGAAGCGAAATGGCGTGAGATTATAGTTGAATCGCTGTGAAGCCCGACCTAGCAAGCTGTTCACCAACAGAGACTTTTTGAGTCAACCCCTCCTCGCGTGCGTAGACATCCAAGTAAGTGCCGCCCATTGTTGCGCCCGATATTAAAGCAAGCAAGGACAACAAAAGTACGCCGACAAAGGAGTCAGGAGACGAGTTCCCGATATAGGTGCGATAATGACATTGATAGGCTAACAACCTCTTCTCCTCGATCCTCCCGTCATCTATTTCTTCCAGGGTTACGAAGCCTCGCATGCATACACAGAGAATGCATACGATACCGCGTTGCGTGCCACATTATGCGTTCTTGACATCATCTGGGGGCGAGAAGAAATCGGTGGGTGGACGGGGAGCAGCGGATGCGTGAAAGATGGGGAAAATTCAACGGCAGTAAGCAGTCGGTCGATGAAGAACCAGGGACTATGGGGGTCGCTTTCTGCGTTTGATTTCGGAGTATCCGTGCGATTAATCGAAGCCCGGGGTCCGTGGGCGAAAGCCGAGAAGAGGGCATACCCTTGGATATAAGGCGGCGGGCCGCAGCCGGAGTAGCGACGACACTGGAAGTGGAAGTGAAAAAGACAAGAGGTCACGTCACGGTCCAGGATTTCGCAGTAGTCGTGGAAAGAGTGAATTCTAGCAATATACCGTGTCAAATAGAGATGCCAGCATGAAGGAACGAACAATTATAAAATACAAGATGTGCCTTCGCTTCGCTCCGGCGTAGGTGGGTAAACTCAATAGAAAAAGAACCAGTCAAATTTCGACAAACTATGCTCAATAGTCCAGTGAATAATGACATCGCCTCAAGCAGCACAGGCACGATAAGAAGCTTCCAGTTTGGTGAAGTTGAATGAAATAAATACCGCTCAAAGATTTGAAGCACTCGAAGAATATTATTGGACATAGTAATGAATTTATGAATGTCCATACATTCTACTATCAAGTTACAGACAGAGCTCAACAACCTTCGAATGATCGGCGCGGCATGATCTGCGATCAATACATAACACTGAAAGTGCCGTGCCTGAACTGGGAGTGTTGTTTGAGCAGCACGCTTCGTACGACGTAACTGAAACATACCTTTATGAGACGTGGATCCAGTTATCAAAGGAATGAAAGTCTGAACCCAGCTGAGTCACAGAGTCATTCCGGCGCATCTAGTACCGGGGGGGAAGCATGGAAAGTCATCAGAATTCAACGTGAAAGGTATAATTACGCAACGTAGGTCCACGGCTGATGACAACGCAAATTCCACCGTCATAAAACCGAGAAAAAATGAAGAAAAAACAATCTCGTACCCAGAAAATCGTGATATGCGCAGAGCGGTCGAGAGGAGCATTTTATGGCTATTCAGAGCATTGAGGAAATTCACTGCAACAGAAATACACTTGACAGACCTCTTGTGAGCCCAATACCCATCGTCTATCACACTGCAAATCTATTCGTAAATCAGCGGTGGAGATGATCGTTGACCTCAGACTCACAGCGCTGGCGGACTGCGAGGACACCTCAAATTCATGGGAAAGACCATAGAATGCTGGTCAGGTTCAAAGCACCAGAAAGCAGCAGCGGCGTACATTCCATTTCTGTCCCACGCCGCACCTGCGGAAATTCGCGATCTTTTGCCAATTTTAAACCCAGGAGCACGGCGAAGGGAAGGGGTGTAATGTAACAGCCATAGCGCTCAGGATAGGTTAGCCGAGGCCGAGAACTTGTTCGTCTTCAATGGCTTGGACAGGATTAATCTTGCGAGGTGTTTGAACAGGTTGCGGTGCGGTTGAGCATTATTTAGTTGTCCCATCGTCGGTTTTGATCAGCCGTCTTGCGGAGGGATTGATGTCTTGATGTTCACCATCGTGTTACAACAGAAAAACAGCCTTGAAAGATTGAGAGGAGGTCGGGTGTAGTTGCCTTCCCCTTGGTCTTAATGAATGCGAACTTGAACACTGTTGATCACCATCTAGGGATGTTTGAGGAAGCGGGGCAGCAGTGTTGAGGTTGTGTTCAAGGCTTGACGCTCGGGCTTGCTGTGTTGCGGAGGGCGTGATTGGACGTTAGGCACTGCACGTACTGATGTGGGAGGAAAGCTTCCGGATGGAGACCTCCAGCAATGTCAGATCGGAGTTCCTTTGAGGAGTATCAGAGCTGTTCCAGAGAGGATGCAACAGAGAAACGGGACAGAATGCGACCGGTGGAGATGATGGGGGCAACAAAAGAAGGACGCAACGGAGACCTTGCCTTTTGAGCGGATGTTAACCGGCAGATCCGGGAGGTTGAAAATAAATCGAAGTTGATGTGTCGGGCGGACTCGGAAAGCAAAAGGAAATCGAACTTCCAATCTGTGTGATCGGTGGAGCCGCTGAGAAAAATAGGGTGAATTAGGAACAGACAAACAGGTACGATGTGATACGAGGGATCTGCTTAATACATGGGGTATGTACCCACTTATCCACGCTGCATCCGTGCCCCCGCCTCAGCCCATGCGTGCGTCCGGATATCTTTATAAGTTACAGTCTTGCCATGCGACCAACAAGGGGAAAACGGGAGTGAGAAAAGAATGAAACAGCGAGATGTATTTGGATGAGTATGGACACTGGCAGTTAGCGAGGGGATCGTGGTAATCGGTAGCCAAGACGTATGCTGCACACCGCCAAACGCGGCGCCGAGAAGCAGTAACTCGGCAGTCCTCAGAACGACCGAGTCAGGAAGCCAGGCGCGCGGAGCCCAACAGAACCAGAACGTAGGGCAGGAACTTGAAATAGGAAACTCGGCGGCAGCTCGTCGTCGTCGTGCATCCAGGCCAAATGTACGCAGGATCTTGCCAACTTGAAGCCGGGAAGGATGGTCGTGAATGTGCCTCGTCCACCAAGCCATCCAGAGGAATACGATGGGTGTACAAGACTGCGACCTTGTCGGCAGTAATGAGCGTCTGTTCATCGTCCGCAGCTGTTCTGGCGGGAGGTTGTGAGGAGTAGGCTAACGTATTCAGAGGCTGAGCTGCCGGCAGTGACCAATCGACGCATGAGCTTACGCACCCAACTGTGCTTAGCAAGGTGGACACGAAGGGAGAGTAAGAAGTGGAAGGAAAGGTCGACGGAATGGACGGTAACATAGCTGGATGAACGAGGGCAAGGAGGACAGCAGAATACTCACCGACATCTGCACCTACAACTGTGTCCGTCCACACAAAGCGCCAGACACGCTGCACGTAATCCATGGATCCTGCGCACGAGCGTGTACGACGAGGTGAATGTGCGGATTACCATCCAATGCAGCCCGCTGTCACACCGTGGCATGGCGGGAGGTAGGGTAATCTACGGAGAAGGCGATCAGCATCGCCTGAAAAGATCGAGAGAGCGAAGCCCAAAGTAATGCACGGCGGAGGGACATGATATGGATTGGGAGAGAGCAGGACGCGCGGGGGAGGGCGAGGCGCCGTATGCCAGGCAAAAAGGGGAAAAAGGGACGGGGCAAGAACAATGAAAACGCACTCGGCAGACAACGCGCCTTCTCTTCACCCCTCGTTCACGGCGTCGTACCAGGACTCCACGCCCACTGCGCTCATCGGGATAACGGCCCGTGGAATCCGGTGGTGAGTCGGTTGTGGGACGTCGAGGGAATGGACGCAGTGAACGAGGGGAGAGCAGTGCGAGGTCGAAAACGAAACGGGGCGACAGATTCACTCGTTACGGATGTCGAGCTCCACCGTGACCGGCTCCAGCGCAACATGAGAAGCCTCCGCGAGTCTGCTCTCCCCGCGCTGCAGGAATCTCCGCAAGAGTACGGCCCAGAATGAGCGTAGGATTTCTTTGCGCGTTAGGGCGGTGTTTCGGCGCTTCAAGGCCAACGAAAGGATCGTCGAGGGCGAGGGGATCACGCGATAAAAAATGCAGAGCGGCGACGAGGGTACAGGCGGGACGCGAGAAGCATGTGGCGGAGAGCAGGGAGGACTAGTTTAAGTCGCATTTCAGGACTGGTACAAACTAGGGTGTTGGATGGACTAGCGACGTTGGTGTAGAGCGCAGGTGTGGACACTGTGCAGTGTGGACGATGGAAAGAAGAGACAGCGTGGCTGTGTTGATCGGCCCGCGGATCAATTGCCTCATGCTCTTGACGTCCATCGTCCTCTCTAATCCTGTGCTTGGAGCCCATCCTCGCCCCTCCTTCAGGCTGCTCACATTTGCGGTATTTCTCTGATAACCCCCACTACACTCTGAGTTATCGAATCGCCGCATCGCAACGCCACGCGCTCCGGGTCTGGTGCATTGGCTTCTTCAACCGAGGGGTGGCTAAGATTGTCTTTAACGCGTTAACGCCTCCGACCGGTATACCCCACGTTTGATCCGTCTAATCGAAACTGCGAACAGTTGACTGGAATTTGTCTCGAAGAATGGGATGCTGCTGGGCCTGCGCGCCGCTCTCTTCACTTATACGTCTAGTGCGTCCACTTACGCTACCATTCTCCTCGTCCTAGAAGGCTGGGCTGATTCTCGAGTTATCTGAAATCTACATGTTTTGGTATCGAAATGGGATTCCAGACGCTGAAGTTTGGATCGCATCCAAACAGGCAATACAGCGTGGATCTGTGGCTTTGTCCGTGTCGCAGATATTCAGAGTCTCCGATCGCCTCTCTTTGTTTCTTCTGTGATGTTCCGGATCTTTGAGAACCGCACAGGACAGCGTTGCATTCGTCCGTGCTCTTTCAGCCGTGGTCCTTTCGTGGAAAATCTCTGCTTGCTTGAGAGCAAACTGGCATGCCTCGGAAGTTCCAAAGGCGGTATAACTGCGGACCGCCAATTCCAGGTGCGTTGCCAATCCTGCCGTTATAATCCTTCAGCTGGCAGTGTACCAACGTGCATGGCGCCTCACATTATGAATCGCAGACTCTCACTACATTTTGGGGCTGCCTCGGCCAACCCCTTGGCCGAGGCCCTCGATCAACCTCGGCCAACTGCTTGGCTCGGCCTAGTCGGTCGAGGTTGGTCAAAGGGTGGTCAACCTTTGGTCGACCTCAATTTAAGCCGCTCCTCACTATAGCCGTTACTATTAGTAACGAGCGATCTAATGATCCGGCACATAGATCATAACATGTAAAGGGCCCTCCAAATTGAAAGCGTCCCCCACAGTTTGTAACGTAGCATAATCCAATCCACCTCCGCAAGGGTTCATGAGTATCATCTACTAATATTCATCTACTACTATTTTATACCCCGGTATTCCCTCAAGCTCTTTTTTTCCCCAGTCCACCAGAGGCATCTCGGATCTATGGAGATCTATGGTCTGATTTGGCCATGCCACGCGACATCAGTTATCAGGATGACGAGGACGATCCTTGGTCCTTTTTTACGTAGTGATCGCGGCTTCTACTGGCTTATTCTGGACCGGGTCCTAACCTCTCACTTCAACATGGATTCCATGGGACCCACTGTGATACTCACCTGGGCATGCGCACGATGCGGCGGGGGTTGGCCAGCCTTAGCGACGGACGACATGATGCGCTGGCGTTTTGGTGCGCACGGACCATCGGGCCCAACTCCGTGATTTCCGATTATCTCCGGATGGGATTGGCTTGGCGCGAATCTTTCGCTACACTCGCACTGACGACACGTCCTTATGGCCCGTTCGAACCTTTGGACTCGCAAATACCGCTGGAGCGGTTGGCCATACGGAACCCGGACCGACTTGCCTTAACCACTCGAGAGATGAGCCCACGGGATACCACCGGAGCACTCGGCCACCCTTGGATTTCGCCATGGCCATCTTCGGGAGGATTTCGATCTTGGAGGCCAGTTTCTTTTGTTGTTGTGTTTGTGTTTCCGGGTTGTTGGTTGATGGACGACTCGCCCAGAAATCCTTGGGTCTGTTTCTTCAGAGACAGGTGGTTTGCATGCATCTGCAAAGGGAAGACATATGACAGCCTTCAATGGACTGGTGGATGCCGGGGATTTTTACCTGGGAGGAGGGAACTCCTCCCGTATGCTCGCGCACTCCACTTGTGGTCAGGTCCCACGAGGTTCTAACCGGAGGTCCAGCCATTCAATTGGCCGGCCAGTCCACGGTTTTGTGTGATCGAACCCCTGGAATGATGTTGTGCTCGGTTTTCATCTTGTAGAATTCTGTGAGGATAACCACCCACTATAGTACTACTTGTATGTCTTCCGTAAACTCGTTGTTCAGCCTGTGGACCACGCGAGTATAATAAATCCCCCCCCCCACACACACAGCCCATCGGCAAACTAAAATTGGCTCCCACACTCTGTGGGAAGGCCGGCTGACTGCGCCAGGGATGCTGGAGGCGCTGGGACAGAGATCGGGGGCTCGCCCAACCTGGCCGAGGTAACCTCGGCCGACATCGGCCAACCTCAACCAACCTCGGCCAACTGCCCCTCAACCAACCTGGTCGAGCCTCCTCGGCCAACCTTGGCCAACCTCAGCCGACATCAACCAAGTCGGCCGAGGGGCCATCAAAATGTAGTGTCTCGTGCCGAATCAAATGGCTTTTTCTGGTGCGTTCTAGCTTTAAATTTACACTAGCAGTAACCCATGCTTCGCTACGGTGGGAATAGTAAAATGCAGTTTGGCGAGGCACATAGGATTATGTACCTCAACACGAAGCTGCACTGATTGTCACACTCAAGGCCTCTCGTCCACTACTCGGTAAGAAGAGCAGGGATTGGGGAGTGAGGATATAGCCAAGAATGTTTTAGAATAAAAGACTAAAGAGTTACAACGAATATGCTACTCTACTTATACTGTTTAATGAGTTGTGTGAACTACAAGATATAAATATATACAATAACCCGTAACCACGTGTGAAGGCTGTGCCTGTCATAATTTATTGATTAAATGTGTGTCCCTCATTGTTCGTGTGCTGTATCTGCATGTAATGTCCGACTTATGTTTCCAGCATGGCATTCATATCTCTGACTGGATGGTCTTTGTGTCAGCAACACTGATTGTCCAGGATTGGTGTTGTCACGATAAGACTGTGTCCAGAAACAAAGTCAGAGTTGGGCTTTACCCAACGAGGATGATTTGGTGTTCCTGGGCGAGGATTATGGTCGTAATCGTGACACCGATCTTTCACACCGTAGCATTCCCCTGGAGGAGTAGGGGAAATGGCGAGGATGAACGTAGTATTCGTCGAGTTCCCGACTTGTTCACCCTCACTGTTTGGCCTGACATACCACCCCGGTAGCGGAGAGGTGTTACCCACTGGAAGATGTATTCATTCAAAGATTGAATCGGATACCTCATAGTTGACTCAACCTCACCAATCCAGAACATTGAGGCAAAAATTTTAAAGAGGGGATTCTCGAGCTCATGAAGAGTTACATTACTCGGTGGGTTCCAATAAACAGGTGGTAAGTTGAGTTCTTGGGTCAGGTAACTTGATTTTAGTAGTCAGGTTTCAACCTGCATGATCAACACGGACTCACAAGTCTGCAACAGAAATATATGATGGAGTGGAATTCTCCATTGAACTATAAAGCATGGCTCGAGGAAATTGATATGGGGGAATGAGATCATAGAATTCTTGTCACTTTAAAGGGTAATTGAGTGGAAACTGTAGCAGCTCGCGTTCCAACACGAACCATATCGATTAATGAAATTCCAGGTGTTGCAGGCACATCGGTTATATCTGAGGCGTTGGAAAGTGGCGAGGACGACCAAGTAAAGGATGTCTTCTTTATAGTAGAGGTTGTTGCTTAGACTCGTAACCAGTCTGTGCTATGGCTTTCTTATAAGGTGAGCTTATTGCAGTAGGCAGACTGGTACTTCTCGGATATGTCAATAGCTATCTCCCAAACGACCTCCACTTCACGATTTGAAGTACATAATATATTATTTTGTTCCGCCTTTGTCTACAGTGTATCTACATGGCTCCATCCTCGATCAAGAAACCTCGAGCTAAGGCTGTCTCTGGGACTACTGTGCTCAAGTCAAAGTGTGCTGCCACTCAAGCTGCCAAGGCGCCACGCAAGAAGAAAGCCAGAAATAATTTTGACGATAGCAACGACAACGGCAGTATTAACAGTGACCTTGACACCGCCCACTGCCCTGCCAAGAAGGATAAGAATGTCTTGAATGTCAAATATGTTGTCTATGTTGTTTCTCCATGGCGTACACTCACCTCCATTCGAGCTGGAAAGACCATGTTTTCAGTGAGGAACTCGTTGCGCTCATTGCCGAAGACAAGGAGATTAAACAAGCCCTATTCCCGCCGTGCGGCCCAACTCCATCGAGCGCCAACGGTGGTGATGAGCCCAAGATCAACGCGCAATGGAAGCTGTCCGTGCTCCTGCTTGGCGATAAGCCAAAGTACAGGGTGCCCATTGCGGCAGCCGCGACAGCAGCCGCTGCGAAGGATACAAAGGCCAATCAAGGGTATGCAAACAGAATCAAGAACCGACTGGACAAGCATGAGTCTCACCTCATGCCGCTCTCCTCCCACTTACGCGCCGTCGTCACAGAACTGCAAAGATTATTCGGGCCTTTAATACACAGATGGGCGAGACGGGTGCAGGCATCCACGATGCGCAGAGCATCGACAGGAGTAAGAAAAACGAGTTTACCACAAAGTGGGGTACGTACCAGCATCATAACCCTCTCGTCTAATCCGCAATGCTACCCTAGCCGCGATCTCTGCAAAGTGCCCCTGGTACTTTGAGAAGCGCAACCTCAACGGGCAGCGCCCGAATCTCGTTCCCACTGGCATTGGACACAGAAACACGGCTGTTGGTGTGCTAATTCCGGGGCCCCGTACTGTGAGCGATGACGAGATGGAGGAAAAGGAAGAGGAGGAAGATGGCGGGCTTCTCAGCTCGTGAGAGCACACTCCCGGTCATACACCCAGCTTCGAAGGGTTCAGTACTGGCGAGAACACGGGGAGCGACTTCGAAATCGAGGATGATGGTGCGGCTGCCGGCAGCGGCGATGACTACGAGCCGACACCAGTCCACTCGGAATCTGGGCTCGTGGAACCATCGGGGTGTGAGGTGGTAGTCGCTGGAGACGAGGAGGAGAGAGGTGGACATGAAAGTGCTGGAGGTCAAGGCAAAGGTTAAGAAGGTAACGGAGGAGAAAGGCTCAGAGATGCACCAAAAGAGACGTGCCAGGCCCACAACATCGAACCCGGCTGCGCCCATCCCACCGTCCGCCCCCAGGCCGTGCAAAAAGACCAAAATGGGCGACTTCAGCGATATTTTGAAGGTCGAGGAGAGGACGCGTCAGAGGGAGATCGACTTGGCGACCATCCGAACTCGCAGCCAAAAATAACGAAGAGCTAATCATGAGCACCTCTGTCGCAGCTTCCAGAAAGCGGGCTGTGCAAATCCAAGTTAACCAGAGTACCCGAAATCTGGTCTAAATTGCAAGTTTGGTGCCAGTGCCCGCCTGAGGTGCAAGCATCGGGCAGCCGAGATTTGTTCGCATTTGTTGTCAATACCATTAGGTAATTGAAAGCACGAGGCGAGCTAGCCTGACTTGCGAGCAATGGGGCGCCGACCATGACGGTGGGAGGCAAGAGCGAATGCTGTGTTGCGTGATCGGTGATGACAGGATCCCACGTTCTCTTTCCCCTTTACCAGTGCCACGAGCTTCACCTCTTGCTGGCTGCACGTCGCGGCCCATATTGTCTTTTTTCCACTGTTGGTGCTCTTCACCATTTGTCTCTTGATCATCTGCGTGCGAAATCTGGATTTCTGGTTGCTGCACGGACGGGAAAAAACTCCGCGTGGCTTTTGCGTGGCGTCGTTTTACCCTATTGTTCTTTTCTCCGGTATTTGAACCTCTTGCTCTCTCATTTCTCCCAAACCCTTTTTGATACTGGGCTGCCAGTCTCTTAAAATCATTGCAGAGGTGAATCGGAGGGTATTCTCAACGCCGACAGAACTCTCTCCGGATCCTGAGCTCTTGCTGCAGCACTCGGATTCTATTGTCCTCCGGCTGTTACAAATTTCCACCCTGACTCCTCGGATCTCCATCCAATAACCCGTGCTCACCGGCTCCAAGTTCGCTGTGCCTCCACTCTCAGATCTCTGTCAGGATCACCTCGCTCGATTGAATCTTTTCTTTGTGAGCGGTTCCACGAATACTTGTCCAAGATCATTCAGCGCACGGAACGGGACGGCACGGCAGTCACCGTGATCTGGAACGACCGGAACGATCAACCAACTGTTGGCACGTCACCGTGACTCGTCACTGCACTAACATCTTGTCGTGCTTCATCTTCTCACTAAGACTCAATCTCTACCCCGTTGATATGCCCTCTCCAACTCAGTCGCCACCACCCCACACTCTGCGCGAAACGATTCGCGCTACCACTGGCCCATCACTGGCGCCAACTTCGACATACTTCGCCGCCGTTGGATCTAGAGCAAAACTCGGCTTTCGACGTATCTGTTGAGGGTGTTTCGACTAATGAAGTCCTGATGCAACGGGGCCCCGGCCCACGACCATCCTCAGGTAAGGATGTCAAGCGGGACGCAAATGAGTACTGATACTACAGTGCCTGCCAAAACAGACCACCGGATTCCTGGTATCTTCGCAGTGCGGATCTTTTCGAATGGATAATCTCGGAATGCAACCGCTCTTACCCCCTGAATCGGAACGAAAAATATCCAAGGTGGCGATTTGCCGCCCGGTATCTATCCACAGGCTTCCCCGCGTTGCGTGGCCAGTCAAAAATTGGCAGCTACGACAAACCTTTCAAGATGCATCTGTAGATGCTGTCTACTGCCAGGGTGGGACCTCTACTATTCCTTTCTCTTTTGTTCCAGGGGGCCACGCCAATCGACGAGTTTCTTCAGTGCTGCCTCAGCACACTCTTCCACATCTCCCGCACGAAGCCGGACCTTTTCCTCCCTGCAGTGCGCAACATAATTGGCCTGCTTCCGCCGGACGACATTCATACTGTCATCTGCATCTGTCTCTGTATTCAAAATCTATATGTATCGGACGCCTGGAAGCTCCGCAGCATTGCTCATTAGGTGCCTCGGGGGATTTGAGATCCTTCCGCTACAATGTCTCTATTGCGATCTGGAGGATGTATTCGACCTCCGCGTTCTTAATCCCCCGACTCTCTCTTTCTTTTTCCGCATCACGCATTTAAAGCTTTTCTCCCGTATCGATAAGGCGGCAAACTGTTCCGACGAGGCCCCCGCATATTCGGAGAGTCTCTCCGACCTCCCGCACTCACACATCTGGCGCTCAACAATGACGATTTCGCCGTATGCGCACCTCTCGTAATGTGCAAATCCACATGCGCCGTGGTTCTCTTAGGAACAAAATTGGGACCATCGGATGTGGAACTACCCCCGGCTGACAGTTCACGGTTCGTTGTAATATAGACCAGGGATTATGTGTCCGACTAGCAGCGTGGTACTTTGACAAGCAGTGGTTGCTGAGTACACGCGGATGACTTTATTGCCAGAAAGACCTCAGGTCTACTCGATCGTGCGTCAGGCCTATATGCCATCTTTGCATTCCAAACTGATTTTCAGGCGACACGTCTTCAGGCCGCACGTTTTATCTGCAAAAGATGCGCGATGAACCGCTGTCTACTATCCCTGCTTTGAAGTCTTTCCAGAGCCTTCTATGGGCTTTCCGCTGTTTCATCCCTGCACCAAGATCACGATCACGGCTCTTCTCACAACGTAACTCTCCACGCGTGGCGGGCCTCTGGCAGATGCGCAGCCAGCTCCACAGCTCCTGATGCCCTTTACGAGCTTGAGTCTAAAACAACTTGTATTCTGGTTCTTTGCTCGGCTTGACACCCTCCCCACGAAATAACCTCAGGAGCAACCTAGTTTCCGCCAATGCAGTCGCAACGTTTTTTTGTTTTTTTTTGTTTTGTTTTGGGAGTTGAATAATGAGACTCAGTCTGCAATGCATTCCAAGTTCATCCGCTTGGGTAACCGATTTTTAATCACTAGAAGCCAGTAAGTTGTCCGTCGGGAAATGCCAATTATGCACAGTTTTCAGAACTTAGTGTGGGACTCCGACCTAGAATTGTACTAACCAATTCCACGCTTTGAATATATGGGTCGTATACCCACTAAAACCCGATCTGACTGTATCCAGTCATCTGGCAACGAATCTTCGTCCCAAAGGATGCCACTCCAGGTATTTAATACCATCTGTCTCTTGAAGGCGAGGCGACCGAAGTGGATTTTATTTGTAGATAGACGGTCGCGCTTTAGCGTGAGATCAATCGTCGCTACCCAACGATTATGTATCTCGGTGTGTGTGTGATGTTCGTCACTCTTATCGAACCGTCGTTCGTTCCTTAATCTCCAGATTAGGTGCATGGAGGTACTAACGAGCAGGGCAAATAATCTTTGCTTATGCGGCATTGGCTTTCCTTTCGAGGATCTGAACTTCACTAGGTTACATCCGAGAAGCAGCCCCCAGTTTAATCTTGGCCAATGGTCGTACTTATATCCCCAGAGTCTCGCGCATAGTGCCCACACTTGACGTTGTCCTGGGGCATCACAGTCGAGCATTATGTGCTCTAAACTTTCATCGACATTGCAGTTCGGGCATTGGCCCAAAATTTCAAGATTTTCTATATGGTCCCAGAACCCTCCTACACGGAAAATGTTGTGTACACATTTCCACAAGAAGTTACGCGTAATTCGCTGGATATCGGGCGATCGTAGCGATCTCCAAATTAACTCGTCAGGAGGGAAATAACCAGATACATCTTTAATACAGCAGCGTATGCGTTCGAGGTTTGTCTCCGTGGATTTTCGGTGAGGCAAAACCTTCAGAGAATTAATGACCTTTGTGAAATATCGTTGCGTCCCGTGGTATAACAAAACTCCAGGGCAGTTGAACATTACATCAATGTCTGTGTCTAGAAGCACAGCATTCGCGGATTGTGACTTCAATGTTACCGCAGGGTTGTATGTGACTTTCTTGAAGCGTACGCGTCCACATCGGTCATTTAGGGCACCTAAACTGCTCTCCATAGATGAAAATTAACGTCAAGCATGTTATTCTCATGGAGTGCCCTCTCAACTACGAAGGCTTTGGTCAGGTAGTCCGTTGAGGAGCAAATGAGTACTTCAGTATTTCGGTTTGTGTTCTGAATAGTCCAGAGCAGACCTCCAGAAAGGGCTGCAGCAAACGAGGCTGGTGGAGCGATAGTTGTGAAATATAGAACGAGAGCGACCTTGAACTTAGTTCGGGATTCATCAAGGATCAACGCTTTCATTTCAGCATTTTTTTCTCCGGGGTTAGTGATTATTGCATGTAGGAAAATTGTAAGTTTATCAGAGGCAGGGGGGGGGAGCTTGGTATCGCTTTGTGCAGATATTATGCATGCTGTTGTCGATGTCTGTGTCGGAGCTGAAAATGCGGAAACCGTGGGAGAAATCCTTCAATCGAAAATCCGGATCAAAAGTGACGACAGTTTGTTCTTGGCCACCATCGCGATTCTGTTGACGCTCTTCATCTGTAAGTGCTAGTTCATCACAGAGGTCTCCATTTTGACGCATAGGATTCCATTTAGGGTATACGGTCTCTAGGAGTACTCCCGCTGCAGCAATACACTTGCCGGGATGTTTGCATCCGATCTCGTTACGATCGCGTTGGCAGCGAACACATCCACAGTTTTTGCGGCCAATGCCTGAGGTTTTGCGATGCGCGATAGTGATTATATCACCCACGTTACGGACCTGATGATGTTCCGGAATGCATTTAACGGCGTCTTTGCGTCGTATCAGCTCAAACCGATCCATATTCATGGAGATATATTTCCAGATAGGCATTCTAAGCTTGATGTCATCAGAGATGGAGAGACAATTGAAGGTGAGGTTGTATTTCTGTGCGGTGATAACCATTCGTTGCACATCATTTGGGAGTGGGTCCACCCTGAACTTCGGTACTCTTGTGCTGTGGAGAAATATATTTAACACTTCTCCAGGTTGGGTAATACCACTCATTTCCAGCCGGGTCTTAATTAAATGGTCCACAAAAAAAACACCAATTTGCGCGATCCTCGCCGTCTCTCAGATATTCTTTCAAATTCCACAGGTCAATCGCTTCGTTCCGGGTTCGAATGTCTAGAATTTGCTTTCCTCCTCGTTCCAGAGGTAAGCACATAGTATTTTCTGCTGTCTTTCCGGACCACAAGAACTCATTCCGCATGCGAATCAGGGTGTCTTCTATTTTTTTTGGTATACCTTGTACTCTGGTGAGATACTGTGTTCTCCCGCCAATCACCATATTAATGATGTGTCATCGTCCTTCAAGGAGAGGATTTTTCGCGTTCCATTTAGCCAAATCGGCAGCTATTCGTTCCAAGACTTCGGGCAATGGGGTTAGATAGTCTACCCCATTTCCTAACCAAGCACCAAGGAGACGGCAGGTTTCACCATCTTGGACTATTTTTATATCATCTCGAATGCGATAATGCTCTTCAGGTCCATTCAAGCAACGGTGTGTTTCAGATTTCTTGGAGTTAATGACTTCCTGCGCCCGTTGCTGCGGTCATGGGGCGTAGGACTGAGCACCTATCATCTATAATCCATTCTGCATAACATGAACTAGACATGGAGTCCCCCCGGACAAGTTGACAGCCACGGTCTGGGCAGATCTTTTTTTGCAGCAGCAGCAATCCGCGATCAATTCAATGGCAGCGCGTCAATGTCGCTAGATCACTCGCTTCGCGTACTTGCATGTGACCGCGCAGATCAGTCGCCTTTGTTTTCCATTCCACCACAAGCTTGCAAATTCACGTGTTTCCTCTCAATGTTCAACAAACTATGGAACTTCTTCTTCCCTTCGGAACGTCACAGGGAACCGCCACCTCTCCCACGTCCTCGCAAATACCCTCGGACTACCGACTCGATACCGCCATTTATACCACGTCAAGACGGACATGTGGCCGAACGTCCGGAGAGTTCTGGGCAATGGCCGCGGTATTATCCGCCACCATATCTGCCACCCTTGCCACAGTTTTAACTCCCGCCTCAGCCCATTCCTTTCCCAAACCAGCCCATGTATTATAATTATAATCCTCACGCCGGTGCGAAACTATCCCAATAACTTATATGCAAACGCCTCACATGTATCAGCGGCTCATGCGTGGCCCGGAAGTCACCCAAGCGGATACCCATCTTTCCTTGCTGTGGGCGAAAATCCGATGGATATGGAGGTTGAACTTGCACTCGAAGAACCAAAACAGCATGCCAATAAGCCTGGAAATAAAAGGCGCAAGCGCGAAAAGGCGGAAATTGGGGTGGAGATAACTACCCAGGCCGTTCAGGCTGATAGGCCACAGTTGAGACGTAGTGCGAGGACTCATAAACCGCGCAAGTGATGTTTTAGGAAGATTTTGCTACTCGATTAAAGTTGTAGAGTTTCCTAGCATGGTTTCTGATGACTTTCATTGTGTTTCCGAGTGGGTTAAAGCTTAGATTTTACATTACTTGGATGTATTGGCCATATACCAGTTAACGCTGAACTCTGGGATTGGGAAACAGCTTTGAGGTACCGATGTTGGCGGGAGGAGGGTGAATCACGGTAGATTGGAACTTGGGTGTGTGAGTCAAACTTACTGAATCTTGTGCCTGAGAAGCCAGTCTGCCAGAATGAAGCAACATGCTCTTCTCTGGCTGCTCAGACACTGATCCACAAAAGATATAGTGCCTGTGAAAAATTCCAGTTTTATACGGCCAAAGCACTCGGGCAGACATAGGCGGGAATTTAGATACATCGTAAAGATGTGTCCCAGATGCCTGGGGCACTGGGGAAAGCTTTGCTAAGATGTTGGTACACCAAATTTTGAACCATATAAGTAAGCTGTCAATAAGTAAGTTTTGCCATGCGTGGGAAAAGCTAAGTAAAGTTAAGTAACTTCGGATCAGCGATGCCGAAGGGGTAAGTAAAGTTAAAAGTAAGCGACCTAAGTTACTTTATTCACTCTCTGCTGTCGGTAACTCGGTGATCCAAAGGGTAAAACAAGTGTTTTTTTCATATTGAATTTAGCCGTTGACGCTGTACACCAGAGGTCCAGGATTCGCCAGAGTTCCAGCCAAGAATCTGTCGCTGATAAATATATGGTAGTGTCATCCGCAAATAAAGAGACTAGTAATCGTCGGTTCGATTCTGGGATCTGTAGACCTTGCAGCTTTGAGTTCCGAAGAGCGCATGCTAGCGGCTCAATGGCTAAGTTGAAAAGCAGACACGACAGTGGGTCCCCTTGTTTGACCCCGCGTCGCACTATGAAAGCTGAGCTTAATGCTCCATTGACCATGACCCGAGTTTCTGCGTCAGTGTATAATGCCTTGATTGTCGTACATAATTTCTCGGGGAATCGCATGTGCCTCATCACGGTGAGTAAATAGTCGTGATCAATTCTGTCGTATGCTTTCTCCTGGTCCAGGGCAACGATGGCGCCATTCTCTTCCATGGCCTCCCCATAATTTAACAGGTATTTGGCCTGCTTCACCTGGTCTTCTATTTTCCGACCTTTCATGAAGCCAGCTTGGTCAGGGTGAATTAGGTCCGGTGCAATCTCCGTCAGTCGGAGTGAGTAGCTCTTTGTCATGAGCTTGTAGTCGGTGTTCATTAACGTGATGGGACGGTAGTTCGAAATGAATGCACGGTCTCCCTTCTTGTAGACAGGGCACATCCAACCGGCATTGAAGTTAGTTCCCCTCAATATTCCATGAGTCTCGATGTCCGAATACAACTCCGTAAGGAGTCCGAGTATATCAAACACGTCACGTTCGGCATTCTTGTCATCCTCGAACCGTATCTGAAACCAGCTATAGAATTCATATGCTAAGCCGTCCAATCCTGGTGCCGATCCATTTTTTGACATTTTTAGGGCAGTATTTATACCCTCAATGTTCAGCCTTTCATCCAATTTTGCGTGTTGATTTTCGGTCAAATATTTGTTGCAGTCATCGAGGACTATCGAGGTTGCCAGTATTCTGGAATACTCGTCTGGTTGATCCATATCCTGAGTCATTTCGTGGTAGTCCCGTGCCATTTCGGCCATTTTCTTTGGTTGGATCTCATAGGCCGGTACATCACCCTGTACATTGTCCTTTCTGAACTCATAGATCGTGCTTCTTGGATGATAGTCTTGCACAGATTTAGTCCAGTATCTGCTTGTCAATGTTTCCCCTTCCATGTCGTATCGGGCATTAGACAAATCTTTTTTCTGTTGTGCTTTATCGCATGTAAATTCATTAATTTTATTCTCCAGGAGGTACGCTGCAATGGAGCGCTCGGTCTAATTGCGCTCGCCATGTTCGCAGTTTCCTCGTGTCTTCATTCGTGACCATAAGGGTACAGATACGGGCATACACTATGACATCCTGCTTGAACTTATGCCACAATGTCTGGATGTTTTTCTCGTTGTCCCGTGGCTCACACCTTCGCCGTGGAACTTCATTTTGTAGCTCGAGGCCGAGTCTACGCACCTCTCGAATGAATTTCTGAGTTTTGAACAGGTAAATGGGCAAACTGAATCGTCCGTGGCCCGGTTGCATGTCGGGTCTACAAGACAGTCAGTAATAGGCTGTCCACTGCGGATACTACATGGAAACATCATACACTGGGTAACATGTTCAATTGACACTCGAGCACCTGATGATCAACATACATAAAATCAATGAAATCAAAGTGGAGGAGCCTGGGAAATCGAACAAAAAACCCACGGGAGGATCGAAATGCGGTGTTAACCGGAAACCCAAGATTGCTCTGCTGCCAAGCTGCAGTCGCAACGCTTACTCTTCGGCATCAATGACTTTCAGAGTGCAACCGAGCAACTCGGGAGCCGCCTTTGCTGCGGAAGAATTCACTTGCTGCGCATTGACAAGGATCTGATCCGTTTTCTCCCAATAGGTAGTAGGTTGTTCGACGGTTCATCAGACTTTTGACATTTGACTTGTGAGCTTGTACAAGGCCAAACAAGGTCACAAGCCCCACTAAAACGTGGACAAGCTCACAAGGCGACAAACCTATGTCCGAATTTCACAAGCTTGAAAATCCCGTCCAAATTTGGCATGTCTTTTGGGCGCTACGAGGGCTTCTGTGTACTTTTATGTGTGCCGGGGCATGTTTTATGAATTGTGGAGGTTAGTTTCTCTATTTTCAGGTCAATCCCTCCTCTCGGAGGGGGGTTAATCTCTGAGTTATGACCTTGTTCGAGCTTGGCAGCTTGTCGCTTAGCGTTGCCAAGCCCACAAGCCGTAACAAGCCGCAAACGAAATGTCAAAAGGCTGATGTTTTCCACAGCTCCTGTATAATCATTATCACGCAGTTCATAAATTCATAAATACCTGCATCGTTCAGACCACTTGTGTCCAAACCGAAATGAAGTCCCTGGCCAGCTATCTCGCACTCGTACTTTACGCCTTGCTCGCTCACTCGACATCGGAAGATCTAACCTTCAAATCATCGGTCTGTCGCAATGTTCCGGGCAGTTCCGGATATCCTACCCCGGGTGCTTGGGATGCATTCAACAAGACAATCTCTGGACGACTAGTCGGTGTCGTGCCGTCAGCCAAATATTGTGCCAGCCTTCCGGGGGGTTGCACCGACGCTCAGTGGGGTAGCGCACTTTTCCGTTCGACGATTCCAGGCGCGACAGACCAGGTACGTGATATGAATTCTACGTTGAGACGTTTCACCCCAAGACATATTAGTTCAATTGGGAGCAGGTGCAAGGAGGACATAGTTATATCTGTTTTGGTTCACTGAACGCCGTTTGCAGGGTTACGACTTGAAGCCCCCGTCTCTGTGTTTACGGAATTCGACTACAACTACCTGCGGACAGGGCGATGTCCCCCTATATTCAGTGGAAGCAGAAAGCGCGGCAGATATCCAGGTCCTGCAAACAGTGGAGAGATTGAGCGTTACTGATTCTTCTCCAGGCTGCTGTGAAGTTTTCTAGTGCCCATAATCTGCGCCTTGTCATCAAATCTACCGGGCACGATTACCTCGGACGATCGACTGCTCCCAATTCTCTTCTCGTCCGCACGTCAAACTTCAAGAACATCTCCTTCAGCGACTCGTTCTTCATCGGATCTAAAAACATGGGATCCGTTGTTACCATGGGCAGTGGCGTGTACTCTCACACCCTTTACGAAAAAGGAAAAGCCGCCGGAAAAATTGCAGTTGGAGGTGCAGCGGCGACGGTAGCGAATGCCGGAGGATATGTGCGAGGCGCAGGTCACTCTGCATTGTCACCGACTTTCGGTCTTGGTGCGGATAATGTTCTTGGTGAATTTCATCCCGAACTCGAGAACCTATCTGACACTGGTTTAAGAGTTCCGTATCGTTATCGCGAGCGGCGAGCTGCTCCAAGTGAATAGCATCTCGCACCCTGACCGTCAGCATTTCGTTCCACGCCCTTAACTACAGCTTAACTGCCATACAGTCTTCTATGCATTGCGCGGCGGAGGCGCCGGAAGCTGGGGTATTATAGTCTCAGCAACCTTTCGCACCTTTCCAACCTTCAATGCCACTTCCAGCCTGATCATCCTGGCCGCCGCGAACCACACCATCTTGTCGTCCATCACCACGCTCCACGCACAACACATCTTCGACTGGGACTCAGTGCGCGCAGGCCAGTACTTTTGGGCTGTTACGAATGGCACTGGCTCGGACGCATTTTCCGCGTTCGCTTTGAACACGTACATGCCAGACACGACACCCGAGCAGAGTCTGGCGCTTCTGTCTCCTTTCCTAAACGCATCCCTGGCGCTTCCAGGCGTGTTTCTGGTTTCCCAGAACTTTACTTACGGGGATATCAATGACGCGCTCTTCCAGCCCGATGATGGTGTAGGATTCAATACAGTCTTGGGTTCCAGGCTCATACCAGCGGAAACATACCGCCACTCACCTGGGGGGGTTAGAAAAGCTTACGAGAAGCTTCTAGCCGGCGGAGCAACCCAGTAAGTTTTTAATCCGTGGTCATTGTTCTTCATCTTTACATGTTTCCCGAGAATTCTAGGCCATCTTGTTGCAGGAGGTTGGTTAACATCCTTGACGTTTTGTAATTTGCCTGATCAACGGTTGTGCTGAACAGGCAAAGTGGCCGAGAATGTGAACATTTCTTCCGCTGTTCACCCGGCCTGGCGGACTGCCAAAACACACGTTAGTAAATCCCTCACTCCTGAATTTTACGCTCACTCACTCTGCTTATGTGTAGCTTGTGGTTTTGAGCTCGTGGGACGACTCGGCATCACTCGCTGAAATCCGCGAGATTCGCAACTTCTTCCAGACCACACAGGTCCCAATTCTCGAGGAAATAACGGGACCTCGTACAGCCGCATACTCTAACAAAGCTGACTTACTCGAGCCAAACTTCCAGACGACTTTCTTTGGCCCCAACTATGCGAAGCTGAGTTCCATCAAGAAAAAATATGATCCTAGTGACCTCTTCATCGTTGGCGCAGGTGTTGGAAGCGAGCGATGGGATGAATGGGGCTTGTGCCAAGTTTGACGTCTGTGAGACGGCTTCATTGCGGGCGGTAACGGAGATCCCGTATGTTCCAGTCGGCGCCCTCATAAAAAACGTTGCATCTTCAGATAAAATTTGTTGTTCGCCTGTCCGAAGGCCGCGGCTGCGGCCAAAAAGACACGACTTGATCGAAAGCACATATCTGGATGGTGAATGTTGATCAGCATGACATTCACTGAGGGCATACTGTGGAGGAGAATCCATACCAAATCTAACCGCCGTCAAACAGCGCAGAAATTCGCTTAAATGCCAATCATCTTTTCTCGACGGCTTGCGGTGTCCAGTCATGCGTTGACAAAGCTTCCGTACGACTACGGAATCGGGCGCCACTGAGGTCCTAGTTTTTGGTTCGTAAAGCTGCACAGAAAGCCTCTCACATCAGCCTTTTGACATTTTGGTTGCCGAATTGTGATGTTTTACGTATTGTCGCGTTTTTGATAGATTTTGTCAACGACGGCGAGCTCGACATTGAACTTGAAATTTGGTCGGGGCATATAGAATGGGGTGCAGGAATGTGGAACTCCCTTGGACCAGAAGGATTTTCAGTTTTGATCAACCGCCGAAGCACGGCAACAGTGCACCATCACCGGTGTTGTGTATTTTAGGCCCAATGTTGTGGGTGTTGCGTGTTGTGGCATTTTCATGTGTTTTTTGGTGTTGTACAACACCACAACGAATATGTCAAAAGTCTGATGCAGTTGATACGATCTATGTTGGATCGGAGATCCCGTCCCGGCCCGGTGGTTGAATGCAACCGGGCCAACACACAACACACCAGACAAAGCAAAATCTTGACCTAGGCCAGGATGTGAGCCGAAAGTATATGATTCGGTAGCCAAATCAAATGTATAGAAAGTTGATGGATTCATTTGTTACGAAACTGCAGCTGAAGTAGGCACAATCAGCGGCTCTTTCAAACTTCACCCATCTATTAAAAATCAATGAGCTATGAAAGGAAACCTGAATGCTTATGTTTCATTCTTTGTTGGAAACATTCCCGCATATGGACACATTTCCGACAAAGTATGAATGATAGACTCTCCGATGCACCTTTTACCTAGGTTGATATTTGTTTTGAAAGGGTTGCTGAAAGATGTACATTCAGCTTCCCCCACTGCGTTCCGATCCCCTGTAGGCACACCCTGTGTCTACTGCCGTAGACAACATGTAGGCAAACCTGTTCACCTACATATGCCTACAGCATGTAGACACTCTTGGCGTACGTGAGTCTACATTGATCTGGTATGCCTACGTTGGTCTACAGCAGTAGGCCCATGTAGAAGAACGTGGTTGGATGCAGATTTCTCAAGTTTGGAAAAAATCATTTTAAAGGGCGAAATAAGGTGGGGGAGACCAAGGTTTGTCTACGGCTGTCGACAAACTTAGGCAAAGTTCGCCTACGTGGCGTACACTGACGTAGCCCAGCGAACACGAGCGAAGGCAACGCTGTGCCGATATCCCTTTGCCTACAGCCATTGACATACTTTAACCTATGTAGACCAGCGAACACAAGCGTAGGCAAGGGTGTGCCTACAGGGGGCCGGAACGCAGTGCCTTTCATAGCTCCTTGATATTCAATAAATATGTGAATTTTGAAGGAACCACTGATTGAAGATACTTCTATTGCAGTTTCATACCAAATGAATATGTCAACTTTCTATACATTTTGATTTGGCCAAGAAATTATTTACTTTCAGTTCACATCTTGACCTTGGTCGAGATTCTAAGCGGAAACGCACTTGCATCGGCAGGCATGTTCTCCTGGTAAGTCGCCCACGAGACGTGCTTGTCCTCGAGCAGGTCGACAACGGTGGAGATGTTGAACAGCAAGTGGTACATGTTGTCGTCGTGCATACCGAAGAAGCCCACGCCCATCACTGCGACGTCTAGAATAGAGACAGTACTCACGCAGTCAGCGTGGGTATTGCAAGTATTATTAGGACGCGTAGCACGCACAGTTGGACTCGGAGGGGTACGTTACAGCGGTGTAGTTGGTGAGGAGGATGCCTTGCTCTGCGAGGGACTCGAAGATGGGCGTCGAGGCCGTCGTCTGCGCGCGTCAATGACTAGACGAACTAAGAGAAGGCAAATGGACGCGCAGCAAAGCCGGTGCCCCCTAGCCAGATCTGACGCGGTTGAACGCCTTGCCATGCATGTCAGCTTGTCCTTGAGTGTGTTATTCGAGAAGCTGGTGTAGTTGGCCGTCTGCACCAACGGGCGCTGGGACGGCGGTGCGAAGACCTGGGCGGAGGCGGCCGCGGCGAGGCGCACGGAGGACGCGACGAATAGAACGGCGGTGAGCCCAGTCATTAGCGGGAGTAAGGTTGGGGCATAGGGCAACAATTAGGCTATAGTCTTATATTACCTCTCTGCAGACAAATTGGGCGCATTGAGCAGCTTTAAATGCTCGATGCATATGGATTGGGCGAGGTGCGCGTGCGAAAACGTGAGTAAGCTCATTGGCTGCATCTAAGGCTCCAACCATTTAGTTTTCGTTTGTGGACCGGGCAAAACAAACGGAAACGGTATATAAACAGTTTAAAACCGTTTTAAACAGTTTATAAACGGTATTTTTCTAGGCAGTTTGCTTTCACCTGTGTGAAGGGTCAAATCAAGTAATTTGACCACTCTGAACATGCCTACAACAAGTTGATTGTCATCTGCTGACCCCGAAGTGTACCAAGATGTTCGTGAAAGCGGGATAAGGGCGGAATGCAGGTATGTCGCTGACCGAGAAGGCCGAGCACTATTAAAATACGTAGTGATTTGGAAGGTCTTGCGTGTAGGTAGGCGGTTCTGTGCCCCGGGATTATATGTGGGTGTTCAACTAACAAATTGACCAGGCTGGCACAAATTTATGCCTCAGAACACAATCTCCAAGACATGGTAAGTGATTGATTCTTGACAACCATTTAAACTGTTTACAAACGGTTTGTAAACTGTTTGCTACCCCGGGCAAAGTAAATGGAAATAAAAACGGTTAAAAACGTTTGAAAACGTTTATAAACGGAAACGGTTGGAGCCTTAGCTGCATCAATTGATCGCCGCCGGCAGCACAGTCTCTGCATGCTTTCTGCTCACAACCTCCTCGGCAGAACATTGCGCTTCGGACGACGATGAACAGACGCTCAGCACTGGTACCACTGGCAGTCCTGTACTCCCCTTTGTATTTCTCTGAATGGCCTGGTGGACGAGGCACCGTCACGGCCATAATTCTCGGCTTCAAGTTGGCAAGATCCTGCGTATATCTGGCCTGGTGCACCGACCTTTACGCAGCTCTGATCTCACTTAGCTCGCAGAACGCCGGGGTTCGACCCCCCGCACCTGAAATTGTATGTTCGAATACTATTATTTTTTCCGCTACCTCTCTTTTTCCCTCGTTGCAGATTCTTCTCCTCGTATCGCTGTGCCTGGATTTCAGAGGAAACACCTCGAGTATCATGTTGGTCGAGACACGCCGGTACTAAATCCGAGTCTGGCGGTGCGTGGTTCAACTGATCATAACCGACAATTTTCTTGGTGGGTCCAGGTCGACCCCTCATTTTGTGGTCGCATGCGCATGACCGGTCCTCTGAAAGAAATTTGGTGCCCTTTCGAAAATTTTATGCTCAGTCATTCACTTTTCTACTGCATCCGAATTTCATGCATGCATGCATGCATCCAGATACTTCTTTCGGGTTCTGGGCTGTTCTGGGCCGTCTACACAGCTGATGTATTTCATTTCACTCGACTCCGCCGCGCCTCATCTTACCCGACTTGCCGACATTCATTTTACCCACCCCCCGCTGTATTTTCATTCTACATAGGCATCATCTTACTGCTCTGTTGTAGAAAATTCCCCACGAATCTGAAAAAACACAGATACTCGCGTCGGGTCTGAGGACGTCTCACTTTGGGCATTTTTTCTCGATTGCGGCAATAGTCGCCGTTGCCAAGGGGGGGATTGATTATACTCGCGAGGTCCACAACATGAATGACGAGTCTACCAAAGACAAACATGTAGAACATACAGGTGGTTATCCATATGTAAACCTACAAGATGCCAACGGAGCACACAAATATTCCAGGGGGCGATGACTACAAGACGCTGAGCAACCGTGACTGGCTGGCCATTGGAATGGCAGGACCTCCAGTTAGAACCTCGTGGGACCTGACCACCAGTGAAGAACTGGTGTACGGGAAGAGTTCTCTCCTCCCAGGTAAAAATCCCCGGTATCCATCAGTACACTGAGAAGGTGGTCGTAGGTCTTCCCTTTGCAAAGTGCATGCAATACCATCTGCATCCGGAGACACAAACCCAAGGATTTTTGGGAGACAGCCTGGCATGTTCAACTTCCGAGGAAGGTCCACAACCAGGAGTTCAGCATGTCCGACTTCCGAAGAACGTCCACAACTGACGAGAAATAATGAGCAAAATGTTCATGTCAAGATTATCTTTGTTGAATAAGGGTGCGCCGCTCGACACGTTGACTTCAGGCTTTGATCACACGATTGCGTAATAACGTTCCAAAAAAATTATATTGTCAATTTCGTTGTACTTGTGAGTGATTGGCAAGTGTTATCAGCGACGACCCGGTTCGGAGCGACGCTGAGAACGATTGGAATTTTGCAAAAGGTTGCTGTTCCGGTCACTGCCACGGTTCGGAGCTGAATTGTGGTGAACATTGAGACTGATGTTTCCGGTTGCGTCAACCATCTGGACCATTTTTATATCCGCATATCCCTCGACTGAGTGTTGGGCCCACGCTTCTACCAATGCACGGGCCGTTGAATCTTCCTCCAAGTTCCTAATCTTCCACGCCGTAATAAGGGCGGCGTCCGTGTAAGTGACCTCGATGCCTCATAAGCCAAAATCTACACATATGGTTAGTTCATTTGGGTGCCCAAATGAACCACACAGATAGCTAGCTACCGGTGGCTATGCCAGGACACAACCATCCGTTTTGTGGTACAAAACGGAGCGACAAATATATAGGGTGCTTTGCCTTGTTCCTAAGTCGTTCTCGGCAGATTAATGAAACGAAAGACAGCTGTATGGATGGAGACGCCAGTGGGCAAAGATGTTGGTGGGTTGAATCCTGGTGAACGAAGATTGAGGCGGTTGACGGTAAAGAAAAGAAGATGAACACTGCCACCCATCACTCCTGTCACAAGCACTGCGCTTGCAGTCTGAGTGCGTTGTTTTTGAGATCTGGAATTGGGTTGGATTAATGAGGCGTGGAGGGATGAAGTGGATTCTGTTGCTAGGATTGTACGATATTTTTTATTTTTGGCCAGTGACGGTTGTGGGATTAGAATCATTCCCGCAAAATTGCGGGAAGAAATTTTTAAAGGGGACATTATTTTTTTCACAAGAGAAATCCTTCCCCCAATTTTGCGGGAAAGAATTTTGGAGAAGAAATTTTTGAAGGGGATTTTTTTTTTCCGCAAGAGAATTCCATTTTGCGGGAAGGAATTTTGGGGGACAATTTTTTTGTAAGAGAAATCCTTCCCGCAAAATTGCGGGAACGAATGTTGCAGAACATGAATTTCTGATAATGAGTGTCGAGCTGGGGTGCGGAATAGTCCTAGGGAAATACTTGGGTGCAGCGGCGAGTCTACTTGCGTTGGATTCGATCCCGCTCACCATTCTAGGTCCCTTCTTGGTGTTCTTTGCCAACGTCCACTCTCCATTCCAGTCCACGACTGAGGAGAGCAGTGTTTCCGAGTCAGATGAGTCGCTATCGCTCTCCGTGTCACCATCATACTGGGTTTCGAAGAGCTGCATATATTCTTCAAGCTCATATTTCAGTATGTGGGGGGCAGAGTTGGCACTCAATGCGTCGCGGTTCACAGCAGGTAAGCTCCATAGTGCAAGCTCCCCTACTGCTGAGAACTCAACGACATTGTCCTCTAAATCGTTGGCAGCCGAGTAGTCCATTACCCCATCAACTGGGCGAGACATCTCCAGGGGCATGGCAGCCGAGTAGTCCACTTTGGATCATTGGGTACTCCTATTGTACCATATGATAATCGCACTTCATTCTGATGAAATTCACGACTTGGCAATTTTTGCAATTTCTTCATCTGCTTCATACAACTTCTGAATGCCTACTGCCACGGGGTCGGTCCGCCGGTGATGGAGTCAAAATGGAGTGCTCGTTTCCAAGGGATTTTGATCAGACTGTTTGTGTCGCTGTTTGTGGTTCGAGTCATCAGTCCATCTTGTTTCCTCCCACCATCTCTCGCGCGCTCCAACGCAACTGGGTTTCTCCTTGGCCTCCAATACGGCGCCCAAGTGGACAAATCTTCAAGTCTGTGTTTCCAAGGCTCCCCAAGACACAACGACTTAAGACATTCTGAGGTTCTTCAAAGCAACTCCAAGCTGACTCTTGGGAACTTGCGCGACTTTGGCGGCTGGTTCAGATTTCAAGATCTTGGTACCTGGGGAAGCGCAAGTGGTTTCTGGTCTCAACGCTGGACTCACAACGAGTCCGCGCCAAACTCGTCACTTTGTTACTTCGGTTAAATTCATGTAAGTTCGTCAGTTTGATGGCATTCAGTGAATGTTCGTGAGTTCAGCAAAATTTCAGCCAAAGCTCGTCACTTCTCGCCAGCCCATTGAAATTTCGTCACTTTATGTACATTGAACCTCCCCCTACCACTGTACCGTAAACTACCACTGGGGGAGTTAGATAACATTGATAAGGCAGGGTTTTGAACACACCTAAATTGTTTGATTTGGACAAGTTACATTAGAGCAATCTAAACTGAAGTAAGACACAGAAGGTGCTGGTCTTGTCCCGAGGCCGAGCATTAAAACCTATGAAGCATTGAAAACTAGTCTAAACAATATTGAGTGAAAGCATTCTATCAGTACTCCTGACGGAGTGACTAGTATTATTCTGGAGCTCAATCAGCTAGCTATAGGACTCACCCGACAAGCACAGAGAACCTGTGTAGCAAGTTCGGTGTCAATATGGATGCCAGGTAAATCAAGGGAGTTATTGAAGGAAACCAAGTTGAAATGCCATTGAATCTATTGAACTACAGTTGCACTGTGAACCGTACTATGGGAGCTGTAAAACCCGGCCCTAAAGTGGTCATATGATCCAACACGTCCAGCAGAGAAACCAAAACCAGGGACAACAAACCTGTTGAAAGATGATTACGAGGGCTAATGGTGCAATGCGCACTTGGTCTTGGTAGGAAAGAGGCAGTACAAACCTGTAGCAGGGTTTGTAAGGCTGATTGGGCTGTTGTTGGGTACACAGACCTTAATAATGGCCTTGGCAAGGAGAACTGGCTTAGAAATAGTGCTTTAAAGCTGTTCAGATGGTTAAATCCTGAGATCTGGACAGGCTAGATGCTCTGTTTCCCTAGGCTGGGCAGTAGGGATGTTCTATTCTATTTATCTGGCACTTACCAATGTCCAATTCTCTCTCCGCTAAATTATAATTGTGTTTGTAACCCGCAGTAGCCAGTACAGTATAAAAGCACCACCAAATGTAGTAGATTACTGGTCAATTGCACCCCCTGGTTGGCAACCAGCTCTTTTTAGAGCCCCAAGCTTAACAGCTATTTAGTTCGGCAAGCTCTTTGCAGCCTCTGTGCGACTAACACCACTCTTGCCATATAACTTGGGGGTTGCCTTCCACCCACAGCTCTTCACTTTGTAGACCTCTTTGGCTACACTTGAATCTGACGGTCTTGAAACTTGAGCTTCTGACCAAAGCCTCGCATTCAGTCCTTTGAGATTGAGGTCTTAAAAAACTCAGCTTCTGACCAAAGCTTTGCATTTTGCATTGTGGCTTGCTTGACACAGTCTTTTGACTGACGGTCAATACGCCTGACCTACCGCCCCGAACACACACACTGAGCATTCTGAGTTTAGTGGGTTTGTTGGATTTTGGTATTAGATTGAGCAGACGGAGTCTTGCTCATTTTGATATTGGATTCCACGCCTGCACTCTGGTGCAACGTTTCACCGGCCGGAACGTACGGTTCAGTTTAGCGCGTCAACCTTACAGTATGACAATTAAGCTAAGCATGTTTTGAAACCCGGGCGCTCTCCAATCCAAGCTTGGCGGATTTCTATATAAATGGGAGAGGGAGGCGCTCTCACTCCGACCTCATTTACCATGAGGAATACTCTAAACCTCTTTGTCTTTCTTGGCACCTTTCTCAGCGCTACCATATCTTCCGCGACAGCCATTGCCGGCTCAACCGCTTCTGCTTGTGAGCCGAGTATTTGTTCATCGTACTTTGCGCATTTCTCACCGCCATTATTGCGACAGCCGCTCCGGCCTCCCCGACTTCTGTTTGTGTGCCCGTTACCCATGTCGTGATCGACTCATCCACGGTTGAAATTTACAACGCCGCCATCCACGGCACCGACGGCCACCTTCGCCTGTTCAAGATGATCCCCTTGCCTGCCCCGACCGCCATGTCCGCACGCTGCCACGCGAACCCTCATCTCGTACGGACCTTCAACTCCGCGACACGCGCACGGAGCTATCCAACATCGTCTTCCGCCGCGGTTTCTTCTCGTGGGCCAAGTCCCTGCTGAAGTGGGTACCCTACGCCAGCACTGCAATCGGTCTCTTCGGGCTAGGCGAATGTATCTGGGAGTGGGTAGCGAAGGGGATAAGCATACCGGGTGCGACGTCTTGCGTCCTGGGCGGCATTACCACGTTGATTGGCATCAGCGGGTGTACCAGGCCAAAGTCGCGGCATCGCTAGCGACGGCCACTAGCAACGCTAACTTCGAGCTGGTCGACGTCACCAGGTCATGGGCGCAGGCTGGGACACAAACTGACCTCGTCAGGCGCGCGAAGAATCCCACATTCAGTGCAGCCTACCACACCCTCCTTCAGAATTCGACGATCCCTGGTGCCGCCACCACGCCAGCGGCAAACCTGTGACCCTGTGGGATGTTGCCAGGGCCAATTCGACGCATCCTATCACCGTCTTGCACAATCACCCCGCCTTCAAGGCGACCATTCGCATGCCGTCAATGTCTGGTCGAGTGTGCATAATCCCGATTCGGGGAACCCACGGTTGCATTTACGGTCCCGTTCCCTCACGCCTCCAACCGCACTTCCACATCGACTTCCACTCCTTCTGGGCTTCGCCGCCGCCAGAATAGTCTGACCGCGCTTGACCCACTGCTACCGAGAGAACCAGTAAAGCGATTCTTCCGGCTAAACAACTCTTCAGGCGGCGCTTCCAAGCGGATGCATTAGCCTCGGAGAGGTCAAGGACTGCACCAGGCCGGGGTCTACCGTCCCGCCGAACGCCCCCGCGACCATGTACTACGGTTTCGACGTGCACGGGACGAAGGCGCAGATACAGGAGTTCCAGGCCGACCTGGGAACGACATACGACAAGAAAAACGGGTTTGAGCCGGCGCTTGTAGACATGGCGAAGGATATCGTGGCACGGCAGGCATGGGATACCTGCGTGTGCGAGAAGACTCAAAACACATGGATTTCAACGGGAAGCATCCAGATGTCGTGGGACAATACTTATAATGGGTACTCGCCATGCTGGAAGCCGAACTGCGACAATGATGCGATGGTTCCAGTAGTGAATTAGGCTTGTAGGCAGTGCTAGCAGTAGTTCAGCAATGTGGGTCATTTTTAGTCTTGGGCTAATACATAGGGCTATGAAGAATGATAATACTTACCTTATTACGCTTGGAATGTTTGAGCTGGATGATTACACACGGAGTTAGAGTCATAATCGAACAGGCTGCCGATACTTACCACCACGAGTTTCAATGCTACTCGGCCTGGCGCTTGCTTATTCTTGATACAAGTCTGAAGACTTGAATTGCTTTATATCGTCACTGACATGGTGCGACCGTTGCCAGCCTTAGACACAACTTTGTCCGTGGACGCCTTGTCATCACGCAACTTCTGCGCCTCGACGAGCTGCGAGTACATGCTGCCCGGATCCGCGAGTAGCTCGTTGTGCGTGCCGTGCTCCAGGACCGCTCCGTCGGCCATGACGTATATCGCGTCCGCGTCCTTGACCGTCGACAGGCAGTGCGCGATCGTCACGCACGTTCTCCCTACGCAGAGTATTAGGCTCAAGGTGGAGAACGGAAAAAGAAAAAAAGCAAAAGGGGGGGGACACGCACCCGCCCGCGCATTATCCAACGCGCGCTGTGTCCAGCACGCTCGTCCCCCGTCAAGCAGAAGTATCTTCGGATCCGCCACTATCGCGCGCGCAATCGCAATCCGCTGCTTCGCCCGCCCGATAGCAAAAACCCGCGCTCGCCCACAAGCGTATCCTCACGCGGGGCATCATTTTCTGGGTCTACCCCACTGGGCAGCACGGACCAACGGAGACGCTCGATGGAGGTGATTCACACGGGACGGCTGGAACGGTCCTCATGTATGGGCTGCTGGTGACCGTGGAGTCGGGTGCAGATGTTGAGGATGCTGAACGGCGGATATTTGAGGCTGTACCAGAAAGTGGCATTGTGCACCTACATGTTCAGGCGCCCGGGGCATAGAGGAAGACGGAGACGCTGAAGCAGGTTGTATCGGACCACAAGTCGTGTCTTGTGTGGGTCCAGTCTTCAGAACCAGTAAGAGATGCAGAATTTAATTTTTTGACCTTGTTCGTGTCGGGAGGGAGACCGTGACGCGTCCAAGTCGGTTTCCCGGTGCGATAGCACGATACAGCTCGGATGCCTACATATCCATGAGCCGGAAGAGGAAGAGGAGAGGTCTTGGGCCCCGGGCCGAAAGCATCGGCCGCTAGCTCAGCAGGATTACGAGGATCAGTGCGCATGCAGAGGGAAATGTCCAAAATGGCAGAGCCTGGGAGGTCCTGAGAAAATAAGGCGCCCTAAACGCAACCGAAAACCCTTGAACAGCGGGAATAAATTGCTTGACCCTCAGGAACAGTGCACTACTGTAATCCCTCTGGGTCAGTCACCCATCCGTTCAGCCAAAAAAAAATACCGGGGTTTCACAGATCACTCGGCCGCCGGTTGGGCAATCGAAGGTTCTCAGGCTAAGTCTGAACTGCGTCTTATGACTGTCTCGGGTCCGTCTTAAAAAGCGAGGATGTCAAATGGTATCTCTGTCCGATTTCCCTTCTTGTCCACGACCATGTCTTCGTACGTTAGCTCAACCGCCTCGCACGCCTCTTCATACTTATTGATCACTATCTCAGACCCGAAAAAGCATATCTGGACATGATTAAAACTGGGGGGAAAACCTCCGAATCGGCTGTTACGAGTATCTTCGACCAGCTCAAACCCATCGAGCCTTCATTCTTGATGAGTGAATGGGAAGGTGGAGACTTCGATACGGGCCATCCCGCGAGCCAGGCATTGAAGGCCATCAACTGGGCAGGCAAGACATTCCGCACGGAGGAAGACGTCGACCCCATGGTGGTCTATGGAGATGGCGGGAAACGTCGTCCTTGAGGCTTACGGCGCGCTCGAGTACGCAAGCCAATAATTTTAGCGCAATCACTGAGATCCTGGTCCTACTGCAGGTTCGCGAAATAAAATTCAGAGGCGTGGTTTCCGCCGCAATGGTGTACGATGACAAGCCCGTTATCGACTATTTCCGGTATGTCGACGAGAACACTGTGGCCGGAGTGATGGACGCGAAGAGTAGGCCTCCTGTGTATCATTTCTACCTGACACGGTGCCGCACCAACTCCGAGTCCAAGTTGTAACACTCCCGCTATGTGTACCGTATATTGGCGGCAATGACTGAAGGCAATCTATCATCTATGTCGAATTTAAAGGGTTTCATACAGGCTACTAGATACCAGAGCGTGGGAGACCACCAGAACTCCCAGTTGATTTCGCAGTGGTCGCACCCTATGTAAGGTTTTCGGCCCTTTTGCCAGTTGATGCACGCGG